>WBNH01009905.1:59920-426111 GCA_013401255.1 Urocolius indicus
GCCTCGCACCTCAAATTCCCGTCCCTAAATAGTGATTGCAGAGGCGCCAGATTGGCCCAGCCGGGCCGGGGGGTGGGTCTGAACCCAGGAGTCGGGGGAGAGTCTAAAAAACTTTTACCAGGTCTTCACTGCAACCCGCTCCCCCTGTTACTTAAGCAAAAGCAACTCCTTGCTAAACCATGACATTTGGCAAGGAGAAGAAATTTGTCTGCGAAAGCCAAAACGTAACCAAAGCCTTGTCACCATTGTCAAGGTCTCACCCAGGATGAAGGCATTAAGATCCTGTAATATATTTTCACACTGGGAAGCTGGCTGTTAATGCAACTCAACACATTTACTTTTCTATTTATGATGCCCCTTTTTAAAGTACTCTGGCAAAAACTGGAAATACAAGATGAACTTCAGTCTGGATGTTTATCTGAAATGTCCTCTTTAGTCTGGAAGCTGCCCCTATCATGAGACGAGACAGTAATGTAACAAGATAAATGAATGGATGTTGTTTCATGGGACTTCTCTAAACAGAAGAGGTATCTGTGTTTCCTGGTACAGGACATATATGTTCATCACTTGAGGTGTTTTGCCCTGTGCTCGCTTCATTGAGAGCTGCATTTGTTCACAATTTACTTCTCCCAATTGCAATGAAGTCATCCAGATGGAAACTGCTTGCTTGACTCTCTGGAAACAAAATTAAATCCTGTTGGGAAGCTTCTATCAGTTGGTCTGTAGGTCTGGCAAAAATTTAGAAGTACAAAGGAATTTTTCTGCATTGTAACTTTCTAATAACCTTTTCCAAAACTCAGAGGTTGAATTTGGCCTGAGCTTTAGAAAATATTTAGGCCAGAGCTCATTATATACAAAGAAGAAAAAGCTGAAGTTTCAGTTCTATAAACAGCTCAGCACTTCTGACTTGGAGCTCAGTGGCTTCATGCCAAAAGCTCTGTTGCCTCTTCCCCTTCCTATCTGAAACACCTGGAGACTGCACGTCCAGAAAGCATTTGGGGAAATATTATGAGGATCAAGCATTATGGCAATCTTAGTTCATATATTTATTAAAAAAAAGTCCTTCAAACCACAAGCAAGATGAAGCAAATTTCAGAGATGACCATGTTCATGGGAAGAAAAATGCACAGGAAAGACACGACCTCTCTTCAAAAGGGATCTAATTTTTTCCATCTCATGAAGTCATCAATTCTTCAGAACTTCCCAGATGAATCCAGAGTAAAAGCAGTGCCTTGAAACAGGTTTTGACACTACTTTAACCATACTCAATGTGAAAACTCCCATTTTAAGCAGTAAAACCCTGGAGGGAATGTACCAGCCAAGAGAGATTAAACATTCTTTGTATTGTATGACAAAAAGCATTGTAAGGTTGATTACAATAAAAGTACTTTCCAAAGTGACAGCATTGTATTCCTTCTTTTTCTTCTCCCTTCAGCTTTACATAGTTATAAAAAGCAATACCATTTCAGTAAAGTGCATGGTCACTCGCTGTTCAGAAGCTGGGCAAAACGTACATCCATTTTTCATGGATAGAGACCTTACCATCTCAGTCCCTGTGGGTGAGTTGTGGAGCTGTGTCTCAGAAGGCTCTGCTGCTGGATTGTAAATGGGAAAATTTATCTTTAAAATACCCTTATACTGTTCTGAGATCGGTTAGGTTTACGTAAAACTTGCTAGTCTCTTCAGGAAGCAATTTCATTAATGTCTCAGCAATTCAATAGGGTTTTGTCTGGCTTGTGAAGAGAGTCTATCTGTTTGTGGCTTTTATTGGATTTTTTTTTTGCAACATGCCCAGTTTAAAGTCGGAATAGAGAAACTTCCCTGCTATAATCCCAAATTTACTCACTGCAATGTGAACATTTTTCAAACATCCCCTTGCAGATAGAAGTTAGTCAAAGCTCTGCTGAGATCCAGTAAATCCTCTGTCCAACCAGACAGCCTGTCAGTGCGCAACTTGTTTACCTGGGAGAGACTAACGAGATTGGATCCCATCCTCATGTTAGAACATTTAGTGTGGTGAAAAAGTGTGCAGATGAACAGCACTGGTCACTCTTTCCTTTTCTCTTCATTTTACTTCAAGAAATTCA
Organism: Urocolius indicus; assembly: GCA_013401255.1. Lineage (NCBI taxonomy): Eukaryota > Metazoa > Chordata > Aves > Coliiformes > Coliidae > Urocolius > Urocolius indicus. The sequence goes on from WBNH01009905.1 coordinate 62,008, forward strand.
ATGAGATTTACTCTTGTTTACCTGGGGAACTCAAAGCAAAAGTTAGAAAATGTAAAATAAATGAGTAGTCTACTCTGTGGAAATTAAATCTATGAGCTACAGTTTCTAGGCATCTCCTGCACACAGCTCTGTATTTACCCAATTAGGATCAGAATAGGCCACAAACAAGATCTCATCAAGCTGATTAACAAGGAAATATTTGATCTGAATTTTCTTAACAAAAAAACACTCTGAGTAATTCCAAAGCTTTCTTACTTTTCTGATAACTGTGTTTTCTGTCATCAAGCCATCCCAATAGAAATTTCCCAGCTATCTGTTTGAGGAATAAATGGGTCATGATAACACACTCTCTTGAAGAGACTGGAAAGATTAGCCAAGCTTCTTTTGGAAGGAAAGGGTCATCATAAAAATAATGTCTGCTTTATCTAAAGCATATCAGAAATCTTTTGTTTTTATTCAAGAACAGGATGATTACAAAAATTGCAAGTTCAAACTCATAAAAAGGAAAGCACATTTAGTAAGATTTGAGGCTATTGTAAGAATAGTAAGAATAAACAGAAGTGACAAAAGTGGCCCTGAACATCCCCAAGTCTCAGACTAGAATTTAGATGTTCTCAAATTGAAGGAAATGCTAAAACACACCTCTCTGCATGCAAATGACATAAAAAAAATCTGCAATTCCCCAAAGCTGTGGGCTTTTTGTACTGTTTGCTTTTTGGATATGTTGAACACTATCTAATAAATCTTTATTTATTAGAGGAAAATGGTTTCAACTGCATTGAAGCTGGATTTTTAAAAAAACCTCTCAATAGTTTCAAGGAATCTTGTCTCATATCCATATGGCAAAAAGCCAAGCAAAGTAAGCTTCCTTTAAATGTTGGGATGCTTTTTGTATTTCTGCTCATCTTACCAGGAAGTCTGAAAAATATATTTCTTTAGGATTTTGATGAAGAACTACTCTGGTGCTCTGAATGGTGATGAGAACAAGTGAGTAAAGACAAATGAAACACAGTTTTATATCTCTTGCTCATCTACTTAAATTTAGTGTAAATTTGACTTTAATGATGGCTGGTAGCAGTCATTTCCCCAAATCACACTGTTGCATCCCAGTGATTTTTTAAGACTGAGTCTCTGACCTAATTCTTCATGCAGGACAGCTGATGCAAAGCTCTCTATTGAGTTCAGTTGTGTCAGCTCAGGCTCTTCCTTCACTCTATCCTGTCTCCTGCAAAACCAAATACTCTTTACGCTTAAATACCCTCTTGGAGATTATGAGGTGTGCTTCTCTTTGGTCTTTTCTTAGCTATGGTGCTGTATTTCTTGTGTGAGGTAGGAGTGAGGACAGTTGAGACTGTTCAGGACCAAGCTGCCTTGTCAGAAGGAAAGGGAAGGGAGCACATGAGCACTACTAGGATCATGTGAGGCTTATAAAGAAGGATATTGTAGCAGTCGGCTGCTGGATTGAACTCAGAAGGTGTTAATTAAGAGGTAAGCTAGTATTATTTCAAGTTGTATAGGTGTACTAGAGGGAATGGAAGTGGATGGAAGCTTAGCTCCTTGTTGTCTGCCTGGCAAGGCTGCATGAAGCAAACCAGCTCCTACAATGTGCTCTGAAACAATTTTCAGTGACCTGTTACCTTCATGCTGTCAGTCTCTGCTGCTAGTGATTTTCTTCATGATTCTGAGAACTGTTGTGTGGGCTTGAGGGATGCTCCATGCTCAGTATTTTGTGTTATGGTTTATGTTGTCCCATTCATGTTATGGCAAACTGTGTTTGCAGAAGAAAACTTCTTGATATGTTTTTTCTCCATCTATCACTTGACTGACTTTTTGCTAATTGAAAAAGGAATTTAAACCTCAAGATTTCTATCATCAGTTCTCTGCAGATGAATCCAAGCTGCAAACTTGCTAGGCAGTTGCCAAGGTATTTATCTGTTTCTCATTGGAACTCTGACCAGGTTTCCTTTTCTGATACTCTAGTGTAGCAAACAACATTTATAATACACTTTGGACTGAAAGAAAATCAGCTGTGTGTTTTTGTAGCTTTCCCTTGCTGCTGTGTACAGTGCCTAGGGTACAGGATAGGATCCCTGTGGTGCTTTTAAAATGCCCCACTGCAAATCTTTGTCTGACATGATTGCAAGGTCCTGCTGGGTCTCTGTTGGAAGGTAATTTTGCAAGCTTCTGCTTTGCAGGCTGTGGTAGGGCATGGAGTACTCCTTCCCAAGTGCTTATTCTTAACCATGTGGCATGCTTGTGGTCGTGAGCTGTGCTTGGAGCTCATCTGGCTGAAAAAACAAGCCTCCAAGAGGAGCAGTCACTTTTAAATCACTATCTTTAATCTGCTGTCCAGTTCAGAGCACATCTGAACAACCAGCCCAGAGCAATGTGAGGGCAGTGGGAGTGTGTGGCAGGAGGAGGTGTAGAGGGAGGAATTGTTTCAAAGCAAGGCTGCCAGGGTAAGGAACTCTCAGAAAATTGTACCTTAGCTGAAGTGGATTTAGCTCTAAATATATGGAAAGTAAAGTAGGATTTTTTTCTTCTTAGTTCTGCATCTGAACATTGGGAGAGTATAGGCACTTGATGCCTAATAGTGAGGGAGCAAGAGGAGACTCCAGGCTGTCTGGAAGACTGGCAACCACATCTCCCATGGTATGGATATTGTCAACATGCCTGCACTGGTGTGCACTGGCTAACCTTTCTTCTGTGGGTCCTTGTGTTGATTTTTTTCCTCTGAATCAGTCTTGTGAGCGTTTATTAACTCCTAGTGAAGTACCTCACAATCTCTGGAAGGAGTTAATTTGAGTAGATGTCTTCTTCCAACATGCAACAATAGTATTTCCAGTAGGAACTGGAAAGCTCTGGTTCCATGTTGTGAGATGGGTTTTTCTCAATGCTCAGCCTTTAGAACTTGCCATTATTTGTCTTGGAGCCTGCAATGTATTGTGTCACACTGAGGGACTGATGTTCCTATGTTGCAATGTAATATTTCTTCTAGATATATGAAGATTTTAGCTGTGCATATGGATATAGGGTAAATAAGTGAAAACTTAATTACTGAATGTTCAATTTCAGGCACAAGTATACTGGATTTCTTGAACATCCTTAGAGATTTAACCTATGACTAATTGTTTCAAATGTCTTACATTGCTGCTTCTTCTATATCACAGTCATGAACTCATCTATTATGGTTTTTATGTTGTCTTGGTGTTTGGATGCAGGCTGTGTCCACAAGATGGAAAAATCTCTGAGTGTAAAACTGCTTTTAGTGAGGTCTGGGCTATTTAATTGTGGTGTCCTGTGTAGCATGTTGTTAGTTTTGTTGAGAGCCAGATGCAGAAAGGCTTTTTGTAAAGGAGAGACCATTAGGGAGAACTTTGTTCCCTGGAGAATTACTGTTCAAAGTCAAGAGGTCTGAATTTGTCTCTAGATGCAGCAGCTTTCTCAGCTTCTCCAGCCAGAAAATCACTTTGACAGTCTCTATCACCACCCAAATCATCCAATGAATCAGCATTTGATTTTTTTTGGTATTTTCCTAGTGGAAACACATTTTCTTTAGCAAGTCAGCAAGCAGTGCTGGTTATGATGGATAGAGACATAAACGTAACAGTCCATGTACGCTGACACTTTCTGAATGACAGACCAGTGGAGCATAACCATCAAATGGGCAGTTGTTCACATCAGCACAATCCCATCATGCTGTCAGGTAACGTGTCCCCTAGATCACAGACTTGAAAGTAACTTTGCTGAGGATCAGATTTTTCACTCTCACTATTTCTAAGTCAACTTTGTATCATCTTTCTTTTTTTTTTTTCTAAAGCTGACTTTTAAGCATTTTTACCATAGTTTCCTGTGAGCGAGTATTTCCATAAATTTGCCTGGAGGGTGTGTTGGTTTTATTTGCTGTGAGGCACATTATCATCTGCTTTGTGAAACATGGCAGCAATGTGACAACAAACTCAACATTTCTGATAGAATACTGTTCAAATAGTCTTGTGTTGGTCTTGAATCTTTAAACCAAATAAGGTTTTTCTTTTAATAACTGCATTAAAACTGCATTAAAAGAAACACAGATAAAAGTATTTGTTTTGGGGGGGAAACTTAAGTTGCTTTAGCTGGAACACTTGTGTTGTTTTGTCACAAGTACTGCAATTGTTCTGGACATCTGGAGTTGCTGTTGTCTCTATACGTTGCTCAGTCTCTGAGACTAAAATTAAGGCCCTGCTTCATTGTAGCTGTACAAAGTCTTTACCATGTATTATTCTTCGTTTTCAGTGGGAAAAATGGATTTGGCTCCCCTTTCTGCTTAACTCATGTCTGGAGCTGTGCAACACCCAGTGCTGCTGCAGCCACAGGATCTGCTGTCAGTTATCAACATCACATTATGGGTGCTTTGTCCTCTGGGGCTGTGAGCATGAGAGGAAAGTGTATAATGCATCTAATTCAGATAAGATTGAAAGTATTTAAATATAGGTTTCAGTGAGCAAACAAATCAATTTACTTAAGCATTTAAGTTGCTTGTTTGAGTTTATTTTTTTTTTTCTGTTTAAACATTTAAGGACAATAGATGACATCTTTGATTTCATGAGACTGGATAACTTAGAAAGCCATTAGATGTTAGACCCCATGGAGAGAGTAGTAATAGCAAGCTTTTAACCTGCAGTACTTCCTAAAGAGCTCAGGACCTTTACATAAGAGTATTGATGAACTTCTTCAGTGAAGTGAGAACATGTCTAGGAATAGTTTAGGATAGAACAGTTTCTCATTATTTATCTCTAATTTATTCTGAATCTGGTCTCAGATAATAAGTTGAAATAAACTAAATGATTGTATGTGCAATGAATGTGCAAAGATTTACTCCTGTTGGTAAAATAGAATTATATAAATATTGAACTAGAATATAAACTTTGGGATGTAGATGCCATATGTGCAAGTCTGTACAAGAAAACTATAACATGAAATGTCCAAGATGAACCAAAGTGTAGGACACTAGAGCTTATCTTTTAATTTTCATGCTTACTAAATATGTTTCAGACAGATTGGTTCTCAATTTTTGTTTTCAATATGGGAAATTTCCCTTAGTGATTTTTCTTAAAAGATTCAGTTAATGTGGCTATTCAAGAGAATCCCAGCATCCATGTTTCATGCAGTAAAAACTCTTTGGCTGCCCTAGTCTATTTTTTCAGCAAAACATTTGTAGTACCAAAATCCATATTTACTCATTTTATCTTTGTTTTTGACTCCTACAAGCTTTTCTGATAAGGGCACCCCTGTCTGCAGCCTCTGTTCATACTGATGGAACACCCTAGAGAATTCAGATGAGCTGATTTTTTTTTTTTTTTTTTTTTTTGTTCTATAAGGGTTTGAGGTGCAGTAGAACACAAGAAGAATTTATAGCATGCAGAGCCATCACATGTCCCACTGAATTCAAAGTCACTCTTGTGAATCTAGGTAGGAGATTGACTGTAAATAAATTCCAGCCCTGAGATATATCTATACAGAGTGCCAGGTCTTTATCTCCCACCTTAGCTGCTTTTGAGAGACATCATGTAAAAGAGAAAATGTTGCCTTCTCGCTTGCAGTGCAACCTGATCCTGAGCCTTTCTACTGGACCGTATTATCTGGAGTCCTATGGCTCAGAAGGAAAGGAAGAATAAGCTAATAAATATATTTTAATCCTTTTAACCTTAAAACAATATTTGAATGTTCAGGTAACAATTACTGAAGATGTTGTTACAATTCCACAACTCTTAACTACCATGCATGAGGGAAATGAGATAGAGAATGAATATGGTATCTAAAGGCAGAGCTTTCCCTGCTTCAGTCATCCCCAAAGACTGAGCTCTTGTTTCAGATGTCTTTTGTTTTATTCTTTAAGGAAGAATACATCATTTATGTCATTGCAATCCTCATCCATCCCAGTTGAAGGATCTCTGATCTAGGAATGGCAAAATAAAGTGAGGCGAAATAGTATGAAAATGTGCCTGTTGTATGTTTTTAATAAAAGCAGATGACATTTATTACTTGAGATGCTTTCATCAGATCTGTGTAGTGCTGAGATAGAAATTAAAAAATCCTCCTATTTTGTAACCTGCTGTTTCTTGTTTCCCAATTATTTGCAGTAAAAGTAAACCAGGTGAACAATAAAACCATAATCTTTCTACCAAAATAGTATAGAACAAGAGCAGACATTGTAATTCTGAACACAAGTGCAGGTGAGTTAGAGGAACCCAAGTGTCACTGTCAAATTAGGATTAATATTCATGGTAACTGCAAGGTAAGAAAATCTATCTCAAAGTTTGTTTCAGCAATAAACCCATACACCTGTGGGTGGCATTATTTGCCTTCTTTTCACTCTACCATGCAGGGCAAGATAGCAATTACCATGCAGGAGCAAGTATTGGTACAACTGGAAAGAAGTGATGCATAAAAGTTTAGTTTCTGACAAATTTCTTTCCTTTCAACGTGAGGATTTTGCAGGGAAAAAGAATTACTACTCTCTAGTTCAGTTTCTGCCTTGTTATTAAAAGCTGCCTGAGCAAGTATGGCAGTCTGGAGTGTGCTCATGAAAGCCATTTGCACTGTCAAAAAGCAATGAAATAACTACATTAAGAAAGAATATACCTAGGTGTCTTTAAAAACCTATCTACATCTAAAATAGCTCCCAAAGGCTGTGTTATACAAGCTGCATTCCTATGACTCAGTACATCTAAGACCTAGAAAGACACAGACTCCTCTCTCCAGCCTTCTCAATCCCCTACTGTTTTGGATGTCCTGTTAGTTGAACTCCTCTCCTTCTAACACAGTGAGGAGTTTCCCCAGGACTCTCTCCTGCCTACTCCTCTCTTTGACTTGGACCTTGCATCTAGGTAACACTGTTTGCAATCTTAAATTCTTCTCCATCTCTTAGCTGATGCTTCTTGCTCTCTCATCCATGATCTTTTCAGAACTATTTGGCTTCTAGCTTTATCTCCACATAGGTACAGACTAGTCTTTATTCTTACCCTACTCCTGTTTTACTCTACCCGTGAGGACAAAACCATACCTGTTAGGTTGAAGCATTGTTCCTGACTAAGACTTTTCTGTAGATGTTTGCATTTTACCAATGTCTAAATATTCTTGATTTCTACTGTAAAACTTTTTTTTCTGCATTCATATGAACAAACAAGACCTGAAATGCAGCTGTAATTTTGTCCTATTTCAGTTACTGTTGCAACTGATACCTTGCTAACTGTGGTCATCCTTTTTCATAGTCATGGGGAAGCCTCTTGTAAGGCCTTTTCTTTAACCTGTCCCCTTGACCATGTTCTCAGCTCTTTTTATGTTCTTTCACTACTTCCCTCTTCCAGCCAAAGGAGGAATAAGTTGGCTGGTTTCATTTTCAGGATTGTTCATGGCCTCTTCTCCCCCTTGCTCTCACCAGCTTTCACTTGGTCCCTGCTAAAATAGCACAGCTACTAAATACTGAATGATACACCTCAAAGGTTTTCCTACACTCAACAGGGGCTCTCTCAGCCTCCCAACCTTTTTTTTCCCCTAGTTTCTTCATAACATTGTGGCAGTCAGCAATGGCTGTGCAGCTGATGTGCTCAGGGTTCCTTGTCCCACAGACCTGCCCAGGCATCATTTCCCTTCTATCTGCCTTGTGGCTCCTGTCTGTTATACGATGGGGTTTAATACTTGTCTCTGCACTATTTTTATGTTCTCTACTTATTTTTCACTTTGAATAATAGGATTTTTTTTTTTGAAGATAAGGTTTTCAGGCACTGCAGTAATACAGGTAATTAATTGTAGCGATGTTATATCTGATGCTGTGTGTGAATGGTAGCTTTCATTTTACTATTGCATTGCTTAATGCAGTGCTGTGGACAAAGTCTGCTCTTGACTTTGTGTACGTGACCTACCAATTTCAGTGACAGCAGGGGATTGTTAGCAAGAATATTGCAGTCTTGTTGCTGTTATTTCACTATCAAGGCAATTTATGGTGTGGTGAGATAATAAGAGTGGACAGGTTTTAGCTCTGTTTACAGTGACTGCATTTAAGAGTAACTCAAAAAAGTTGGCACTGCTGACAAAAGGCATAAATAAAAACAAAAAAGAAATCATGTTTGATAGCTTGTGAAGGGGAATGTGATTTCATCTTTTGTTGACATTAAACTTGGGGCAAAATGTATAGGTGTTCTTGTCTGTGATTAAAATTGCCATTTAATTTTTTTGGGTAAGTTAATCTTCAGCTCTTGGATTGGTATTTAAGAGGGAGGATTCTGGAAACAGTGCTATATGTTCTACCAGGGGATATCACAAGCTTTCACTTTGATAAACCGAAAGAGATAGCAGTCTCAGCAAAAAATGCCTCAGCTGTGTGATAGAATCTCTCTCTCCTTTTTTTTTTTTTTTTTTTTTCCCTTAAATGCTTAAGGCTGCATTTGACTTTTTTATTAGCAAAATAGGATAAAGTTAAATCCTGACCCAAAGCCCAGTGAGGTCTATGCTTATTTCCAGTGGCCACGAGAGTCTCTGAAAAAGTCTTACATGAAGATTTGCTCCCTCTGGCTTTAGACACTTCACTGAAGTGCTTGATCTTGGAGCACACTTAGCCTGTGCTCCCCAATAGATAATGAGATTGGTTGATTTCAGCAGGCAATTGATGCCTTGTGTGGGCTGAATTGCACTTTGGAGATACCTGTCTCTGTTCATCGATTAACTCTCTTCAGTGATTATCCTCTTTAGGTCCCTGAAGTTAGTTGGGATGGATGTGAAACTAGGGTATGAAATACCCTGACTAATAGTACTAGGTACCAATGGGGTACTGCAGAGTAGCTGCACATTTAACGCATAAAAGTTTTTAAAGTAATGAAGATTTTGCTGATGTGGACATAGCAAAGTAGATTTGGTGTGTGCATGGATGTTGCAGGCTTCCTCATGTCTTGTCCACAGGTTTGATTCAACATTTGAAATGATGCTGTTGAGAAGTCTCTTCACCCACCTGCGTCTCTCAGTTCAGACCCTTTCTTTTAATACTCCCATCTCCAATCAGCACAAGCTTTGTGATTATCTTGAAGTGAGCAGAAAAACCACTCCAAGTTGTCTTAATATTTTAACTTCCCTTCTATTTTTTCAGCCCCTGAACAAAGTTTTGAGTACCTGTGGTAATTCTGTATAGGCTTTTTGATACTGTACCCCTACTTTTCTCCACCACTCAACAAAGAAAAATGTCTCATCAACTAAAACCATTGGATTTAAATGGCTGGGGAAATTCAGTCTCAACTTTATGCTGCTTTTTGAGCCTGAAATATTTTCAGCTTTGGGGAAGGTAAGGAAGGCTGCATTAGAGGTTCCCTGCAATTGTTTTGAAAAACTTTTACGTTTTCTTTCCTTTGTTTCAAGGTTGGAAAAAAATTTGCTCTGAAGTATAAATCAAAGTCTTAAGCTCCCAGCCTTAGGAAAGAAAGATGCTATAATAAACAAAGCTGTATGAAATGAGGGATTGTAAGAGGCTCAGAGGTCTGTCTTTCCTGCTATAAAACCTTCTTTACTCCAGTGACTCCTATGTGGACTCTCCACTCTTCCATTTTTTCCTCATTGCTTCAATGCTTCATATTCTTAAGTTTCTCTCCCTCAGGCTTGTGCTCAATTTGTCACTGTCCTTGCATTGTCTTCACAGCAATGATTTCTCATTCTGATTTATTTAGTACTTTGCAAACCTTTGCATTACAACAAAATAACGAAGTAACTGCAAAGTTATGATAAATTGGGTTATTTTTCTTCTGGAGCCTGATTGTCATCTCAATAAACTGGCATTACTTCATGGCAATGAATGCTGTCATTGGTGTCTTCCATTTTCCAAATCTGCAAGCAACAGCTCTGGAGGGTTGCAAGGTGAAGTAACACCACCAGAGAACAGCTCTGTGTTTTGCACTTGCTCAGGTGTGCTGTAGCCCTGGTTCCAGAGCTTGGAGAAATCATGATCAAGCTCTTTGCAGAAATATGAAGTCATTTTCTCCTATTAAGATACTGCAAGTGCCTTTTATGATACATACATCTGGGGCATGGATATTCCTAAAATGAAACTGAAACAGCCAGTGGTATTAGTAGCAAAATAATAAGGTGATTTCACATCTTATATAAACCTAGTGATAAATCCCTGTGACTTATGTGTAAGTCTCACCAGCACATGCATCAAGACCCAGAGATGGAACCCATGAGGCTGTCAAGTCTCTGTTTGTCTGGAGAACACTTGCTGTAGACACTCTGCTGTCTGTTTTGTGGGTGAGATTTAATGACCGAATGTCTGTGGAGTTAATAGTTGAATCACTTCTGCTCTAGCACTTTTTATGGTACTTTATGCCTCTCCAGTTGGATAGTTCCAGTACTAGTGGGCTGAAATAAATCAAGTGCATCAGGAATCTCCCATATTACTGCTTCAGACCCCTGAAACCATAAAACTCCATATTAGTTGAACTTTCCTGTTGAGACCTCAGAAGTAAAAATGTTAGACTGCTAAGATACTGTATGATATAAATAGCTCAATAAGCTACAGAAGACATTAGCTTTAAATTGCTAATAAAAGAGCAATGTCCCCTTCCTGTATTGAAGGAGCTCACTTCTTGAGCCCACAATGTGGTGGTTGATCCCCAGAACCGTGTCATTGATGAAATGCACAGAGTGTTCTTCTTTTGGCAGCCTGGCACTTTACGATCCCAACACCAGCATGGGTTATTCTGCAGATACAGATTCTTAAGTAGTTTTAAAGTCTTCTTTTCTTATTAAAGAGACTAAGTTAATATCTTTAGGACTGTAGCAAAAACACGTGGGTGCTGCTTCTGATTCCATTGTGACTTGTCACGGCATAAGGCACTAGGAAGCATGGATAAGGTGAAGAGGCTAAAACCAACCAGTCAAGCCCGAGGCAGTCCCTAAGTAATTACATTAATACTGTCATCTCAAAGTTAATTTTCATTAAACTATTTGATTAAATGAACTTAGAACATACAGCCTCTGCACGTAAAATCAGGTAACAGGTGTCCCACATACATATTCCAAACATTTTCTGTTATGATTTGTATTCTAAGAGGAAATGGGAAAAATTTATACCTTTCTCTATTAAAAACAAAAAATATTTCCCATAAGGTAGCCTGATTCTTGTCAAGGATTTGTCACAAGATTTATTGCATAATTCTGGCTAATTCTTTTCATTCTGTATCTTCTTCTCTGTCTTGTCTGTGCAAGATCTTGAGGGCAAAGTGTACAATCAGTTATGCTTGACATTAGATGACACTATCTCCTCTGGAGATCCCAGAGGATGTTTGGTTTTTGAAGAAAACAGTAAGAGTTAGAAAAGGAAATGAATTATTTACAGGACCATGCCACAAGAATAAATAGGAAGGAGGAGGAAAATTTACTTTTAAAATGATGTACAAATGTAAGATTTACCTTTGTACTGACATTAAGTCTTCAGTATAGAGTTTACAAAAAAATAGAGATTACAAGTAGCATTGTAATCTCGTTGTGGTTCATTGCTCCAAACTTTCAGAGCCACCGATTCACTTCTGTTACCAAATATGGCATCTTACAGGTTGAATGCCAATATGAAGTGGTTGGTGCTCACACAGCAAATGCACTTCACTTGCGTTTGAGTTGTAACTAGTTTAGTCAACACTTTTTCCTTCACCTTTTCTACTCATTAGTCTTGGTAGTCATCTTGGTCTGTCTTAGTAGACTCTTGGGCCTTCCTCTCTCTTGTATTCAAAGGAAAGTGGTTCTCCACTTTCAGAGGCAGACAATATGGCATGGTGCTGCTAAACTTATCCTTTGTCACTGTTGTTACCTTAAACTTTGAATTCATCATGGTCATTTAATATTTTTTGATGTGACCAACTTACATGAAATCTGTTTGCAGCACTAATACTGAATTATTTTTGTCATTGAGAATCTATGTAACAAAATTTCACCTGTGAGTTTCACTTGGGAGAGTTACTAACAGGAACATTTTATCTTTATTCTTTCTTTCACCAAATGCAAAACCTGCATTTTATGCAAGACTTAAACATGTAATTGTGTGCTATAACACCCTCTTGTGAAGGTACAATGACAGGACAGGAGAAAAAGCAGAGAAATTCTTCCAAAGGACTTCGGAAGGTTTTCTATTAGTTTATTTGCCAGAGCTTTCCTAGAAAGGATAATTTCCTTCTCAATCAAATGTCATTCTCAATTGCCAAAGCATAGACAGTGATTTCTTAGGTAGTTACTTTATACCAAGTGAAGATCTAGTATCTTACTGACAATGAATGTCAAGAACTGATACAGAACAGATACAGCAATTTTCAGATGGGATTTTGTAAACTATTTGAAAACAGTGAGACTGCAGAGGTTACACATGTAGTTTAAACAGAGGAGAAACAAGTAATCCCATCTGGCAGGAGGCTGAGCACATAGTGTTCATCAGAACATTTTATCTGCTCCAAGAGATTGGAGTGTTGCACATTCTCAAGCATCTCACATCTTAAGGTCAGAAGAAGATGAATGTGACTTATATTTCAGAAAGTTCTGGTTTATATTATCATCTTTTTCTTTCCCTGGCCTGCTGCACTGTTACCAGGCAATGTTTCAGTGGATATATACTTCGCTGTATGTGAACCTCACTCTTTAACTCTTCCCTGCTGCTAACTGCTGAGGCTACAGCTCAAGTTTCTACTTGTGCATGCATCTCATATGCCTTGATGGTTGTAGTTGCACAGATACTCAACTAAGTTTGCAGACATGTGCAAAACACCACTGTGGCTGTGTCTCAAGTCTGAAACAATCCTGCAAACTAACAGAACATCAAACCATGAAAAATATGGCTACTTTCTATTTGGCTTGGTAATGTAAGAGCAAACCTCTCTCCACATAAAGCTCACTTTTTGCACAAGCAGAGCCCGAGAATGGCCAGAAAAAAAAACCACAAAAGGGGTGATGGTGGGGAAAGCAATCTCTGGAAGTCCTATCCCAAGGAAAGCTTGAGAAAGTAAGGGATAAATAAAATTATAAATTGTAACAAATAGTCTGTGCATGTTTACTGCCCTGACCCTCACAGATCTGGAAAATTGTGCAGTGCTACATACAGGACAGGTACTGATTAAGCTGCTCATTCTTGTCAAATATTTCTGTCTCCCCAAATCCTAATGAGTTTGTGAGCAGTGCTGTTATATCCAAACACTCAGACGAGCTTCTCTCAGATGCTGTTTGAATATACAGTGTACTCATGTGTATCTTCTATTTGTGAAATACAATCCAGTACTGCAAATGTAGCAGATCTGTAAATGAGCCTTCCTTGTACAGGAGTGCTCTGAAAGGGGTCAGTAGTCAGTTCTTTGTTCATATTACAGGGCAATCACTCACTAGTGATCCTCACTGATGCACTGACATCCTCACTGATGTCAGTATGCTATTTCATGCCATGGTATGAAATGTTTAAAAAAATGCATAACTATGGAGTCAAAATCATACATTCAGGGAGAAATTGCTATGAAGAGAGAGGCTGTAAACTAACTCATAAATGTTTTTTTTTAAATCTGTAAGCAAAAAAAAAAATCTAAGTCTAATAAGCACAATGAAATTAAAGCTTGCTTGATAGGTATAAATAAGCACAGCTTTATGAGTACCAAATGCAATGGACTGGGATCAATCAAAGTTCTGTGTGGACGTGGTACCAAGTTGATTTATGAGCTACCCTCAGCATTTGACTAACTGTTCTTTTTATTTTGAGTCCTTTCTCAGACAAGCATTCTCACTAGAGTCAGTGTGCTGCTGGAATCCATAAATCTGACTTTCATAAGTAATGCCCAGGCACCAGTGATCGCTAAGCAAGGGCTGATCTCCTGCAAAGACTGTGTTAGCCCTGAGCTGCTCTAGAAACACAGGGTTGTGGCTCAAATACCCAACTTTGGCACTGCTGCTCTCTGACTCTATTGGTCTTATACCCTCCAGACCTCTAAAGTTAATGGAGTCTTGTCCTGGCCTCCTGAAAGCTCTTAATTGAGGCAACTTAATAATACCAGTTTTTCTTTACGGGAGTAAGAAATGGACTTCCCTCACTTAAATGAGTTATTTGTAATATTCTAATCAAGATTATTTGTGTACCTTGCCATATCCAAATGCTGGTGTGAGGATGGGGTTGTGAGAGGAAAATTAGCTGCATACTATTGCAGTTAAGTATGTATAATAACCTGGAAACATCTCCTGTCTGGATTTCATTTGGTTTTCTTAAAGTCTTTTCAATATTTTTTTTAGTCTGATCGCCTCTAGTGTTTACATATTGCTTGTGGAGTTGTGTACTCAAGTTTGGTGCAGAATGTCCAGAACAGACTGGACAAATGGTACTGATAAATGATTCACAATGTGGTAATGGTACTGCTGAAGCAGCCACTCAGAAATGGAGTTACAAGACTTAGCAGTCTAGAAATGATGGGTGAAATATCTTGAAGCCCAGAAGGAATTTAATTTAGCTTGGAAAGAAAAACAGAAAAACTGGCAAAAGATTCAGTGGAGCTAGAGCAGATCTATCCATGCATTAATAATCAAACATAACAGAATTTTGTGTAGCTCTTCCACTGAAAGGTATTGAAGAAAAGAAGTGTTGGGAGTAATTGCAGACAGAAACACAATACTTTGGGACCTTTACCTAGTGAAATGTGAAGGGACAACAGGAGCTAGGAAGTTTTATTTATAGCTAAGTATCAGAAAACATACTACTCTTCAGTGGATGATATTTTGTGCTTAGGCAAATAATTACACAAATTGTGACTACAGTTTATTGGGCTGATACTATAAGGAAACACATGATAGTATCACTACTTAGACAAAAATCAGAAGACAGATTATTTTTTTGATATATATTTTTGCCACCTGTATTCCTATGGGAAAGCTTGAGGACTCCAAAACTCCAGTTTGTTCAAGATTGAGAGGCAACCTTGCACTACTCTGTGTTGCAAGGCACTTAAAAGATTCTTCTTGTGAACTGCTCTTCACATAGAGTAATAAGCAAATATTTTGGTTTTATCTGTCTCTTTAGAGTGAGACAGAAGAAGATGCCCTTTCAAACAGAGAGGGCATCAGGGTTGCTGTGTAAGAAGTTTTCAATTATCTCACTGGATTTTAATCATGCTTTATTTTGTTTTAATATTTTCATGACTGAATAGAGGAATGTTGTATTTGACTACAGTCAAGTTTTCTCAGAGTATCACCTCATCAGCTGTGTCTTGCTTTCCTGTGCAGCCACCAGTGAGACGGGCATGATAGCTGTAGAACTCTCCTGAGCAGGATGAGAACATTGTGGTAATGAAATGCTTTTAGAGCATTTTATAAATTCAGCATATCCCTGCTCCACTTAATTTTCCACGGCATTAACATTGGCAGGATAGTATCTGCTTTTGCTGCTTTCAGTGATTGGAGGTTAATGCTGTAAGAAGAGTAATGTTCTATTGTTGTTGTTTGCTTAGAAATCTTATCCACATTGCCACTTTTTAGCTGTATTCCACCATTGTGGAGGGAGGAAAAACTCTTCATGAGCAACAGAGGAATCTGGTTTTCCCCTGCTACACTTGACTCTTCTGAAGTTGTCAGAAAGATGGACCAGAAAAACACAGTGGTCTTTCCTTTCTGTAATATCTTTATTCTAAAGCAAAGCACACAAGCTTTGGCTCAAACCAAAAGTAGCTTCAAATTAGATCAGATTGCTCAAGGTCTTGTGGCCTTGTAGTGAACTCTCTCCAGTTTTTCAATGACTCTTATTCTAGAGGACCCAAAACCAGACATGGTTTTGTAGATGTGGCCTCACAAATGCTACACAGAGTAAAATAATCACTTCCCTTGACCTGTTGACTGTGTTCTTGTTTCTGTTATCCACATTGTAGTCAATTATCATTAGTATGTTCCCCATGGGAATACTAATGACCCACGTTCAAGCTATTTAACCAATCTGTGTTTCTGATCAGAGATTTGTTTCAGTGTACCTGTGACATTTATGAAAGCCCTCTCAGGAATATTGTGCTGTGAACTAGCTCAGGTGGGAACTTGTGACAAGGACTCAGGTAAGCTCCTCTCTGATAGAGAATCAGGAGAGGAGCTCACATGTTCTGCAGCTTTCTGTTCTACAGCAGCTGAAAAATCTTACAGTGCCTTCTACTTCATTAATGTCTTTAAATGATTTACAATGCTGGAATTCAAAATGGATGAAAGTGAAAGACATTCTGTACTCCTAGTGAAGTTCTTTATTTTACAGTGGAATATTTTTTGATACTTCATGAATTTCATCCCAAAGAACCACAAATGGTTATGCTTCCTTCTGTGTGAAACATTGTTTCCTCTCAGGTTGTACCTTTGAGAAATGATAATGATAAACCAATCTTTTATCTGAACTGCTTAATGCCTCTTGTGTAATATGGAGAACTGGGGGCTGTGTTGACAGATACTTTTATCATAAGAATGGAGGACATTTGCTATAGTGTTTGGTGAGTATTTTTTGCTACTAAAATGGGAATAGCCCCAACTATCTACTCCCTTGTTGCAGTGCAACACAGGATGCTTGAACTGCATCTCTCAATGTTACAGAAATACAACATTGTAAAATTAAATCTCTTAAAATTTCCATTACTACTAGCTTGATATCTCCAGTTTTAGCCTTATTTTCTTTGGAAAGGGAACTTTATCAAGGAGATACAGTCCACAAAATACTTTGTGGTCCTAATTAATTTCCACACATACAAGTTATAACTGGAAAGTTTGCATCTTGTTGGATTGGCTCAGCTCATAAGCAAGAAAAGTGAGGAAAGAGCATGTCTCAAACTCTAAGACTATCTCTTTTGTGCAATGTCTGTTAATTATTACAAACATAGGTAGTGGTTCCAATTTTGTGAAGATGAGGTTATTTGAGTACAAAAAGATAGAAAGTGAACATTGGGCCACTTCAAAGGTAACCAAGCAATACACTGTTTCATCCAAAGAGAGCAGATGCATTTTCCACCAGAGAGAACTGAATCTTTTGCGGGACAGAGAAATTATTTCCTTAAAAAATTATGTTTTTTTAGGTTGTTTGCACTGCCAGCTTTCCTGACGAGCTGCTATCCAGTTACCTTTCAAATCAAACAAATTTTAGATCAACATACAGGTGTATGACAGAATATGGAATACTAAATTCATATTTGATAGACTGGTTATCTTTTCTTCAACAGCTATTTCTTGTGGAAGTAAGTTTCCTAGGTCTCTGTATTAGGAAAGATGTGAAGAGTAGTTCTGATGCACTTTTGAGCAACCTTGGTGTTGGTTTTATTCACAAATAAATATCTGTTTTGTACACAGTTTGGGCCACCATGTAGCCCTTCCTCAGAAAGGCTACTGCATGCTTAATCTCAGTTTGCATGAAGTGAAACAAAGTTGATCACATATCATTTACTGGAGTTGCCCAAGAAGTACATAATATCTCTGCATGATGTGAGGATGTAGCTGTAATGATAATACTTCAGTCTTCCTGGAGAGGAATGGCTAAAAGGAGCTAGTATATTCTTCAGTGTCATCTTTAAATAATAAACCTAGGTGGTTTCAGCAGCAGAACAGAATGAAACATCTGTCAGGTATTTCCAAGTAAGAGTGGAATTGATTCTCAAGTGAAAGATTCAACTTGCACATTAAACCCAGTTTACAGCACACATCAGAAAATCTAACACACTGTGGCAGTGATAACCATCAAAGCTGCTGTACTCAGAAGTTAAATGGCCATCTCATTTCAGTTCACATGGCCAGACTGGCACTACACAAACAACTATGTGCTGAGTATGCACGTTTTCCCCTAATTTTTCTAGCATGGAACTGAGTACTATCATGTCAGAGCTTTATAAATGATCCTGTTTACACTATGTTGTGTCTATAAAGCTGATCTCAGTGCTGTTTAGTAACTTCAGAATGTGAACACAAAACACTTTCAACTTGTTTAATGCTTTCAAGAAAGTTGCAATCAACTTTCTACTTATGACTTTCATCTTAAGAAAATAAAATGATGGATTCTTTTATTGATTTTCAAGGATTGTTCCCTGCACATCATGAGTAATATTAACACTTAATTTATCCTTCCTAAAATGAAGACAGCAGAAAAAACTTGCAAATATGAAGAATTGTTGATACCTGAAGAAATAGTACCTTTTTTGGCTGAGAGGTCTACCATGAATGAGGAATATCAGTCCAATGACTAGATTTTTTCCTCTGAGACCTCAGTGTTTACCCATAATACATCTTCATATAAGTAACAGCCTGGTCTATAATAGCAGGGCAGGTGGGTGTATCATGCCTATTACCTTGGCCATGGAGATTGGATGTACTGGAGGTTAGAAGAAGAAAGAGTAAAGATACTACAATAACTAGTTGATCATGTAAGTGTAGGAGTGCTATTTAACAAGAAATATTACAGATTTGGAATCCTATTCCTGAGTTAGTCCTCCTTTTTCTTGGGTATTGGGTTTAGCTAATGCTTTCAAGTGTGACAGAAAGGTCATGTGGACAATCATTGAGGAAGGAGAATAATTTAGGTTTTAAAATAATCAATGATTTTATTTCCTTTTCTGTATAATCTAAAAAAACAATCCTGACATTTTACTAATCTGAGCAATATGAGCACCTTGAACTCAGTCTCCATAGCTGGCATTATTACACTTGCTGCAGCTGTTGGAGTTGGGATAGGCTGGCTGCACAAACATTTGTCATGCCTTTCACTCAATCTTCTGGATGTAAAATACTTTGAGGCTTTCTAACACAAGTCAAATCATTCAATTTGAAGGGAACAGCTCTCTGTTTCCTACAGAAACTTAAATTCTGATTTTGACAGCATAGCCTATGGCAGTTGTTTTCAGGAGCAGTGGAGAAAGTCATAAAGCTGATTGCATGATCCTTCCAGAATTCTTATGATAAACAGAAAGAAAGTGCCATTTTATGAGGCTAGGATCTTCCAAATCCCACTGGGAGCAGTTAATTGGACAAAATCACCAGTGAAACAAAAGCCAAATTCTACAAAAATCAATCAGATTTAATCTGCACTTTATTATCGTTATTTTTTTTGCATCTAGCATTTCTGAGGTATTAGATTTCTATCCTGCTTTCTGCAATGAGATCTGACAAAACTGTAGCCTCTTAATTTTTAACCAGAATTAAAAGAATATATCTATATATGTAGATATATATATACTATATATATAGATCAAAACCTAAAAATGCAATTTGTATTTTGTATTTCATTTATCCAAAGCATTTACAACATTAGGGAGTGTCACCTATCTAGATATAAGAGCAGATGGAGTTGCTACTAGGTAGGCATTTGATGTGTCTATTAACGGATTCAATTTGATGGTATATGTCTAGGTAGAAACTGAAATTATGAAATCTTAAGTTCAGATGATCATGCAAAACCATAATGTTGCCAGCCACCCTCTGATGAGCAATAAGTACAGATATTTGAATTTTTCAAAGAAGTAAAAAACATTGGCATTTGGTTGGAAGTCAGAAAAGTAATGGGAGTTCAGCTCTTAAAGGCCTCAAGATTTTGTGGTTCTTATGTCAGCTCAAACCTCTGCATTCTTAACAGAATCATGCCAAAGGATGCCCATGCTCAACTGCTTGTTTTAATTGGGAATTAAAAAATTATAGAGGAAAATTATACAGAAAAGACTGGCTGGAAATGCCTGCTGGAAATGATGGCAACGGATTGTGTAGGGAAGAAAGTTGATTTCTGGGTGTTAGCTTACTGCAGGAGATGTAAATCTTCAGGTGCTTGGCACAAGGTTAGAGGATGAGTGTCATTCCAATCCTTGTAGAGGGCTCAGGCTTATTGCATCCTGCCTACCATATGTTAATTAGGCTATATACTTCAGTAGGTGACAATTTCAATAGCAAGGCATCCAGCTGGCTGATATTCACAAATTAAGCACCTCTGTGTAATACAGATGCCATAAAATGTAGAAACATATTAGATGTAACATACCTGATACTCGTTGCTTTTTTCTGATTTACAATAATGGGGAGAGAGTGAAGGAAATACTTTCAAATTACTGAATAAAACACAGCACGGACAATGAGGTTCTGAGAACCTTTTAAAGTGTAACCTTTTTTTTGGAAACAAGTAATATAAGCTATTTGCACCAGTCCATATGTAAACCTTGCAGCAAGAGCCTGTTTGTTTTTTTTTTCTCTCGAGTCCCATGCATGTGCAGATCTGCAAATCAAACCCAGACTTCAGTTTCACAAGGTAACATGTCATGTGAATGACCTTGAAAAGTAGAGCTGGCATAGATATCTACCTACTGTGGTGCCTATCATGAAGATCCAGATCACCATGATATCTCAGTAAGGCCCACACAAAATAGGTGAAGGGTGTTTTAAATCAAACTGAAAATCCTCTAATTGAAGGGAACCACTATTAACTTCAGCTAGGATTGGCACTGATTTTTTTTTTAACTTCCTCATGTTCCTGTGCTCTGCTTTTGCTGTTAAGCTGACCTGTGCTTGGGCAATCCTGCCATTCCCATGTAAAGGGCAGGAACAAGGGCCTGGAACAGACCAATTGTATGAAGAGTAACGATGAGACATTTATCTACAAATGGTGTCATTAAGAGAAAGAAAGCACTGAGAGGGTGTTGAAGGAAAGGATGATGGCAATAACAGAGACCCACTGCTGTGTGCACAGGGAATGCTGGAAGCACAACAGCAGTCAGAGGACCGTGCAGGCTGGCTCAAAATCACTCTTTTCCATGTAATATTTGATGACATATATAGCTGATGAGAGCTCTTCACAAACCTTCTAGGGTAATACAGTTGAAGCTGGAGGATAGATGTACATATTTGCTGTTTTATGACTTCCTTTTCTGAACAATGCCAGAGTGTGAACACAGCAGGTAATGATTTGCCTCTTCTTTGCTTGCTCTTGGCTGCAGGGCAGTTGGAGGCAACGGGATAGCCTCCAGGAAGGGGAAAGGAGGAAGCTTCTCCTACAGTTTCAGCGTTCAAAAAGTGCTTGTTCAGAAAAAGGACTATAGATATTTGCCAAAAAGAAAAATCTTCTGACAGAGTGTAAAGCAGAGCCAGGAAAGTTGTCTAAGAGTTAGCAAGTCATGCACAGCACTCAGCTGGATGCAGCATAGAGATGCTGAGGTGCAGATCACTTTGCAGACTGGCTGCACTAATATGTCTAGTAAGAGGGATGTTTAATACAAAGTGAATTTGAGATTCAGATAAGCCAAAGTTTACACAAGTGTCTGTAATGTTGCAAGTGAGCAGTGCTAAAGCTTGAGAAACAGTGAATATGTTTATGGAAGTGTATAAACTGTGGAGAAAACCCCCACAGAACAGCAATTATTATCTACTTGCACTTATTATTACACATCCTCTGCTGACTGTGTTGAACATTGCCATCCAGGTAAATCAGTGGCTCAGTTGTGGAGTAATTATTGTGAGTACCATGGGACTGCTCCATATATTGTTGTTATAAAACTTTAAATGGTAAATCACTGGAATGATAAAGACTTTGTAAAAAAGCCCTATAATAAGCACAGCTTTCAATTATTTACCATACTACTAAAAAAATATTTTAAAACATTCCTGGAACCAGCTATAAAAGTTTGTGGTACTAATTTAATGATGTGATAAAACCTGTAATATATATTTTAGATTGTAGAAGAAGCATGTGAGTAGACTTTGTGCAGGATACTTTTTAATGTCTGCTGGTCTTGGATCTATAAATCTTGTACTGAATTATGAAAATCAGGACTTCAGCACAGTGTTAACATTTATATATCTTTTTTTTTAATGTGGCAAAGGGAATATAGTAGATACTGCATCACTGTGAGAATGGAGTTACCATTTCACTGCAAAAGAAACTCACTGTGTCTTAAGTAGAAAACTATAATCTTGAAAGTTAGCCCTAGTTCCTGGGCTTGATTATCTCTAATTAGATGGTTGGTGTGGGAGTGAGGTAAACCTGCTTTTGTCCAATGACTTGGGCTTTCATCCAATGACTCACAACTGAGTAAATCTATCCTAGTGACTATAGAATTGTCTCCTCCTGTTTTCCAGACCCCACAATGGTTTTCTGAGAAAAGCTGGCACTAGATTGTATCTCCTAAAAAAGTCAGGCACTGGTTCCAGGATCTCTTTCTACTAGTGACCTCTTAGATAGAACCTGGGCATCGTGGTCTGCTGAATTTTCTCTGGAGGCCTGTGGGTTTGAGTGGGTTACAAGGTACACAGAGCTCAGAGATATGCATCTATCTGCTGCTTCTGTCATGTCCAAAGGTCAGAGAGGACTGAGTGGTTCAAACACCAGCTTTGGCTCCAGACATGGGTTGTGATGGCTTTACCTGCAGTTGGAGTTTGTTTGAGATGATTTGCAGCGTGACTGTAGTGCAAGAGAGTCTGAAATTCCTCCTTGAATGAAGAATTTTGTCATTATTTCATAATCACATAAAAATCTGTTCTGAAACGTAGTTTGTAGTGTCCGAAGATTTATGTCCTGTCTATTTCACAGGACACTGGAGTAAAGATCTATCTTTCTGGTTACAAATTAGTATATGGCAAGATGATACACGATTTCTTCATTCATATCCAGCTGGTATGCAATTTGGATGATATCTTGTGAATTACAGTCACAATGCAACTCTGGAAGTAATGATAGCTGTGGTTGTACCTCAAGATGTCACGTAACTTAAAGGATAACTAGGGCTAAAATTTCAGTGGAAGATAAAATGTTACAATAATGTCACCTTGTACTTGCAGAGCAACTTTCATCTTGAAGGATTTGAGCTTGCTTAGAGAACTATTCTGGCAAATAAATATGACCATAGCTATGTGGGAACAGCCAAGTTTGCAGATGCAAAACTCTCACTCCTTTCTGTAAATGGAAGATTTCATAGTACTGCTGAGGGGACTAAACCCCAGTTTGTCACTCAAATATTTTGTTTAATAAATTATGATACATATTTAAAGGAGATCTAGATATTTTATTATGAAGGTTAATAATTATGTGTTTGGTTAGTGTCACAATGACTCTAATTACCTGCTACCTGTTTAAAATATGTTAAAACAAAAAATAAGTAATTAATGACTGACAGTATAGTCCATTGACTTCTGGTGAATCTTGTGCTCTGAGTCAGCTGGAAAGGGATTTGTCTCAGCTGATTTTCTCTAAGCTAAATTCCCTTTGTAACTGAGGAAGAAGTAGGCAGGTCTAGGGTGTTAGTTATTTCCTTAGGTAGACATTACACACAGTTCAGAGAACATTGGCAATGTGCCCGTTTCATTCAGTTGTCCATAAAGAGACTCAGCAGATAATTGGAGGAGAGACTAAAATGAATCCCAATAGATACTTCAATATATCAATATACATCGCTTTATGTTTTGAAGAAGAATTGGTGACTACTGGGAGTACAAACTCTAGGAACAGTTTAAATGAATTTTACTCGTGAGCAGTTCTGCAAGAGTTAATATACTTTTTTACTACCTTGTTTATTTGTGTGTTGAATATATGAGCTTCTTGGCATGGTTTGATAGGTTCCAAACCCATGTTTCACATGGCTCAGGATAGAAGGCAGATGCCTTTCATGGCATAGTGTTCATTCATTGGTAATAGGAATATATAATCAAGAGTTACAGTCCACTCATATACTCATGGCTATAGCAATGAAAAGTCTCTCATTTTCATATACTGACAATGACTGCTACTTGGTACCAGATAGATATTAGTTTATACTTAGTTTTATTTCTTATACCACATTCACTCTTATATACCGAGGTCAACCTTTTGGGACACACAAAGATGTCATTTTTATCGCATTGACTTCCCAAATAGAAAAAGAGAGAACCTACTAGTTTCACTTTGCCATGCTCCTGTGACTCATAAATGGCAGAAAACATACAGGCAAATCAGATGGATCTGGAGTTTTATCTGGAGTCTGAACACTGCACGCAGGATGAGAGCTAGAGAATTTTACACCTTTGACATATAGAACTGTCTGTCCTCCACAGCTACTGCTCCTCACATTGTGGCTGTTCCCTCAAAGTGTTCCTCTTCAGACTGGTTCTGAGTGACTAAGGAGACAGACTGCAAAGCAGATTTTTATTTCCAACATTTGAAATATTTATCCCTAGTCCGTTTTTGGAGTAGACAACAAGTGTGATGCCAATAAAATAGGCAACAAGACAAGGATGAAAGCAAATATTTAGGTTTGTAAATGGGTCTTTGTGTTGTTGGTTCCCAACAACTGGCAGTAAGAGAGATCTTCCTGCCCCTTGACAGTCAGCCATTTCATTAGTGGTATTTAAAGGTCTATGAAGGATTGACTGGTGGGGTGCTTGGCTAGGTGGTATCTCTTACGGTGGGAAAAACCTTATGAAAGACCAACTTGCTGCACTGTAGAGGATACTCACAACAGGATCTTCTGGTGGTCACATTGCTGCTTTTTTTTTTTACCTGACTGGACACTGCCAAGTTTTTCCTTTTGTTTTTGTTTTTCCCCAAAGTAACTTTTATTGATAGAGTCAATATATGCTATAAGCTATAGACCTTGCAAATAAATCTTTGTGTATGGCAGCATGGTTCAACACTCAGTGTAAAATGTATTACTTGCATCATCAAGAACTGATGTGTGAGGTTTATATACAGAAATAAATGTTAACTGTATCTTTTCATTCTCTTTCTTCAGCACTTTGTCAATATTACTTGTCAAGAGTTAGATAATCAGTTTTAATATTCAATAAATTCCAATTTAAACTAGGCTGTTGCTCTATAACTACACATTTCTGTAAGGTGGAGACAACTTCTCCTGGAAACAGAATAAGATTCTAGGGAAGAAACCACCAAACAAAGCTTACCCCTGAATGGCATTATATAAGGTTTTTTATGTTGAAAAATCTGTAGTGCCCTTGCACTAAGTTATAATAACCTTCTTATTCATCACAGCCAAGAAAGGATTTGCTCTTGGCCAAAAGTAAACCCTAGTTCAAGAAGTGGCCTCCCTTTATTTATTCTTCATGAAATGTATAAAATATATACCATATGAGACGAAATGTACAAAATAAACTCCTCTCCCTGGTATGTGTGATACCATATCGCAGAAAGAATGTGCGGATGTATTCCAGAAACAAGAAATACATAGTTTTAGAGTCTGGAGGGCTTATATAGTACTTAGAAACAAGTGCTCAATTAACTGAGTTTCCAATTTAAATAAATGCAAAAGAGGGTAACACCATATTATATAAACTTCTTACCTCTGGCATTTCTTCATTACCTAAACAGGGATTTCAAATAGTGGACCTATTGCAGATAACAAGACCTGAGTTTTATAATAAGAGTGCTGTAAGTCCTTTGTTATACGGTGGGGAGCTACACCAAATCAAGCATGCAATAAAGGCCTCTGAAGGTGAAAATACAATGGAGTTGTTTTCACTTTTCATCTTTAACCTTGGCAGGAGCTGTTTGCTTTGGAAGCTTTTGAATCACTGTGGGACAGTCCTCGTTAATTCTGGCCCCTAAATTTTCAGGATACTGTGAGAGTAAAAGGAAAATGAACACAAAAGAAGCCTGAAAGAGATTATAAACAGATCATAGGCCAATTCCATCTTCAGAAGAACACCTCTAATGTGTCTAAACTGAAAGCTGAATGGGTTGATTAATAAATGTAGAACCATTTATTATTAAATCTGTGCCTAGATGAGCATTTATTTTAAACACTCTGGGCTTAATTTTTACCTCTATAAAGCCAATTTAGGACACTTTGATCCTACTGCAGGTCACTTACATCCAATCTAAGTCTTTAGAGCAAGCGTAAGAGAGAAGTCTTTCAATAGGTAATAAAAAGAGCTATATTTTAAATGACAAAATGACTATGCTTTATGTGTGCTTTATGTCAAAAAGAAATTGCTTGTGTGCCAAACTGAGCTGTGATTTGAGGGATGCTAGAAGAAAAAAAGGAGTTAGGAACATGCATTTCTACTTGGGAATGCATGCTTGGGAATGACGTCCATTGATGTGCTTTGCCTGTCTCTATCCTTATCTTAGTTTGAGCTCAATTTAGATGATACTGTGCTTCAGTATTTAGGCTGGAATATAAGTAGAACTAGCTTTGTACTGGATGGCCTGCCATATATAGTGTTCAGGAATTCTTCCATTGGAAATGGTGTAAAGCAAATGAGGACCATCTTTTCTTCCGAGAGTATTCCCATCTGGGGCTGGAACTTCTTCAGCACTGATTTGAGTGGAGAGAGTAGGAAGAAACAAGTGAGGAGGAGGGTCAATATATGGGTTTTTTTATAAGACAAAGGAGTACTTGCAACACTATTGATTGTATCCAAGTAGGAAAAAGTATAATATTCCCTTAGCCCTTTCTGTGTAGACTCATAGTACCCAAAATAAGCCTTTTTCAGGCAAACCAAGGATAAAAGATGGAGACTGAAGTTCAAATGCAGTTTCTTGCTTTGAATTTGGAAAAGTTTTAAATATACAATTCTAATTTTGATCTCACTACTTGTGGAATATGGTTATTCCTGTCAAAGTGCTGTATCACTCCCAAGCAGACAAATACAAACAAAGAAATATAACTGCCTTCTCCACCACAAATCATGCAAAACTTCACATGCCAACTGGTCAATGTAATGAAAAGCTACAGTCTTTCATATACTCTTATCACAATTATATACTACTGATTTTCACTCTTCAAATTCTCTTGAAGGTCAAATATGTGAAATCTGAGTACATGTGAAATCTGAGATGCTGTTGGTAGTAACGTTAAACATATTCTGAAGTAGGACATGTACTATCTATTTTTAGCTGTAATCTTGTCTGAGTGGCAGAGTTAATGCACTGGTTAGAATTTGAATAATACATGAGACTTGTACTAACAGAACAATGATTTAACTATAATCTGATGCATGAAGTAATAAGTGGTAATTTTCTCTTGAGATGCAGTAAATCACCGTGTACTTTGGTAAACATTTATAAATGGTTTGGCAAGCACATGGTAGTCACAAGGGACTCAGCCTCTTGTTGAAATCACAAGAGTGATGGCAAGTCTAAACTTGTCCCAATGTACTGCAGAAGATTTGCAACTGGAAAGAAGAATGAAGCGTCCAGCAGTAAATATGTGTTTATTCAGTAAAAGTAATTGAGAATATGTATTTCTGTACTTTATGGAAAAATAGTTCTCTAGAGACAAAAAGCATCGTGTTTTAAACTGATTCAGATTCTACTAAATATTATGTGAGTGCATGCAATTTGTTTGTTTTTCTCTGGCTTTCAACCTTTCAGTGAAAGCAATGCTTTGCTCATGTTGTTTCTGGGGTCTTGTCTTGACAATAGAAAACCTAGAGCACAGTGTAATTTTACAGTGGAACACCTGCCAGATAGGCATGGAAAGGAGAAGAGTAACAAACAGTTTAACTGGCTAAACTCTAGTTTAGGGTAAGCATGTAGGTTCACCCCAGATCCTCAGTCTGCTCGTTTTCTGTACTGTTTGTATATGTAGAATAGGAGTTGTATATGTGTAAGTTAAGTGTCCTCTGATCTGCCAATATTCTTCATGTTAAATTTAGTGGAGGAATTTCTGAGGGTATATATCCATTTAAATCATAGACAGTAGTAGACGAGTTGAACAGCTCACAATATGTACAGGATAGCTGCTTTGAATGCCTCTGACAGAAGTTTCTCTCTAAACTAAAACGTAAAGAAATTCAGTATAGATGATGAGTTGACTTCAAAGTGTAATCTAAACTCTCTTGAGATTCTAATCTCAAATTCTTCAGTACTGCCAAATACATTTGGAGGTCTAGCTTTCCATTTTCCAGGCTTCAGCTATCACTGTGCAAGGCACTGGTGGCAAGCTTAGCCACATCTGAATTGTTCCAAAGAGAGAGAGAGAGAGAAAGGAGAACCTAAAATTTGTAGGTAAATAAGTCTGTATGGGTAAGTCAATACATGCAGTTGTTGCTAAAATCCTCCTGAGGCATAAGTATTGAGCTCTGCTTTTTTTCACGGCTCATTTAATGTTTCAGTGATTGAGTAAAGGTGAAGTGAAAACATCCTTTGCTGAGAGTGGAGAAAGCAAGATACTACTCCACTCAACTGTGGAGTTAAAGTGTAGGTTTTTCTCTAGTTGTAAAAACAAATGCATCACAAAAGTGTTCCATTGGTTCCATTGTTTCTGTTGTTATACTACTGAGTGACTTTACACTTGACAACTTTTCTTTATGGTAGATGGTCAAACATTTTTATTTCATTATATACACATTGCTGTTCTCACACTTGTTATAAGATGATGTAGATATGACAGTGAGTTAAACTGGAGTTTGACTTCAAAGTCTTTTAATGAAATTAAACAAATAGAAAAATGCTGTTTAAGTAACGTGACATTTTGATTTGATCCCAGTGAAAAGAAGTTTTGCTTTTTTCGCTTTAATGGAATGATATAAAAATTTGTGGTAGAACATAGTCATAGGAGAACTTAGAAGTTAACTTCTTTCAGCATCGTCTTAGTGGCCAGTCCTTTGTCAAAGGCAAAGAGGTGCTGTGATACGTGGTAAAGAAGAATCAATACTGAATTTGCTTAACTGTATTGGTTAACATTCTAGAACCTGCAGCCTCTGACTTGTGTGAAGTTCTAATTATTGCTTTTCTTACTTATGTTATCCCTTTTTATTTATTGTTGGAATTTCTATGATGGCTACTTGTGTCAGTGCCATAAGGGCACTAGGAAGAATTGCAGATCACAGAAAGCAAGTATGTAATCCAAGCAATGAAGGAAACACTCAATTTCATTAATTATCTAAATGATCTTAGACTGAAGTGTGATAGGCGTGGGTTTATTGTAAGATCCAGTATCTTCCCTTGTAGCCATAAAAGGACAAACCAAAGCCTAAGCTAGTATAAAGCAAGATGATTCCATTGAAGATAACTTCTCAGCTAGAACAGTTCTGTTATTTATGCTGGAGGATGTGTGTGTGTATATATGTATATATATAGATGAATGATTTAATGAGTACATTCAGTCATGGTTTTCTAAGAAACTCCTGAGGCTGTATTTGTAACTCAGGTTAGTGACCTTGGGAGTTTCAGTGAAGACACTAGATTAATTTCATTAAGCCCGTGCTAATCTCCAAGCTAGGGATGGACCTTCCTACTGCCACCCAGGACTCAGAAATCCCCCACAGGATTGTCATGAGTTTAGCATGTCCTTTGGGCTGGTATTGATATTTCAGGTCACTCTGCTAGATGTTTTCACCTTTCCTCATTCCACTCAAGTGCAAGCTTGGATCCATACACCCATCATGACTAGAGCCAAATTACTTAATTATGATTTAAAAGAAGTCTGAATCTCATGGGTTTGAGAAGTCTCAGCAATAGGGGCTGATCTTGGCTAGAGAGCTCAGCATCTTTATATAACTAGTCCATATTTCTTAACAGCAAGCTTTTAGTATGCTAATAGATGTAAAGGGGATGGTGCGGTAGAGAGAAGAAAGCATTTTAGAAACCAAGGACAGTGTGTAAATAAGGAAATTCCAGAAATGGAGGAGAAAGGAGAATAAGGAAGCCAGAAGGCTTCAAGACTTCCCTCTTCAACTTACAGATCAGCACAGATCCTGTGCTGATCTACACATTGGAAGTACAATGTGAAAGAACAGAAAACAATCAAAGCAGATTGTTTATGGTCTAACTTCATGATGAATAATATAGAGAACAATTTTAACAAATTTTAAACAGCTCTCTTATGTGTTAGACAAGTAGCTTTTAAAATGAGCTCTGCTATGTGTCAGATTCTTGCTTCTGGACAAATTGGTGAAGTGCTGTGAAGTCCATACATGTATCACCAGGGTAGAATGATATCTGAACAAGAGTTTGCAGTGTTGGTGTAACCACATATACAAATATACTACATTTGCTCTGTGTCTTTTTGTTGCAAGACAGCAATTATAAAGATCAGCCCATTTTAAATCACTCCAGAGCAATAAAGTTTTATTTGACCATGCAAAGGTAGTTAAGTATAATTTATCCCTAGTGCAACTATGTGTATTCACCAAAGTTACACAGAGGAGAAGCTGGTGTGCAGTATTTACAATGGAAACAATTAGCACTGAAGCACAAATGTTTATAGCAGATTTCATCATGCCCCATTTTTAATTATTTTTCAACTTATAAACCAGTCTAATTATATAGAAAAGATTAAGCTACATAAAAATGACATTGTTATGATACAGTCACTTGAGAATCTGGCTTTTATAGTACAAGACAAAACATTATCTTCAGAGGATTCCTGTTGTGAGAGCTGTCAATGTTTAACATCTTCTAGGAGCATCTTGTCTTATTATAGGATTTGCCCAGTACTGGTTGTTATTGAAAACAACATGATGATGACATAATGATAAAACCTGATATAATTTCAAGAAAACATGTTGATGTGGCTTTTTGCCTTTCCCTCTTGCACGGCATAAAGCAGCCTAAACACAGCCTTTTAGGATTCCCTGTTAACTCCTTGTTACTTCTTTCATCCAGCTGCTCTGTGCAACAGTTAAGGATGTGTAAATCTGAATGGAGAGCAAGAATGAGAGAGATTAAAGAACAAATGCATTAAACTAAGAAAAAGCTGTTTTTCTAGATGTTTCACTGGAAAAGATACTTTAAATGTATTAAGTCTACTTCATTGGTTCCTAGAAAGCATAAGGAAAAACAGAAGAAATTTGTCTCTGCATCTTTGTGATGTACAGTTCACTACAAGGCCATCTCAGTGATCAGTATGTCTTATGAGAGAGGATTTGAATGTCTATCTACAGTTAATAGGTAATATGCTAGATTTCATTAGAGTCCTGCTTAAGTGAGGAGTATTACTGAGCACATTTAGAAAAGTTGTTTTTATCATCAATTTCCTAGACTGACATGGGTCAAGATTTTCTCTTGGTCTGAGTAAATTAACAATATGCTATCAAAGCTTATGGAGCAGAGCCAATCTACTGCAGCTGAGCTTTCTCTAGACCATTCTCTCTGAAATTCTGAGCTAAACAATGGTATTACTGGCAATTTCTCCTTTTCCTATGCAAAAAAAAAAAAAAACCAAACATCTACTGAGTTGTGTTTTGAGACCTATTTCTATCTGCCTTGAGTCTCCATCCCAGTTGGACTGAACACCAGGACAGTGCTTCTTGACCCCACTGAGAAGGCTTATTGGAACTTATTGCTGCTAGGGTAGGAGCAATGACCTGCAGTGAGCAGCACAGCACCTGCATGGGCACATTAGGACAGCCAGAATGGCTGTGTCTGCATCGTGCTGCTTGTTCTTGGAGTGTTTCTGAAGCAGATGATCCTCTTAGTAGGAGTTAGATGATGCTGACTAGACAGTCATTAATGCACAGTGAGTCATGACCAGGAGAGATCTCTTTCTCTCCTGGAAAGAGTGTCACAAATGCTGAAGGGAAACCGGGGAATGGTTTCTCTAGTACCACAAATCTGGGACACGTACTTGTGAGAGGTTAAGGGAATGAGAGTCTGCAGCTTTATTTGCTGTTGTCTCTTCCACTGGAACAATGAATGAAGTCTGTAAAGTACAATTAAGAAGAGCTTGTGCCCTGAATCCAAACAACAGCACCTGTTTTGTGTGTGAAAACATGGAGAATTTTAGCGGGTTGCTATGATTTAAGTTACCTGACCTATTTCTCCACATGGGAGAGAACGTCTTAACTTCTTGACTTTTCCCTTTTCTTAATCTATTGCCAGTGAGGTTTGTTTAACAAAACTATTGAAAAATATGCATATTAACTGCCACATCATGTTAAATCTCAGCTGGTCTCTTTTCCTCTGGCAAACTTAATTACAGCTCAGGAGACAATGTAACATGATATAAGACAAAAAAAAAATATGACAGGACATATCACAACAAAATGCATCAGCCTGGGATATCCAGAAGGCAGTTCCCCAAGCAAAGAAGTGATCCCACTCATCCCCTAGCTCCTCTCTTCAGCTTCCTCTCCTACACAGATGAGTTCACAGTTCTCAGCTTGACTTGCAACTGTCTAAGAATTAGATTGTTTTCTTTACTCATTGCTTGTCAAATCAGAAGTCACGTCGTGTATATAATTTAGTAAGTGTCCTTTTGTTCTGTAGGGCAATTCCTGAAGCCTTGTTTACATCTGGTGTTGTTTCTAACTGCTTCTACTTCCTGTCTAGCTCATAGCTCCCTCCATCAAATCATCCTCAGTCAGACATTGCATCTGCTCTCCTTGTTGTTGATCTGCATTAATGAAACTCGTACCACTATTACATTCCTTTTGGGCTTTATCCTTCTTGTCCGTGTAGTAAATAACTTCGATTCTGAAGAGAAAACAAAATTATTTGCTTGGTTTTGGTTGATACTCTGAAAAAGGTACATTCTTAAGCTGAAGGTTACAGCCATGTCCTTACTAAGAAGTACAGTCAGAGTAGATGTTGAGAGTAGCATGAGAAATTCTCTGCTAAATGTATTTGAGAGTGGGACAGATTTTCTTTAATCATGTTTATGATGTCCTCATGATCAAGAAATATGTGAAACAGGCAGTTTCTCCAATAATAATTCTCTCCCTGAGATGTCACTTCTAGAATTATTTTGAAAACTCCTGTTGTTGAGTGAACATCAATCCAGTTTCTTACATTGGCCTGCCTCCACTGAAACATTGTTTTGATTATGAGATGCCATATTTCAGAATGACTTCTGGAACTTGGGTTTCAGTAAATGTCATGGATAGGTAACCGCTGAAGAACTATAATGTGGAAGGGACATAATGTGTATGAGTGGTCATACTTATGAATTAAATAATTTTCCCTGTTGATAGAGAACGCATAAACAAAAATGGATTGATTCCTATCTCATGTTTTGGGTTGTTTTTTGTTTTCACTATGTAGAAGAAGAGAATTTCACTTTGTGAACCGATTGCTTTATTGATTTGCTACTGAGGCTGCTGAATCAGTTATCCTGTTAGTGTTGTTCTTCAAGCAGCAAAAATAAAGAAGTAAAGTAAATCCAGATAATGCATTGCCAGCATCATACAGCTATTGAACCTAGCTGTATCTATACACTGTCTCTGTTTTGAGACATACAGTTTTGGCTTCAGAAAGACAGAAGGATGAGTTGTTGCATTAATTTGAATAAGTGATTCAAACAAGTGATACAGTAGAAAGCATAGCTAGTGCATTTGCCTTAAAATTACTGAAGTGAACTTGCCAATTTTGATTTTCTTTAATTTAAATCTGAACTTCAGAAAGTCTCAGGTAAAGATTTTTATAAGATGGAGATCTGGGAAAATGCAGGTAAGAGAAGGTTAATTGTGACTAACAATAGATAGCAGACTGTTGTTTTCACCTGGACACTTTAAAAAGAAATTGAAACAACCATAGTGGTCTCAGTGAACCCCAGGCACATTTCAGTCTGAAAGGCTGGAACATGGGTCTGTGCATAACTCACAAACACATTTCAATGGAGTGTTTTGAGAACAGAATTGCAGTTATTAATTGTGACTGTTGAAGTCAAAGCAAAAGAAACAAGACACAGATTAAAAAACAAAGAGCAAACACATTGATAAAGCAAAAAAAAAAATCTGAACTTTAAACCAAAACCAATTCTTAATCTCCATCGTGATGTTTTCTAGCTTCTAGGGTAAAAAGAGTAAGGCCTGATTTACTCCAGTGTTTCATTTTAAGTGCCCACATCTGGGCCATAATTGTCACAAAGATTGTTCTCTTCTGTTTCAGGTAGTTTTTCCTCTACTGGAGGAATATACACATTTTTCAAGAGGGAAAATTTCTCATTCTGCAGGGCTTCCACTGCATCCCTCAGAGCTCTTTTTCCTTTTGAATCTTTTGGTTCTCCATGAAAGCTACAGATTCTTCCCAGAGAATCAGTTTGCTACTTGCTATGGTCAGCTCTTCATTCCAGAAGATTTTGTCTTTTTTCCAGAAACCCATATAGTCCTTCCAGAAAGCTTTTTTCTTTACCTGTAGAGCTTTATTCTTTCCCTGCAAAATTTTATTCTTTTCATACACGGCTTTATTCTTTTCTTGGATATCCTGATTCTGTTTCAGGAAAGCCTTGACTGCTTCCTGACCAGCCTTATTCCTTTCTTCAAGAACTTTGATCTTCTCCATAGCAATCTTCATTTTCTTCCAGAATTCTTCATTTTTTCCCTGAATGGTACCAGCTTGCTCCTGATAAACTTGCCTTTTGATCTGCAAGGCTTTAATCTTCTTTTCAAAGCTGTTGCTCTCTTCTAAAATATTCCTGATCTCTCCCATGCAAGCCTTGTTCTTTTCCTGGAAGATCTTTATATCCTTTTGTATGTCTTTGGTCTCCTCCTGAAAGGTTTTGATATTTTCATGGAAAATCTTATTGGCTTTGCAGAAGGTTTTAATTTCCTTCTTGAAGTCCTTCTCCTCTTTTTGCAACATCTTGTAATGCTGTTTCTTCTGGAAGTTAGATAGATTTGCCTGGATATTCTTGTTCTCTGCATTTGAGTAGTCAAAAGTAGGTATTTCATGACTATGTTTTATTTGTTCCATCCTTTGGTTGATTTTTTCTTTCTTTCATTTGGATTATAACCTACACTATAGAGACTGGATGCTTGGGTCTGTTACAAGGTGAAGCAGTGGAGTCTTCATATACAAATGCACTATTATGCAGGATGCTGACAGCTTCTGCCAGTGGAACTAGGACACAATCCCTAAAATGAACTCAAGAATACAAAAGCACGCAGCATTAGCTATAAGTTCCATGAACTGTAATTAAGCTATGTTATGTTAAGAGATTCTCAGATAAAACTAATCAGGTCATTCCATAAATGCAGTATGAGTCAGGCTATTAAAAATTAATGGTGAATGATTTTTGAAAGAGACAAATGATTTGGGTACCTCTGTTTCCAGAATTGAATGCAATGTACTTAAAAGGAGCTTGTCTTACAGTGTGACATTTGTAGCCACTAGTCACAATCATTTTGGGATTATTGTATTATCACCAATTCTTTACTCAATAGCTTATATCTGGGCTGCCCTTAGCATCATTGAATGTGTTGAGTGGTTACTGGCCCCTGTGTGCCTCAGTTTCAGAGGAAATTGTACTAACGCAAATATTTGTCCTCTACACCTGTACTTCTAGTTTAATAGTACCACAAGTGTAATACAAGGGAGAGAAGAGTCTTTGTTCTATGAATCATGCTCTGTGAGAAGACACAAATTCTTTGCACAGGTGTTTAAATGTGCTTTGTCACTATTGATCTTTCAGGAACAGTTTAAAATCTTTTCTGCTTTGCACTTCATTCTGTAAGGTTTATGAATTAATGGTTCCATGAAATACACTGAACTCCTGCAGCTAATGACTTTTTTTTTCATCTAATAGTCTTCTGTTAGCATATATGAGTGTTTTTGTGGATACATCATGAAAGTTATTTTCTAGTTATAGTATTATGGTAATGTAATGGCAACATAGAGGTGCAATCCCACCTAACTTACACTTCAGCTACTTTTTATACTGTGTTGTTTGGAAAGTAGAGTTAACAGATCCAGTAATATTATACTCTTTACAAGGGATAAGAGCAAACAGCTCATTACTATAAGTCATATATTATATGATGGCTGTGAGGAAAATCTGCCTTTGACAGAGCAGTAAACATTTCAGATACATCCATGAACCCTGCTCTTATGAAACGAGAGTACACACCAGTCAGATTCACTATCGAAGTCTGTTTGGTCCACAGAAATCTGTGAGGACTTTTCCCAGAAGACCTTTCCCAGAAAAGATGAAGTAGTTAGCAGGTTCTTTTTTGCACTCAGTATCTCTCAGTGCCTTGTGATGTTACATTTCAATAATTAGTTTTTAAAACATATTGGGTACTCTAGATGCCTTTTTTCTTTTTTTTTTTGGTAGGCTACTTTACTTACTTTTTCACTTGTAAGTCAAATCTTCAGGTTCAAATGATGAGTAAATATTTTCTTTATTGTAACTAACCTGCTTCTCTTCAGTCACATTGAAGACATTTGTGCTCCCTTTCTTAGCAGAGCTTGTATTCTACAGCTGAGAAGCCTGGAAGCTATCACAGCCAATTCTAGAATGCAGAGTAGCTTGATAGTAATTCATACCTATGAGGTCACACTGTATGGGTTTTACTTCCCTTTTCATTGGTCCCTTCACCTCTCAAGACTAGATCCAACATGTGTAAGGGAATCACATCACAGGATTTGGAGTATTCAAAGTTGTGGTCTTTATCACAGTTTCCTCTTGTAACCAAAAAAGAGAGATGATCTAGCAAACTGAAAAACTCTAAAGCACCACATTGAAAGTGACATGACTGCAGGCCAGTTTTTAAGGCAAAGTAAGATCCTGTAATGGTCATAACAAAACTGAATTAAAAGATGAAACCATGATCCCATCAATGAGGTTGTAGCAGAGAAAATAATTAAATGAATCTATTATAAAATATATTTAATTAAAATCTCTATATAAATTAATAAGAAATACAGTCCTATATTTTAACTGTTGATATCTAATAAGGACTGAAAAAGTGTAGACAAGGTGATCTGTGGAACCGTGAATTCATTCTACAGCCTTTCCATGAACACCTACTGTGGATTTAAAGCTTATTTTTTCTTAGGGAAAGAACTTTGATGGAGAGCTTTGATGAAAGTTTTCCATGGTACCTTGCTATTAGTCTTCCATCAACTCTAAAAAAGAGTAAGATGTAATGACAGTTCTCTTCAGTGACAGAAAATAGCCTGCTTTTTCAGTTGGTTTGTTGTCATGGTTGCCTCCATGATATGAAACGTATAATTTATAAAGGGAATCAGAAGTACATTGGGCATAGTTCCATCCTGTCAGTATTGATGTATCAGTCTGTATCTAAACAGTACATTTTTTTCTTAAATAGGATTTAGGGCTTGATATACGATTTACTAGATGAAATTTTAATGTCTCATCATAAATAGGCCAGATTAGATGATAATGATGTTTCTGCCCTTCAAATGTGTGGGTGTGGGGTCTTAGTAAAATGAAACCCACTTGCAAAAAGCAAATAAACCTCCTACTATTCCTCAGACATATCTGTTCTGCAAGCTGTCAGTAGAAGGCCTAAGAAAGTGTCCTTTGATTTGCATAAACTTTGTATGCACTGGAGCTGCGCGTAGAAACAATTTTGGAATTGGAGGTGGAATCAGAAAGAAACCTAAGCCAGACCTTTGCAAGGTGCTGGCTGCAAAAATTAGAAAATATATATTTTTCCTTCAAAGAGAATGACATATTTTATGTCAGAAGTACACTTTCTTGCCTCTGTGTTCTCAGGTATTGCTCTCCCAATTTATATTCCCTTTCTTGGTGAGTCACTTTTTGCCTGCAGTACCAGAAGTTTTTTCCCCAAGAATACTTTCAATCTCTGTGACAGTCAATAAAGAGAAAATTTCTCCTGTTGGTTTTGCTTTTAACATACCTTGGATCCTCTGAAAATCAGAGGAACACATCACTATCTGTCTTCCAGATCTCCTTTACATCTTCTTTTCTACCCTCACGTACATCATAGTCTGACGCTTATTTTAGCACCCCTGTATCTGTTTCCTGAGCTCTTTTGTAACTGTTTTTGGTTTTATACACTCTTCAAACTCATCATTCAAACTCACTTGTGAGTTCTCTTGCAGCCAGCTCTGTGTATCCTATAGCGACAGCACTAATGAACTGTTGCGTCATAGCAACCATAACAATGTCATATCTCAGACTGGTGTTGCTACCATCACATTACCAAATATGCCTGTGGTGAGCCTTAGGATGGGAAAAAGGTGTGAGAAAGAGTATCTCTGGGTACAGTTGACAGTCTCCTCTTGCCACTTCTGTTGATGAAGGCAGTGGTGGAGGCAATTTGGCCTGACTGTTGATTACATGCACAATTTTCATCCTCACTGACATTGACTTCAAAGTCCAGACGTGAATTTTCAAGGGTATTGTAGTAATTAGAAATCTGTTTCTTCTGAAATAAACGTCATGGACTAGATCCCACAAGTGACCTTAGTCAGCTGTCTTCTGCCTTACCTGATTCTGGGATGTAGAGAAGAGGGAATTTCCTTGTGTAATGAGGTAATACTGGAGAAGACATACACAGCCTGCAAACTGTGAAATGATTGTACTTTTTAGGACCTGCAGGCACAGAATATCATGGGCACATTTAGAACAAGAAAGATAATGCAATAATAAAATAAACATAGGCATGCTTAGTACAAGGTTTCATTTGGAAGTACTCACTGGAAGCACAGCATTGGGATTCATCTGGGCCGTACTAAGGAAGCAAGGTTGTCAGAGGTTATTTTTTCAGAGAGATACAGCCTGAGGGGCAGAGAGAGCTCAGGAGCTGAAAAAGGTGGAGCTAACACTGTCCTCCACATTTGATTATGTCCCTTCCTTCTGTAACACTGTGCCACACAGACATTGTCTCTTGGCACTGCCCTTCCAGAAGATCATAGGCTTTGGTGTTGTGCTTTCTCCAATAACTTGGCTTCTGACCACAGAGCGAATGGAGACTTATTCATTAACCTTGACTTGTTTTACTGATTGCAGCTTCAGTAGCGACACAGACATTTTCTGATGGCTTTTGAATGCTCTGGAAATGGGGAGACTTGCTGTGCTCCCCACCTTGTGTCACAGAAGCAAGCATCAGCAGCAGCCTAAGTATGGATACTTATTTTACTTAGGAGTCTGTGTTCTTGTATTATGACAGGGAAATTGGGGTAATTACAGGCTCGTTATGTTGTTTTCATAGATGAAAAATTAGTCAGGGATGTCTGGTTTGGCCACCAGAATATGGATCTTCCCCTGAATTAAATGCTTTCTAGTGCAGCATGCTAATGTAGTGCTATGCCACTCTGAGGGACAGCAACTTGAATCACTGAAAGAACCAAATCACTCTCTGCAGACATCTCAAATTGCACTGTAAAAATGGCATTACTCGCTCTCCAGATATTTCTCTAAGTTACCATCTATTTTGCTATTTTCCCCCACAGGGTCATTATCAGCTTTCTTACAATACACAGAAGCCATCAAGAAAACACAGTGTTTGTATGATTACATTAAGGCCTTTAGATTAATGGACAGTGTTATTCATTATCCTTCAGAAAAGCATTAATTAAAACGCCTCCTTGCATAAGATCATCTGCACCTCTTCCAGTGTCGATGGATTGTTCCCAAGCAGATTCTTTCTGCTCAGATCTCAGGATATCTTTCCCCCATGCCCTGTGAAGTTTTTTATAGCTGTCCAAATGAATACATAGGTATAATGCAGTACAAGGAATTGGGGTCAAATATCAAGGTGGGTTTTCTGTCATGTAAGGATAGGAGAAACTTATTGTCATAGACTCTGTTGGAAATTTGCCAACAAAGATCTGTCAGCAGATTTTTTTCTTTCCCTCCCTCTTTTCCCTGCATTTTCTTTCATGGTGCAGGAATGTGCAGAATAGACTTTTCATGGCAGTTGACAAAGCTTTAGATGTTCAGATGTTATTCCAGTTCTCTGAATCATGTCGTTAGAAGATGTAAGCAAAGAGGCTGATTTCTCAGGCTTTGTTTAAACCTTGGGTTTACACAGTAGTCCTCCCTTCTCTGTTGTTGGACATTTGGTCTTTTCTCTTTCCTCTCCCTTTATCCCTTCTACTCAGATTGTTCTTTGCTGTCACAGCCTTCCTTTATTAAATCCCAACCCTGTATCTGGTTATCAGTCCAGTCTTCAAAGTACCTCAGTTACTGTGGTCTGTGTTTGGTTCTTGTATTAACTGTGCCTGTGAAAACGGTCTCTGTCAAAAGAGATGCAAGAGGCTCAGAAGGGAAATGGAAATGCTCTTCTGGAATGAGTGTGGGAGACTGTATCACTGTGGGTGTGCTCCATGTCTTGTTTTTACAGTATCTGTCCCAAATACCTATCTGTCAGACAGTACTTCAACAGCTAGTAAAACACCTGCAGTAAAATCTATGAAAAGTTATCAAAATTCTTAACAGGAGCTTGACAAGTAAATTAAAATGTGTGGGCTGACATGTACCCCCCAACTAATACTTAAACTCTGACAAACCTGAACAGTTCACTTTTCTATTACTCCTTAGCACTTCTCAGTGAGAATGTGATTAAGATATAAAAGATGAACATATTACAGTCTGACCAATTCACTAATGTTTTGAGTTGCTGGAAACAAAAACAACATAGAAATGATACAGACAGTTACAATTGTTTCATGCACCTCCACACAGTTACCTGCATTTAAGAAAGTCCATCAGCTACCTTTACAGACATATTTGGAAATGACTTGAATGACTATTTAGATAGAAGGGACCAGACCAATAACCCCACCCCAATGCTGCTTCCTCTCCCCAGTCCCTGCTCCTCACTGGATAACTGCAGTGCTTTGTCTTTTTCTCCAGGTACTTCCTCCCTATTGTTGTGCTTCTGCCCAAGCCTTTGAATGACTAGGTATGTTTAAGAAGTTGAGCATCTCATTTGGCTACTGTGCAGGTCTCTGTGCTGCTCCAAAACATTTTCTAATCCTGTACAGGTTCTGCCTGAGCTCCTAGCCTCACTCTATCCTTTTGTCTCTTTTCCTCCCTTGTAGGGCCATTTCTAATTCTCTTTTGTTATCTGTGTCATTGAGAGTAAGAAATTTTTTGAGTTATTTTTCCATCTCCTATCAAGATCCCTGACCATGAAGTGATATATGTTAGCCACATGATCATTGAGCTCCAATAATCCCCTGTGCTCTGTGCTGCTGTATCTCAGGCAAGCCAGCCATTCTGCATACAGGTGGGCTGAATAGGCAGAGGGATCCAGAGATGCAGTGATACATATAGAGACAGATTTATAGCATCATTCAGAATTTATAAGCTTATGCATATATCCTTCAAGTGAATCACACGCTTATGCTGCCTGAAACCAAAGATGTGCTTTGAGAGCTCCGTTTTTTTTTGCTAGCAGTGACTTGGGTTTATCAAGACACTAACACAGCATTTATCTAGGATGTTGTTGTGCTTTCTGCCATGCTTGTTTCTGTACTATGTGTTTTCTATCTCAGAGCGGGAATAACGCTGCCTCAGAGCCCTGCAGTCCACCACAAACATTTCATGGCAAAATACTTTGTCTAGGGCTTCTCAGCATAGAAGCATAATGTTCTAAAAGGCTTGGTTATATATTTTATCAGCCAATTATATAATGCTATGTTAAATATTTCAGAA
Organism: Urocolius indicus; assembly: GCA_013401255.1. Classification (NCBI taxonomy): domain Eukaryota; kingdom Metazoa; phylum Chordata; class Aves; order Coliiformes; family Coliidae; genus Urocolius; species Urocolius indicus. The sequence continues at coordinate 103,263 of WBNH01009905.1, forward strand.
GAAATTAGAAGTTAATTCAGTGGCACCGATCATCTCCTTGTGCTGGTGTGTGATTAAAGAGGAGCTGTTAAAGTGGGTAGGCCAGAAATTAACTCAGTTTGACAAGTGTCTCATTTAGTACCTCTTTTCTTGAATCTTCTGCTCATGCTTCCTTGACTTTTAATTCAATTGTAAGCCAAAATGCAAAAGCAGCTGAAAACAGCTTTCTTGGTTTTATTCCAAACAGACCTTCAGAAAGATACAAGCTGCTTGATGGTGATGCGTAAGGAAACAGGATTCACAGGCTTGCTGTGTTTGCTGCTTCATTTTCTTTGACTGTTGCATAGGCTGCTGCCACTCCTCCTTAGCCAGAGGTTGGTGGCAGCAGGTCTAGCTTGGAAGTCTGTTTTTGCATGCAGCTCATAGAGCCAGACTCCTTGAAATTACATCCTCTCAGGTCCTGTCTCCTGTTTCAGCTGGCAGCTAGTGGCTCCTGTTGCAGACATTGACCCAACACGCAGGAGCAGAGAGAGTGAAAATCCAGAGAGTAGCATGAGGAGTAGGTGTTACTTCTGCTTCTTTTAGTTCCTCCGTGTCCCTGCTTCTGGAAGAAAATGAATAATTACAGCACTGCTGGAAACATTGTGACTCAGCCAAAGAGTCACAGGAGAAACCACACTGCCCAGGAGAAGAAATTGCTCTGCTTATAATAAAAGCTACTAAAACCAGCTAGTCTTTTCATGCTGTCTCTAAAATACAGCCATCACATTCCACCATGGGAGAGGATGAGAAAGGAAAGGTGACTGATATAGAAAATGCTGGAAGGTCAAAATACGGTGCTCGCAGGGAGGCTATACGACATATTTAGATACCTAAAGCTCACAGTCATTGGAGGCAGTACATAAAAGCTGAGTGGTATTCATTATTCTCTCTCCTGCTGGCAGTAATTGTGATGGGAATCATCAACAACACTGAGCTAAAACTCTCTTCCTCCAGTCTCATTGTAGATTGTAATCATGCTCTCTGCTTGGAAGGCTGTAAGAAGTCAAAGCATACATGGGAGCAGGGTGAGGAGGAAACCCTTGTGCTGAGAGTGAAACTCTGAACACCAAAGTCATCACTGTCAGTACAGACTTCATTTCCCTGTTTGCAAATGCAGCAAAGCTTAGCTTGGGACTTTCAATGATAACCTGTCTGAACTGCAGTCATGTTAGATAGCAAATAAAAGTCGTGGTAGACATACAAGCTCTCTGCTAGGTATCCCAGGCTGCATGTTCTTCCAGGAAAAGACACTAATAGCAGTTTAAGTGGGGGTCATGGTTGTACTTTTGTCCCCTCTGTACACTGTTGATAATATAGCTTTTTACTTCCTACTATTTTTCATACTGGCAGTGATTACTACATAGCCAGCCAGCACCATTTTCCCCATGAGTGTAAAAGCTTCTTTTTTTTTTCCCCCCAGATGATAAGCTTGAGAGGTGTCCTATAAAGAAAACTAACACTTTGTTAACTACTCAATTGACGTGCACAGCTAGGCTGTCATTTTCAATGTCAAGCCAATATTGAATGGTATTAAATGGAAGTAGAGAGCATGAGAGCTTCTCTCTGAGACTCACAAGAAATGTTCTGCCTCTCTTATACTGTGTGTAAAATACTTTTTTCTTTAAAAAAAGGGAAATCCACTAAGCATTAGGTGAAAAAAAAAATATTCTTGCAGATTTGTGCTGTGGCTTATTTGCCTGTAGGAATGATTTTGTTTCTTGCTTGCTGAGATCTGAGAAGCAAGATGAAGTACTTGTTTCTCTCTCTTCTGGATATACCTGAGTGGATGAATTTTTTAATGTAATTGCTGGGGAATTTTCTTGAGAATGGGTATGGTGATAGATTGGTTTATCTAAGGAGAACAAGACACTTTCCTGAGTGAGAGCTGAATTCCAGTGGTTCAGAGTGTCTTCTCCCACGTTCCTGTAGCTATTTCTCTGTTCTTGACTCCCATTTTTTCTCGTCCATGCACTTTGCTTTACAATTCTTTGGTGCTCAACGTGAAGGCAAGAATATAAATGAAAATGTTCAGGACTGGACAATCAAACATTTCTATATTTCAGTGGAAAGTCATCTGCTGGGTTGGACATCACACTACTACTATGCTTGTATTGCTGAATTCCTACAAGAAGCTGCTATCAGTGGAACAGAGGGTTGTGTACTTCTCTTGCTTGTATCCTTCAAACTCCTGATGACAACTTAGTTATTGTACTTTCTGGGGCAACTTTGAAGTGAAAAATTCTAGTTTTGTATTTTTCACTTCGTTATTGCTACCACTGCATTTTTACCTCACTTATAAATTATGCACTGTTTGCCCTCTTGAAATTGTCTGATTTCTGAGTTTTATGCTTCCCAAATGTTTTTTCTTTCTGTACTGCTTTAGGTCACTTTGTATAGTACGTGACTCTGAGTGCTATTTAGGGAGATTTGATTTATTGCCTTATTCTCTCGAATCTAGCCAGTCTATTTATGTATTTTGTTTTGCTCAGAACTACGTTTTCCCCATAAAGGAGTCTAACTCAGTTTTGAAATAAGTCCTTTCCAAAAAAGAGCTACCTCACATATAGCCTTCAGTACTTTTTCAGAAGAAAAGTCAGGGAGACTGATCTTTCTTACATAATTTTCTCCTTTCTCAGTTTCAAATAACATTAGAAGACTGCACAGTTTCAAGATTTGTTTCTCTGAGTTCTAAAATGTGTCATACAGCAATAGATCTGCTCAGGTTTTGTACAACAGATAGGTGATGGGCCAGGTGGCAAAAAAAAAAAATTACAGCTGGTCAAAAAAATGTGGGATCTACAGCAAGATGTCTAATGAAGCTGGTTAATACAGCATAGGACTTGTTAGAAACTCGACATCTGGTTACCACTGTTGTTTGAAATGGTATTAGATATTCGTGTTTAAGGGACTGAATATCCCAATTGTACTGTGTCAATCTCACTTTCTGATCTAAGCCACACAAATAGAGATTCAAATATGGCTGTCCAAGAGGAAAAGGACACCAATTTATTCCTTTATCTGAAAACAAGGAATTTCCTGCCTGCGGCATTTCGTATATATCTTCTGCTGTTGCTGTTCTGCTGCATGGAGCACATATCCACAGCTGGATGAGAGTGTGACAACAAATTAGTGTGCCTTTGTGAAGCTCAGGAAACAGAAAATGCAGAGGTAGAATAGAACCATTTTTCTTGCCATCCTCTGTTCCTGACCCAAATGCACTTCAAAGCTGAGGCTTGAGGCTAACATCACCCATACCTTCAGTGGATGAGATTCCACTGATTCCAAGGGAGTTGTTTTCATGCAAAATAGACCTGAATTTAACCTAGAGGTAACACAACCCTTTGGAAGTAAAACTAGTGGCTGTTTTAAAAACATTTTGAAAAATACCCACTGCATACTTTTTATGTCTGCTTTAGAATCAACACTGAGCAGCTGCTTTTATAGTCTAAGATTAAAGTGGAAGGAGTTATGAGCACTGTGTGAGATAATGAACCTCTGTATAAGCTATGTGCCTGAGAGAATATGTACCTATGTGTTAATAAGGCCAATATGCAGGGACAAACCACTTTGAGTACTTTGTTTCATTTTTTTCTGTGCCTCTTTTTGGACTCTGTGAGTGCTCTGATGAGATCTTACCTACATCCTGACTGTGTGGGAGTCGATTCTTCCTCCAAATTGTCTGTTGTTATCCTAGCAGGAGGTGTGCCCAGTAGGCTGATGTAAATTAATGATTAGACAAGGGTTTCATATATTTTCTGCTTGGGATTATAGCTACATGGTTTAACAGTTCTTTGAGATTAACTTTGTACCAGTTTATGTCAAGTCTAGAGAAGTTGTTCTTGATTTATTGTGAAAAGATGATAATCAAGGCATGTAGAAGTCCTTTGTCATTTACATGAGCTGGAGAAACATGGCATTCCCATTCTAACACAACTTCCTTCAGACATACAGTGCTGTGCCTGCCTTGATGTTAAAGATAGGGAGTAGAAGGATGCTGCAGAAAGGACAGGGGCCAAGGCATAGCTGACCTGCACTGATTGCTCCTATTAAGAGCAACTTACTTTGTCTCTCTTCTATATCTCGTCTCATCCCATGTTCAGAGGAAAAACTTCACGACTTCAAACTACATATTTCTATGTAAAGGCTTAGAGGGAGCCTTATTTTAGTTTGAGACTGTGGCTGTATTGTAGTAGAAAATACAGCCATGGTACAAAGACTGCTGGTTTTAGTGCCTGGCATTACTCATTTTGCAGGTTTCCATCTCCTAAGTGTATGAAGATGGTGTGTATACCTGGGATATTGTCTCAGAGTGTGGGTTTATGACTGAGTATCTCTGATTTTTTTGTGCCTGGTAAAAATATTTAAATCGTATTGCCACGTAGATGTTCTGTCAGCAGTTGTTCATGTAGCAGTTTCAATATTCAGCAGTGGAAACAGCCTATTGAGAATAGAAATTGTTTCCAAGGGATTTATTTCCTGGCCTCTAATCAAGTGGTTGTTTTTTAATGCTATAATGTCAGATTATTCAATGTTTTCATGTAGGTACTCCACAAAGTTTTTCTATTGTTACAACGTCAACACTTCATTAAGCTGAACATTATTATACAGTTTCAGTTATCTGAGTCTTGCTTTTGCAGACTTTTCTATCACCTCAATGTTAAAGCTACATGTATAATTTATATATTTATCTGCTTTATATGAAAGAGGGGTAAGCCTCTAGTTCTACCCAGGTAGTGGAGAACTGCCTCCAAAATATACCAGGAAAGTTACCATAAATTGTACATATAAATCCCTTAGTAGAACTGCTTATTTACCATACCTTTGCATTTGAAAATATGATTTGAAATTTGAGTTAAACTGATAGTAAACATATCAAGTTGAAAAAGTAATATAGCCTGATGACTCATGGAATACCTCTGGGCAAAGCAACCTGCTTAAGACATGTAAAAAAGATTTAATGGCTTTTTTTTAATGATCTAAAAATTACTGTCTGGAGTTTAGTTCAGATGAGTTCTTATTGGTATTCCACGCAACTACCATAGATGCTGCAGCAATTAGGAAAAGGAATCAAGCAGCAATGACTATCTATCTGCTTTCATGTAGATTTTTGTATGCACACTTCAGTCTTGTTTCATTGTGCAAGTGCCTGTGTTTTAAGATAAAACATACTTAAATGCTAGATCAGGAGAGGGATCAGTGGAGGAACATATGAATTCATTAGATACTTTGTCACCCGTGCACGTGTGTAGTAAGGGGAGAGAGTAGATAAAAATGATGACTAGTACTGGCAGCAGCCTCCCGCAGGAAAGGTGTATGGGAAGCACTTCGTTGTGCAGTTTCATGAACATCAGTGGAGAGCCTGTTGAAGAGCTGACCCTGTGGGCTGAAGCACCAAGCAGCAAATTATTTCAGCTGGCCACTGCTTTTCATGGCAGAATTTGTGCCATCCAGATGGACATCTCTGTCTCGTGTATTCCAAGATAAAAGCAAGGAAAAGCCTGGGGCTTTTGGGCCTTGAAGAGAAGGGATAAACAGTCTGACAGCTATGGCAAGTCAGAGAGGGGCTTTATTTCTGTCTTACAACTACCATTTGCATTTCCAACACCTAAAAGGATTTATATGAAAAATGCAAACTAATTTTATAACTCAAGGCACACATAGGAGACTCCAAATTTCCCCTCATCTGTTAATAACTGATTCAGAATTTCTCCTGGTTTCTGACCAGCGATTAGACACATATTTCCTATGTCCCGGTCCACTGTGAATCTCTTTCCAAATCTCAATCAAATACAGCTTTTGACAGGCTGATGATGCCACTGTGGGTCTTGCTTGAACTGGTATCTTGTGTTGCCCAACTGTTTGCACTCTGTTAGTGCCCAAGCACTTCAGTGGTGCTCAGGAGATTTAGGCACAGAGTTCCACCTTTTTTCAGTTAGATTAGTGATTCAGACACTTTAGCTGGCATTAAAAGTTTAAACACTGGTTATGTATATGTTATGTTGAATACTAGTACTTCAATATAATGAACACTATGGCTACACTTTGTCTTGGCTCCTGTGTATCCATTTAAATTCAGCCATGATTTCAACTGACATAATGTTGTGATCTATGTAGGTTTTTGCTCTGAAACTAGTATGTTAAACATCCACAATTAGGAAACAGGTTCTGAAAGCTCTATTAATCATGTAGAAGCCATGATTTTTGTCAGGCATCTTCACAGAGAACATTATGCATAAAAATTTGCCTGTTTTAATCTAAATATTCTTCACAGAGGAAAAAACAACTCTCTGTGAATAACAGCTTTGAGAATGCAGTGGAACTGTGTTGATGGACTAGAGCAGCCAGGCCACTGACAATGAAGGGAAGCAGCAGCAGGTCATCAGAATATTCCCAAGTAATTTGCTACACCACAGGCATTGTAATGGGTTCTTCAGAGGAAATGGGATGAACTGCTAAGCAGGCACACCACTAAAAATGCAAAACCAGTTCTGAAGTCAAGTAGACATTGTCACCTAACTAGAAATCTACTTCTTATCCCTGTACAGATTTCAAAATGAATAAAAGACAAAGAAGAAAAAGGGAAAGAATATGGTGCAATGTTTTTGATCTGTGTCTTAAAGGAAGAACTGGTTGACACAAGGCGCTGAAAAGATGTTTGCATAAGTGAAGTGCAGTTGTCGTGTTTTCCTCTCTGACCTCATGATCTGTCTTCATTTCTCACTATACACACATATCTGGTGCAGACAGTGCATAACCTGCAGAAACAATCTGTCATATTGTGGACAGAGCGACTCCACTAAGGCATGCTTACTGAATTTAATACTATGGAAAGACCATGGAGCCTGGCACAAGCTACGTTAAAATTATGTTAATGGCTTTGAAATACCTCTGTATTTAAGAAAATAATTTTGGTGGTGTTCCAAAAACTGTGAAGCAGACAAGAATAGGTGATGCTATAACCAGTTCCGATGTTTTCCCCATCTATACTATAGATGCAAGAGCTTTGGTGATTGTTTTAACCAGCCTATAAACTTTTCTTATTGTGTTCTCTGGCAGCTTAGAATGTTTTCCACAGGAGTGGCTCTAGAAAACAGAATGTGCATGTAATTCTCTGATTTACAGAACAGGGCAGGACTTCAGTAAACTTGGTATCTGAGGATTTTTTTCTTTTCAGAAGGAAATTTAGTATCTTCCAGAAGATATTTCCAGAAGATACACATAAAACCCCTCCAGTATCCTATTCATAGAATGCTTATGTACTAAATTCAACATAACTATGTCATGGCTTTTCTTAGGTTAAGTAACCCTGTTGAAGTCGTCCAGGCATGTTATAGCAATAGCAGCAACGCAGTAATGTTCTCTTAGGCAGAGTGTAACATAAAGCAAAAGAGAATCCCTGGGCGTTTACAGTGAACAAAGTGAGAAAGGATTCAGAGGTAAATTGGAGTTGGAGGTATGCTCACACTACAGGTTGAAGTCAGAGTCAAGAAGAGAATTCAGAGATTTTTGTTTTCCAGGGTTGGGTTTTTTTTGTGTTCTAGACTGCATTATCTCCCTAAACAGAGACTACCTTCCCCTTAACTCTGCGTATTGCACTTCTGTGCCTGTGTCTTCCTCCTTGCCTGTAAACAAGAGAAATACATCCAAAACTAAAAGGATATTTTCAGGTAGCTGCTATGAGTGTACTTTTATGCCAAATTACACTTTAATGTTAAAAATGAAGTATGGAGAGATTGAAAATAAAGAGTTGCAAGAACAATTTGAAGTCTGACAGACAAATCTCATAGTAACAATGTGAAGAATTCCTTGACCACAACCAATCTGTTTGGTTTGTTCAGAAGAAAGCAAGAAATTACTTGTCAGACTCAAGAACCTTAGTGGTGATGCAGTTCCCAGTGGCAGAAGTTTGTTTAATTGAGGATGAAACATGTAAAGGGTTAGAATTTGAAGCTAGACATATTCATGCTAGAAATAAAATCTACATTTTGCAACTAACAGAGTTAGTTGCTGGAACAGTCTCTCTTAGGAATGGGTAAAGTCTGTAATGACTTAAGACAGAATAGTAGATGTGTCTTGAATGATGCATCACGCCTCAGTTGTAAGGTAACAGGACGGAGTTTGAAATTGCTGAGTGAGGTGTTGTCACAGCATGAGTTACACAAGCAGCCAAGCTGCATGTTATTAGGTTGCCCTGGCCTTAAACACAGGTAGAATAAGTCTGCATTTGTGAAAGCTCACAATAAAGTTGATGGGGTAGGCTCAGAAGGAGACCAGTATGCTGAATTCATTTAAAGAACTGTTGTGTATGCTTGTTCTACTTAAGACAGAAGAGAGAAAGAGGGGATAGCTATTTCTCTGCCTTGATATGGACAATGTGCATGATTTTGTGCTTGAGAAACAAGCTTTGAGGGCAAGATGGAAGTATCTGCAAGGGTGAGAAGGATCAGTGCAACAGGAAAGAGCAGCCAAACTTCTGCCATAGGAGTCTGCAACAGAGTGAGGCAGACAATGGAGAATGCACTATTTTTGTTTTAATTCAAATTCTGCTCTGTGATTGTGCCAGATTTTGAGTGGCTTGTCTTCCAGGATATGCTTACAGATATTATGATACTAGATTATTGTTCAGAAGGAGAAGAAACATTTGAGAGCTTTCTGGCACCAATCTAAACATGTTTAAGAGAAACTTTGACATTACAGTTTACAGCCTTATGTAGGTAAAGCATTTTGTTTGGTACATTGATTGGAAACAGTCTCCATTCTTGCTAATTCAGGTACTTTTATTGTTTAAGTATAAGTCACAATCTGGTGGGAAATGAAACACAGTTGTTTGTACATTACAGTTCCTTGTCTTTGAGTGTAATTGCAATTATGTTCTGTAGTTATAACAAATACACTGAATGTATTATAAGAAGGCAGGAGGGAAGGAAAAACCTGCTGCATTGCAGTCTAGAGCCTGTTTCCAATTCCTAATATAATTTACTGACAATGAATTCTGCAAATTATTCATAAAACAGCAGTGGGCCTCATTTAACAACATGACAGGGCTGCATGTAATTAGAACTACTCTAAAGTGTTTTTTTTCCCCTATAGATCAATTGCTTCTGCTATAAATGTTGCTATACCAACATGTACAGTTTTTCATTGTAAAGTGCAGTGCAGCCACCTGAAGTATCTGGCTCTTAGTCTGGGAAAACCTGGTGGATGCTCTAGGTGATTCAGTCTCCAGAGACTTGCTCTGAATCTGGCTTATCTATTTCTTCTCAAGAGGTAGCAAATATAAATAGCATTACAGACACACACCAGAAGCTGTATCCTACTCAAGGTTTAAGTCTAGGTAGAGCCCAGAACAATTCCAAGTCATACATTTAATCCAAAAGAGAATGAACAGTAACAATCTTGTATTTCTTCATTCCCAGTACGATGGGAATGGTAATTTCACCAAATCAGCCCATTTCTCTGACATGCCAAGGTAGAAAGTAAACCTTTCTGATATGTGCCTGGAAAAGTCTCTCTGTTGTCTTTTTGACTGCAATACACTATGGGTTTTACATGAAATCTCAATTTTGTGATAGTTTTCCGAGGTATTGGCATCCAGTACCACTGGGATGGGAATCAGGGCAGTGAAACTTCTCTGAAGTAGTTGGTAAATATCAGTAGCCTTTCTGAAGGCAACTTTGTTGAGTCTGAACAGATCTCAGAACATGATTCTTTTAAAGACACTAACTCTTCTGATAAATACTACCAGAGTCATACAATGCTGACGGAAGCTGAGGGAAGAAATAATGGGGAAGATGAGCTGCTGTTTCATGACATTTTTATTGCAGAATGTGTGTGCAATACTAATAAATTAATAAATCTCAAAAGTTACAAAGGTTTAAATGCTTAATTTATAATTCACTGAAGTTAAGGGGAATCTTTCCATTAACTTCAGTGGGGCTTAGATCAAACTGTGAATGTTTAACAAATGTCTGTTGTGTTCCATTTAGATAATGATCTTCTTTCTCCCTTTTCAGATGGTTCAAATTTGCTTTGCCAACAGCACTATTTTGCGTGTCATTTGCCTCTCTCTACTCTTTCTACACCAGTGGTTTAACAATAAATGGGACTTAGATTAGCTATATGTTTTCTGAAACATAATTTTATTTCAGAAGGATGTTGAGCATAATTGATGTTTACAAATCACAAAGCCAAAGTATGTGCATTTAAGTCAGAAAAGTGCCACACAGACTTAGGAAGCCAGTCCTATATAAGAGAAATCATAGGTTAAAAGAGTGGTTATTGCTCATCTCTCATGCCCAGTCAGCATTTCCTTTCTCAAACTCTACCTTGTCAAGCCTTTGCAATGTTAACTATCCAATCATATTATTTTTCAAGCTATGGGGAGTAACACTAGTGTATTCAATGGAGCAAGTGTGTCTAATCATAAGCATAGTGGATACCAAATTCTCAGGTGAGCTTAAATCAATAATGTACCGTTGTCTCTGCAGATGGTGATGATTTATTTCCCCCGGTGACCAGTTCCAGGCAATAGCTCCAAAACAGAAAGGACAATTTATGAAAAGGAGCAGAGACTGCCAAGGGACAGGTCTCACATTAGTTTTGTTTCACAATTTGTGCACAAATATGCTGTTTCATTGCACATATAAAATAACACCTGGACCATACAAGACTCAATTTCCACCCTTGAGATACTGTGAAGAGTAAGCCACATGATTAAAAATTAAAAAATTCCATTTCTGACACAATTTTCTCATAAATGAATCATTTGATGAAAGCAGAAGAGAAAAACAGCAACTTTTATTAGCAGTGCAAGAGTTTTCAGTTCATTAAGTCTTTGGAGTAATGCCTGGGGACTGAAGAAGTCTCTAGTGTTTCCTTGGAGTCTCAACAGGTGCTTCTGAAGCTCATTTAGAACCTTATGAGATTCCTGGGGACTAACAAATTAGTACAAAGAGACATTGATAGGGGTTGGATTCTGTCCTGCTCTTCAGGACTTCATCCTCCTAGCCATGGCACTTAAACATAGGCTTTAATAGCCTATCCTTGTGCATATGTTTAAGTGCTTTGATGAAATGGTGCAGATGAGAGGGAGTGGAAGATAAGAAATTACAGCATAGGTAGAAAGAGGGATGCAGATAAACACAAATATGGTTGCTTGTAGAGAGAATCACAGGATGGTAGGTGTTGCAAAGGACCTTTGGAGATCTAGCTGAATGCCTCTGCTGAAGCAATCCAACTTTGATTGGATTGCACAGGAACATATCCAGGAGGATTTTGAAAATCTCCAGCCAGAGAGGTTGCCTCTCTGGGCAGCCTGTGCCAAAGTTCCCTCAACCTCACAGGAAAGAAGGTTTTCCTCATGTTCAAGTAGAATTTTCTGTGTTCCAACTTGTGCCCGATAACCCTTGTCTTGTCACTGGGCACTACAGAAAAAAGACTGGCCCTAGCCTCTTGACATTTGTCCTTTAGATACTTGCAAGCATTGATAAGGTCCCCTCTCAGTCTTCTCCAGGTTAAACAGTCTCAAGTCTTGCAGCCTTTTCTCAGAGAGATATTCCAGAACCCTGATTGTCTCTGTAGCTGTGCGCTGGCTTCCCTCTAAATATTGCCTATCTATCTTGAAATGGGGAGCCAAGAATTAGATAAAATACTCCAGATGTGGCCTCACTAGGGCAGAGTCGAAGACTACAGTTTCCTCTGATCTGCTGCCCACACTATTCTTGATTCACCCCAGGATGCCATTGACCTTGGCTGGATGTCAGCTGCCCAGCAAGTTACTCTATCACACCCCTCCTCAGCAAGCCAGGGAGGGAATAAAATATGATGGAAACCTCATGGGTTGAGATAAAGGCAGTTTAATAAAGTAACAGTAAAGATCAAGTACATGAGAGTAGAAGGAAACAAAGATACTACTCTCTATTTCCTATCAACGTGTGGTGTCCGGATAACATTTATCTCCTTTGCAGAGAATCTATTTCAGAGGGGGAAAAGAAAAAGGATATCAAAAGAATTTCACAAATCAATTTTCTCCTTGCCCATTTATATACATAACTAGCCCCTCAATGAACATCAACAAACAGTAGTGCAAAGGCTTGGTAAGGAAACTCATTAAAAGAGAATCCACATTTATTTTTCTTCATAGGCTTGACATTCAGTTATGTACAACATTCAGCAGTTGTCTTTTTCAATAGAATCTCTGTCGAATTGTTGCAAGAGAACCTGTGAGAAAGTAAATGTTAGCAAAGAACTAGCAAACAGTTTCCCATATTGATAAGGAAATCTAGCTGATTTCTGTAAACAGGTCTTTCTAGAAGTCTGCCAGCATCAGGGTTTTGGAGCTATGTATAGAAATCACTACTGCAGGAATCCAACTGGCCTTTAAAGAGGGATTTTAACCCATTATTTCATCTCAGCTGTGGTGTTGTGTGAGTGTGGGAAGGCAAAGAGACAAGGTGAGAATTGCCCTGCTGTGTAATGAAGCTGCTCCAGCTGGCATTTTAGACGAGCAGAACCAGGGCTCCAGTTCTTTTTCTTTGTTCGGTCCAGACACAGGCTTCTTTGGCTGAGCAATCTGGCCCTTCAAAGGATGTTCTCAAGGTGAGAACTACTCAAGGGTTAAACCATAACACTATCAGTACAAGTAAGAATGTAAATGGGAATCTTGATGACACTGGCATTAAATAATGATAACATTTTTATCCTGGCATTCGTTGATAGGCAAAATTTCTATTCAGAGATACATACACTCTGAATTCTTTCAGTACAATTTTTTTCATAGATCACCAAGATATTTCCCTGGCCTTGCATGTGATTTCTAAGATACCTTAATTGATTCATTTCACATCTCTGCTACTCAGCTTCCTTACATCTAAAATGAGATTAAATATACTCATTTCCTCTGTGAAAGAGTAGCTATGAACTACCAGGAACAAGCACTACATGAAAGTCACAAATTTCTGTTGCCATTGAGAAGAAGAAATGGCAGTTGCAGGAGAAGGTTGGAGTACAACCAGAATAGTTACTATTCTGGAGTACAACCAGAATATAAAGCTGTCCTGATTAAACAGGTTGCTGGCCTGTTGCAGCATGGGATGCAGATGACATAGCCAAAGGATCCTCTCAAAACTTTCCTTCCAGTGGAAGGAAGTGGCTCTACTTCCTCAGTCCTTGAACAGAGACACTGTGAGTCTCTGACATACAGCTTCACTCTAAATGCATGTGAAAGAACTGACAGTTGTTCTGTTAGGAGATGATAGAAGACAAGGAAATGGATTTAAGTTGCGGCAGGGAAGGTTCAGATTGGACATTGGGAAGAACTTTTTCACTGAGAGGATTATTAAGCATTGGAACACGTTGCCCAGGGAGGTGGTGGAGTCCCCATCCCTGGAGATATTCAGAAGACATATAGATAAAATACTGTGGGATATGATTTAGTTTAGTGTTGAGCTTGGCAGTGTGAAGTTAGTGGTTGGACTCAATCTTAAAGGTCTTTTCTGATCATAATGATTTTGTGAATGAGACATGTGAAGCGTTAGTGTGAGCTAAGTGCTCTTATCACTGATAGAGGTGCCTATACTTCAGTAAGACTGATAGTGTTCCCTTGTACTTGCGTGACTAAGGAGCGGGAGGGCAGAGTAAGAACCTTCAAAATATTGGAGGGACAATATGTGGTGACTGGCTCTGAGAATGTGCAGTTCCCATAGACAATACAGATCAGCATCTTATAAGATTTCAACTGTATAGTTCCATAGATTTCTGTTTAGTAAAACACAAAAGTATGACTTATTTACAGTCAAATATGTGTAAACACATGTTGGTAATGCTGATTTACAGTTATATTTATATGTTTTGTAGAAGGCTGATGAATTCAAAGCAAGCAGACAAAGAGTCTGTCTCTTGGTATCTGGGAGGCAGTAGAAAAGCTCAGTGACAGACAAGTGTCTGCCATTTCACTTGTAATAATGGTTCAGGCTCATTTCATAACACATTTCCCAGAGACTTAATTTATTACATAGTTTCCAAGACAAAGCCATGACTCATAAAAAGAACGGAAGTTTAATTTTACTTTTAGGTGAGCAAGTTTCTTTTAAATTTCTTTAACCACTTTCTTTGGAACTCAAGACTCTTTCCTCTTTGGGACTATAAGTCAGATACGTAACACCATATCAACATCATAATTCTACAGTTGAATATGGCTAGGCTCAAAATTCCCTGGCACACTGGAATCTTCTGGGCTTAATTAGTGTGAAGTGTGGAACTCAAAAGTTGAGATGGATGCTCAGATGGAAAGCTCCAGATGACCTTAAGATACTCTCTCTAGCTGCTCTGGTTTCTCAGCATCAATCACACATGCTCTCATTTCTTTTAGTTTTTCCTTGATTGTCTTGAGGAAAAATGTAGTCCTCTGAGGTAAGCATAGTACTTCTCATTCTATACCCAAGCTTGGTCGCTTTCTGTAAATTGTACAAAGCCAGATGCAGTTAGTGACCTGCCGTAACATTAGTACAAAATTCATTGCAGTAGATTGTGCTTGTCTTTCTGAAGAAGAGCAGGAAAAACCCAAGATGCTAAAACAAACTTTACTTTTCTGGTGTGCCCACTTCAAGACCTCTTGTGATGGGCCACAGTTTCCTATGTTGGGCAACTCCAGAGTTCTTTAAGACTTGAAAAGGAGCTATACTGCTGCAACAAAAAAGTGTGGGGACTCAGACTGTGGTTGGCACATTTCCTTTACTTAGTTGCTGCTGTACTTGCTTTGTTCTGCTCTATAGGTAACAAATCTCTTCAAGTAAAGAAAAGACAGAATTGTGGCTCCCTTTCTTCTCTGCATTCACTTGGAGAATTTATTGGTCACTGAAAGGCATTTTGGCTCTAGTGTTGAAGAGGTGGCATTAGAAATGACATTTCCCTGGGCATGCAGAGGGATTATGTCTTTACTCAGGCTATGGCTAAGGGATAACTAGGAGGTAAGTCAGCCAGAAATTGTGTTCTAAATTGCTGCCTTGGGATATTCATAGCAACCTCTTTCTCAGCTGTGTCCTCACTACAGTATAGGCTGGGAACCATATGCTGTAGAATGGGGAGAAAATTAGATAAGTCTGGTGGCCACAATGCACACACATAGGATGGTGTAATAAATCTTTCAAAGGAGTTTTTCTGTAAGTTCTGGGAACTTTGTAGGTCAATTTCTTCCTCCAAGGGTTTTTCTTTTTCTTTTTTCTTTTTCATTTTGCATGTTTCTCTAAAGGAACTGTAACTGCTTTAGCTTTTCCTGTTACCAATATATCCCTGCATTAAAAATAAACAAAAAAAATTATAATCCAGGTATTTTATATTAAAGCTTTGAGTTTTCAATTACAGATCAACCTTTGGCAATAGGGTTTCATGACTAGTCTACTCCTGTATATGGCCTCAGTCCAGCAAGACACTTAAGAATGTGCTTAATTTTAATTCTGAAGTAAATGGGGCAGTGAATCACATGTCCCAGTCTGAAATTAGGTTAAAATTAAAATTAACCATGTGTCTATGCTTTCCTGGATGAGGACTGTACACATTATTTCCACTTCTTGCCAGCATTTCCATTACTGCAAAATATTAATTCTTCTCACTTTTTACCATCTATTCCTTCATTGTTCTTGAAGAGTTTTCATTGCCTCTTCATCAGATGGATCTTATTTCTGTGAAAACCTATGATGTCACTTTGGTATACACAAATTGATATCGAGATGGAATCCCAAGGCAATTGCCTGCTGGATTTTTTTTTTCTCCTGTATTGAGTATCCTTTAGCTTATTCCCCATCATAGATATGTAAGAATTACAAGGCAATTTGAAAGAGCTAATGCTGCTATTCTGATCAAAGAATTTAAAAATCGTATATGCTATGTTGAAGATACTCTAGAGACTGGAACAATTTGTGATGATTTGCAGTCACCTGATTAGAAGTAAAAAATCAGAAATTAGTTTCAGTCTGTTCTAGACACAACATCTTTTGAAAGATGGAGATAAGGTGATCTGATTCCTAAGTTGCGTGTTGTAAATCATTCAGCTGGAGAATATTAAAATTATCTATCATCTCTTTTATTAATATGGCACAAACTCCTCAATATCTGAGTAACAGAGTAATGTGCAGGAAAAAGTGAAGGGAACATAAGTAAGTGACTGACCAGAGGCTAGTTTGGTGTTATTTTATTTGAAGTTTATTCTGTGCAGGAAGGGACATGTTTTCTGCTTCTTGTAAATGACTAAATCCTTTTGCTTGTAGACATCTGAGGGATTGAATGTGCATGGATTACGGCAATACTTAGAAAGGAGCAAGACACACAGTTGTCAGGAAAAACAAACATCTTTACGGCTGGTCTTCAACTGCTGATTTTTGTTTCTTTCTCTCTTTGACTATATGTCATGAGTAAAATGAATTTTTACATGTCCTTGCATGATTCCAGCTCTCAGTAGAGTCTCATACCCAGTTTCACTATCTCAAGACTGTGGAAAATTCCCATTTCATCAGTCCTCTCCTACTGCTTTACTAGAGCCTGAGTATCTTTGAGTCAACTACTGAATAGCTGTGTTCCAAGTCTAGGAAGTACGTGCATCACATGAAGGTAGAGGAAAGAAAAGATGCCTTCTGTTGATATCAGGATCACATCGCACACTCTTAGTTATCGTTGTGCAATGTTTTCTGTACTCATTTTCTGAGGCTGATTCTTCAGTGCTCCTAATGAAATTAATAAAGGTATTATATCATTATAAGATAATGATTCATTTCAGCTTCATTTCAGAGCAGGGATTTAGGGATTTTTATTTATGGCATCTGTGAATATGAACTGAAACCTTGGGATATTATCATTGCCTGCAAATATAATGTCAAAATCTTGATGCCTTCACAGGACTGGGGCATATGCTTTGCGATATCACAGTTTCAGTTCCTACTTTTCCAGGGACTCCTCCAGCTATGCAGTTTAAAGCTGGTACTAGAAGAATGCCCTGACTCTGCCATGGACCTGCTGTTTCACTGACACTCATGATACTGCAGAGGCAATGCAGGGCCACACTCTGTCAAAGCAATTCTCAGGAAAGCAAAGTGTTGCTCTGAGATGCCAAATACCACTTCTGCAACCCTTATCTCTGCATATCGCATAAGGACTACAGCAAATCAAGCTAAATTATTTCTACTACTAAGCAGATAGCTCCAAAGTCCTGGGACGAATGGCTACAAAGACTAATCACCAGAGAAAGGGATGTATATCTAAGGTATGAAGGCAGCACTGCCTGAAATGAACTTAGGTTATAAATTCAGAAAAAACATGTTTAATATCTTTTTAATAGGTCTGCTGAGACTCCAGCTACTCTATACTCTGATGATCACCTGTAATGCCTGATGATGATTCTGTCAATGCTTTGCAGAAATTGGATGTGTATTTTGTTTTTTTTAAAGGTACTCTAGAAGGAAAGGAAGAGCAGTTATGTAGAAACCGCAATGTGGTTGGCTCTACTGACAAGAAATTGCTGAAAATATGTCAAGGCCACAAGAGTAACAAGTAAGAGCTAGAAAGGTCGCTCATTAGGATATTCATTTTGATTTTAGTCTGACAAAAAAGAATGTAAGCAGGACTCTTAAAATAACAGCCTGGCTTTGGAAATCCATTTGATAATTGTCATCTTGCAGTATAAACAAAATTGCAAGTAATGTTTTAACATAAGGAATAGAGAATCATAAAATAATATATATCTGAAGGGCCCTGTGGAAGTCTCTAGTCCAGCTACTTGAAGCAGGTGTAATTTCAGTGTCTGAGTATTTCAGGACCTTGTCTGGAAAACTTTTTACTATCTCCAGTTTATGACATCTCACTATCTCTTGGCATCCACTCCCAGTACTTAAACACACTCACCATTAAAAATGCTTTATTACATTGAGGTGGAATTTCCTTTGTTGTAGCTTGTGTTGTGTGCCTTGTCTTTCTCTGCATATCTCTGAAAAGACTCTGGCTTGTGTTTTAGTTTTGATTTTTTTTTTTTTTTTTTAGTGGAGGAAATATCTTCTCTATTGTCCCTTGTTTAGGAAGTTGAATGCAGTAATAAGGGCTTCTGAAGCCCTCGGAAGACTTCTCTAGGGTGAACGAATGCAGTCAGCCTCTCCTTGAAAGGTAAGCGTTGTACTCCAGGTCTCAACCATCCTGGTGGCCTTCTGCTGGCTTCCTCCAGTTGCTAGCTATCTCTCTTGAAAAGTGAAATATAACTTTGAACATTCATAAAGGAAATTATGATAGGTTTTTGATCTGATATAATGGTTGGCATGGCCAAATTCATTCCACCTATCTCTGAAGGGTATTTCTAAATGCACAGAGGCATCTCTAAATTTCCTGGGTGGATGCATACTAGGTACTACTTTATTTCTATTACAAAAATAAACAAAGGAAATGCACAAATATATACCAGAATCATTGCACCATAGATTAAACTTTTGGCTCTGTTCACTCGGTCTCACAGTCTGGGAGTCTAAGCTTGTGATTCCAGCACAACTAAACCCCTACACCAGGTATTTCTATACCACATCAAACATGATGCATGCCAAATATTTGCCTCAGGGTGTAGACCCCATGTGAGATGTTTAGTGTCTAAAAATTTCTGGTTTGTTGGTTTCAGTCCACTTTTCTTTGTTCCAATTATGTATGAAAAGAGTAAGGAGATGGTTTCTCTTAATTCTCCTCCTCTTTCTAGTTTATTGATTGCTTTACACTGCCTTAGAAAGATCAATATTCCATTAGAAATGTAGCAGAGGAATAGCATTATAGCACAAAACAGCATAGCTGTTGCCAAAATTGAAAGCTCAGTGTTGAAAGACAAAAGTTTTGGTTTTTCAGTGTTGAAAGACAAAAGTTTTGGTTTTTATTTTCAAAGTGAAATGAAAATCTTTTGGGTAACTGAACAAATGATAATGTATTCCTACAGACATGATGGTAGGGTGTAGAGGTTATTGTCAAGAGAAATTTTTTTACTATCTCCACCAAATCATCATTAGGTCAAAAAAGTATCTGATAAATGTGCTAAAGGAAACACTTTAAGATGGTACCAATCAGGAACACCACAGCAATGTTCTGCTTAACTTCACAGATATGTAGTGCATAGAGAGTTACAGAGATCTCTCACACCTAGTGACTGTTTTGTCCCAAAGATTGTGTTTCTCTGCTGTGAGACTTATACAAGTAAACCAGCACAGTTGAGCCTTCTCAGTAGCTATTTTCTGGAGTTTTGGAATATTATTCTTCTCTCATTTTCTTAATTGCATTTTCATAATGAATAGGAACCTGTGTAATTGTATAATGAGGCATTGTAATTATGATGGGGCCAGATATAATTAAAAATCTTTACAATATATCATGAATAAATGTAGGTTTTCTATGATGAAGACATTTTTAAAGATTAGCAAAGGCGTTATTTATGTTTTCAGGTTTGGAGTCAAGCAATTTACTGGCTAATGGGTGGTATGAACCTATTGATTTCCAGCACTTCACATGTTTAGCAAGAAAATTTAGCCTGGCATTCCTGGAAATTTTCATTAATATTTCCAAGCCTCAGTAGAGCCCTCCCTGTACACTATACAACAGATAAGAGGAGCTCTTAAGAAACTTAATTACTGAGATTTTGTTTCTTTAATGCCTAAAAGAGGAGCACCAGCAAATTTCAGGACTGACTCTACCGTGCTTTCTAAGATGATGCCTTACTGATAAGTTGGATGCACAAAAGGTTACTTTACTGGTAAGTTTGAATCTTGATGCACAAAAGATTACTACACTTGTTATATATTTGAATGGGCCCTGGAAAGACTGAATTCCTCTGTCAGATAAATGTTTTAACCTTAGGGCATATCCTTGCTATATCCCCAGAATTCTTCCAGATTTTTAATTTAAAGAACTTGTTTTTGTATATATATGTAGAATTTAGTGAGCTTATAAATATATATATATATATATTTAATTAAAAGAGAATATGTTTGTTTTGAAATAATTGGGGATCTTATTAATATTTCCAAATATCTAAAGGATGGGTGTCAGGAGGTTGGGGCATCCTTTTTTTCTGCTGTATCTAGCAACAGGACAAGGGATGACGGGATGAAGCTGGAACACAAAAAGTTCCATTTAAACATAAGAAAAAGCTATTTTACTGTTGAGGTGAGGGAGCTCTGGCACAGGCTGCCCAGGGAGAGTGTGGAGTCTTCTTCCTCAGAGGTCTTCAAGACCTGCCTGGACGTGTTCTTGTGTGACCTGATCTAGGTGGACTTGCTTTGGCAGGAGGTTTGGACTAGATGATCTCTAAAGGTCACCTCCAACCCCTACCATTCTGTGATTCTGTGATACTGAGATTTGTCTTAATTTAATTAAAAAAGAAAAATCTCAAACATATTAGAGATAAAGTGTATTATGCACACATAGACCTTCCCTTTTATCAAATGTGGGGAATGTTCTGGATAAAAAGACTCAGTGCAGTGTACTCTTCATGATATATGTCAGGAAAAAATACAGATATAATGTGGGTTGGATTTTGACTCTAATTTTGACTTTTCTCCTCAAATAATCTCATTGGGGATTATACTGCTAAACCTCTGCACACTTAATGCCCTGAAACCCTTTAATTGTGCTTGAGGGGAAAAAATGGGAAAGTAGAAGGTTTTTACTCAAGGACATAACATTTTAAATGGTCATAAGCCAATAGAGTAGATGTAGTAAAGCCTGGAGAGTGGTGATTAAAAGTGAATGCAGTGATGCTGAGCAGAGTTGTAATTTTCAGTGACATTAAACAGTTTTGGCTGAAGGTCAATAGAAATTTCTTTCCAAAATAACTTTTTTTCCTTAGTATTTCTAGACAAAGGCCATGGTTGACATGACACTAGTGTGGGCTTTTTAGTTCTCTGATTATGTGAGGCTTTGGTTTTGGTTTTGTTATAGTAGGAAAAGGTATGAAGTGTTTTTCTAACTAACTGCTAAATTTTTGAGATAAACTGGATAGAAGTTACAAATTTAGAGGAGGAATTTCTCATACTTTCCTAAATCATCCTCTTCAATCCCATTGCTGCTAAAACTTTACCCTTCTCTGGCACAAAGTAATTTTGAGCACTTCTGTGTTACTATCTGGGAGGAAATTGACCAACCCCAAGTGATAAAGAGACAACACTGAGGACATGAGGAGGATGAGATTAGTATTTCATGCAAGACTCGTGAAAATAATGAATTCATGGGCTGATGCTATTTGGGAAGTGAATGCCTCCAAGCTTGGTTGTTTTCCAGTAAGCAAGTAAGTAATAATTAATACTGGGGGCAGTGGAAGAATATGATCCTCAATAATATGCTAGACTTGATTTAGGATGTTGGACAGAAGGGGAGAAGAGCATTTCAGCAGTTTGTTGAAGGAAATGCAGACATCTCACAAGCTGTTGTCCTTTCTGCAGAAGACAGGCAGGAGCAGAGAGGCAGACATAACATTTAAATCAGCCCTGATTCATTGAAGCTATTCCAATATGATGGCAGGACTTCTCAGAGCTCTGAGATGGGATTTTCTTCAGCAGATAGCTTTTCCTGAGAAACCCATCTGTTTGGTCTTGCTGTAATAGGTATTTTTCTGAGGTGTTTCATGGGGTGAGATTTGCATGTCTGCTGACAGCATGGGCCTAGCAGCAAATACCTTTGAAACAGGACAGGCAGCACCAGAGTCAGAATGACAATTATTAGTGACAGAATTTTCTCTCTGATCAGTGGTTCTTTGGCAAAAAAAGACTTTTTTTTTTTTTTTGGGCCAAGTTAATAATTGTGAACCATCCCATTATTTTTTCAAAACAACTAAGCATGAAGATCAAAGCTCATTAACTGTTGAGTTCTGTTACTCTTGCCCTATGATAAAGAGAAAAAGAAACCAAGCTCAAAAATTTAGAACAACTGGCATATAAGATGAATTTAAAAAAATAAAATTAAGAATCTCACTTTTTTAAAGTCAAGGCACAAAACATACACCTTCTTCTTGCATCTCTCATCTACTGATTTTGTTAAAGGTGGAAAAAGGGACATTGTGACCACTCATTCGAGCACCAGCTGCTAGTTTACAAATCCTTCTTCTTCTCCTTTCTTTTAGTTTTCCTTCCAAAATGGAGGGTTCTTACTAATTGCTCAGTTCAGTGACTTCAGGCTTGTTCTTGTACTCTAGAGAGAAAATCTTGACTTCTACATATTCTTCCAACTTCTGGCCTGTATGCAGATGAGAAAGAACTTCAGTTCTTTGCCTTGGGATCTCAGCTCGTCTTCCCAGTATAATATTCATTGGTTCGTGGGCAAACATCCCAGTCATGAGAGTAAGCAAAGAATAGTCTGAGTTTTCAGTAACACTGAAGCCAGTAGTGCCTTCTGCTTCTGACATTATCCACATTTACACTATTGATAACTATGTTTGCTTGTGGTCCCTGTGGCAGTCATGATCCAGGGCACTGCCTGTGGGAATCTTCTAGGCCTTTCATCTCTAGTTAATCACAGAATACCTGTGTTAAATTATTGATAGAAAGAAGTTTTGCCCTTCAAAGGCACAAATTATTTAAAAGACTTTTAATATCTTAATCTTTCTTCTATTTCCTAAATCTTGCACTGACCTCTTAACTATTTCAGTTTTGGAGGCTTCTAACTTTTAACTTGGGTTTTTTTGTCCCCTGAAGTTGTGATTGCATGAGAGAATCCATTTATCTTCTACAAGTATTTCCTGTGACCTTACAGAATAAACAAAAAATAAACATGTGGAAAATGGAGATAGTAGGATTTGGGTGTTTTTGTTTTTCGAAGACCTTCATAGGCTTTTGTAGGGTTGCAAGGGCTTTTGTAGGTTTTCAAAATGACATTTGAAATGATATCACATATAAATTGATGTACACAGATATTAAATCCTCTGCCCATGCTTTTGAGCTGGCTCACTGTTCCAGAAGCTGCTCATTCAGCTTGTCATGGCACTGTGCTGGAACTCCTCTACTGTCTTGCTCACCATTGATTACATGATCTTCCTTCAGTAAGTTCAGGAAAAAAGGATTCATGTAACTGGTTATTTTGGTGTAAATAACTTTCTTTAAGCTCCCATGCCAGCTCATTTTACAGGAACTGAAGATTAAATGTGATGTAATGAGGCCAAAAGACTGTATTGTGTGATAGCGAGGAAAGTGGTGAAGCCTGGATAACAAATGGAGGGAGTGATCCAATGTCTGGTGAATGTGTTGCTGCCACAGGAAAGTGATCTCATCAGGGAACACAGGTTTATTAATTCCAACACTCACACATGAAGATTTAATCCACAGGTTAAAAAAGGAAAAATGACTTGAAAAAGTCATTGTAGGATTTTTTTTTTTCCTCTAAAGGTAGTATTTATATGTAAAAATCACACAGTTAAAATCAAGATTTAAGGAATCTGTGGGCATTATTTTCTAAGCATCTGGCAAAGTATTTCCAGAGGGGACTGTAATTAACCATGTTTTAATTCCACCAAGGTGCATTTTTCTGCCTACATTATCATTAAAGTAATTTTTCTCAGTGCTCCACTGCTTAGGAAAAACCAAACAGTTAAGAAAGGACTAGCTATTAGTGCAGAAAGTCAGCAAAGTCCAATTAAAATATTCCAGTGGGCTATAAATCAGTAGAAACCAATTTTCTTGCCTTATTTGAAAGCCGGTGTTTTTCCCTATTAATAAAGTGACCAGAACACTGACTCTTTAAGGCTTCTAGGCAATGATTTGGATTCCATGGGAACAAAATTCATCCTGAAAGCAACCTCCTGAAACCAGAGGCTTTGCACTTGTAGTAAACTTGTCCAACTTGGCCTGTCAGCATTCAACAACATCTGCTGTATTCTTACTTTTTATTTTGTGTTAAACACATTAACCAAAATCCACTCACATAATTAGAGATCGTTCACTTATCTAGGACAAAATTTGTCCCTAGTCTTATAAGGTTTTTAGGACCTTTAGTCCTAAAAATAGATTTCCTGTGGCTGATGAGTGTCAGGTTTTCCTTAGCATTTGGAAAGGCTGACATTTTATATGTTATTCTTTCTCTGTTGAAGAAATAAAGTGGCATTTTGATTTAAATATAAAATGAAATTGTGAGGAAGTGGAACCTGTATAACCACAAGATGGAAGGTAACTCCCACAAGAGTTAGGAGATTGTTAACATTGATGAATTAAAAAAATTGCTAATGTATATACTGTAATAAAGTATATTTTAATATTATGGCTCAGCCATAATATTAATAAAATACATACACAATATATTTATTTAGTATAAATGCTGATAATTGTTAAAAAAACAAGGATTACCTGATAATTTCCTTTGCACAGATTCTTCTGCATTTATGCTTCTGAATCTGATAGTTCCACAACTATTGTTTGGGTAATGGACAAAATAGATCTGGGAAACATCCTTTTTCAACAATATGAATCAGTACCTTGCAATATCTTTGGAGAAACCTTTCTGACATATTCATCATAAATGGAGCTGCTCTTTAAATTTAAAGCATTAGCAGCTAGTTCCAGGTTTATTTTTCATGTATTGAAACATTGGGGCAAGGGAGGAAGATTGGATAAAGAAGCAAAAGAAGATCTTTTAACCTTTCAAATTGAGCATCTTTTCCTGGTTACTGTAGTAGTGATGATTCTTTTCATTACAGCTGCTGTATGCATGAGGAAATAGGTCAGATTTTATGTAGCATTCCAAAGTACTGAAGAAAACTGGTAAGAACATCTGTGTCAACTCAGTTGTACATTGATGATGCACTACTACCTACATGTAACAATGGGTATTAGTTAAAGAACTGTTCCTTTCTCAGTAAGAAAAAGAGAATATTAGGAAATTCTGGCAGGAACTGCTATTGCTGAATCTTTATTTCTGCATGTTACTCTTATAAATGTGTTTAATTGAATCTAGTCTTGCTTGTAAGCTCTCTGGGACTGGGGCTGCTTTTGGTACAGTGCTTGCATGGCATAAGCCACTTTTAGAAAGTGTCTGTCTAGATGAGAACATAGACATGATGAGAAGAACATATTCTAGTCCATGAAAGTGCAAACCTTTGTTAAAAGTAGTGACTGTGGTCTTTTTTGGCCTAGAAATGAAAACCAGAATTCAGATCAATTTTTTTTAATTTATATTATTTTATGTTACTAGAACTAGGACTAAAATGAATGCCTTGAAAGTAATTTTAGTGAGTTATATTTTCTTTAGAAAAAGTTTTCCACTCATCTTTTATTATGCAGTGAAACAGAACAAGTGTCTACAAGCTACTTCTTTTTCTTTTTCACCTTGGACCGTTCTCTAATATACAACATTAATAATATAACTAATATTGTTAATATTGAACTTTAGGATTACTCCAGTTGGAGGAAGATTTTTATTTTTAACTTTCAGGAACTTAAAAGTTTAACTTTTCAAACTTTTACTGACTTAGAAGGACACAAAAATTAAAAAAAAAAAACAACCTGTAACAATTTTGCTATTCCATTCTGTGCCAGAAAAGGAAAGAGGAAAAATATAGTGAGAAGATTACAAAACCTATATGTCCTTTACTGAAATGGCGTGGAGGAAACCAACACTGCTAAAGTGTTCAGCTTTAAAAAATGTCCAACTTTCACAAATAGAAATGTTCACCAGCTTGATTTCTAAAGAAAGGCTGAATAAGATCAGTCCAAATTGCCAGGTTACCATCAGGTTGACTGAAAATCTCATCTAACAAAACATGAGAAATTACATTTTTTTTCATTTTTAGAGCAGGTTGGAGCTCTGGCAATTCCAGCAATAGTAGATGTTTAGGAAAAGAGTATATGTATATAAAAATAAAGCATATATTGCTTGTGCTTTCCTTTTTATATTCTCCATTGCTTCTACTGATCTGCAATTTAAAGACTTCCTGGGCCAGAGGTTGCATCTGCTCTGTTGTGTTTTAATAAACACCAATGAATAACCTCACCTTACAGCTTTCAGGGGTCTCCTTTTTATCACCGTCTCTTATTTTTTTCTTTCCTCTCTGTAATACCCTGTGACCATTTTCTATCACTAGAAACAAGAGAACAAAACATTTGTTTAACTTTTAGTTGCTGACTTATAAACTTGTTTCAAAGTGACTACTTTGCTGCAATTTATACCAGTCTGGGCTCATAAATCTTCTCTTTGCTATATTGCATTCAGTTTCTTCTACTACATCTGTGTCACAGAATCTTAAGGGTTGTCTGTTAGTTCTATGATATTTCCTACTAAGTTAAAACCATCTCTGGGATTCCATCCGATATAGTAGATGGAGACCAAGCAACAGGTTCAGTGAGGTGACAGCAATGCTAATTTAGGACCTTTTGAACCAGTGTACTGAGTGTCTTAGGACCTTGCAGTAACCTGACATGTATTTTAGTGTGCTGTACTTTCCATTGAAAGTATTGCCTCCCCCACCTTTCTCTCTGCAGGAGCTGAAAGTCAAGGTCAGTCTGTACCTGACAGTTTTACAATGCATCAGACAAGTCTGAACTTCCACTGGTGTATTTAGAATTGTTTATCAGGTTAACACAAAGAGAAGGGAATGCATACCTTGGGGCGTGGGAAGCACAGTAAGAATACTTAAGGCTGTAGGTGTTTTACTTCTTCAGCATTTATTGATTTAAAGCAATCCTTGAGTGCACAGTCCTTGCATAATCTATTTCTGCACTTGGGAGAGAGCAGGAGGAGCCAAGAGCCAATACAGGTCACCATTGTGATTGCTTCACATTCTGGGTTATGCATGACCTATCGGTGCAGGGGCAATCAGGTCTATGCATTGACATTCCTGCCAAGGCTCTCAGGTTGGAAGTGATAGTCACACAAATATCTCCCACCTCACATTTTTCCTGCAGCTTGGTCTCTGTTGCTCATCCATAGCTCTATGTGGTATCCCTTTTCCTCTCTGGTGTTTGTCAGGTGCTTTGGGCTCATGGACTCATCCAAGACAAAGCTGAGGGCAACTGTGCTCTCTAGCCAGGACATATCTTCTCCATGTCTCCTTGCAGCTTTACTCCATAGTCTCACCTCTCGTTTTGAATTTACTTGTATCTTCTGCTCTGCTGATTTTAAATGATTCAGTTTAATCTGAAAATTCTATGTGATTTACTAAACCTAAAATGGTTCATCCTGCCTGTAGATGGGACATATCAACACTTCTCACACTGATCTGCTTTGAGAATCAGCCCTGAGTGGGGGTAAATCAGCCATTCTGGGACATGCACTGTGTTCTTCTACAGCTCTTGCAGAATTATTACAGCAAGGAGCAAAGTAATGACAGGGGAAATAATCATCCTCTGTACAAAAAGCTGATGCAATAGTTCAGATCTTACTTTAATTCTTAGATCAGGATTTTTAGGTTGTTTTTTCCTCTACAAATTAGGAAACTTGCCTTAAAGTTGAATGTGAGTTTTTGAGTCGGATGCTCTAGCATTAAATGTCTGCAGATAGTTCTCTAAAACAGATGCAGTTTGTATTATATAATCACCTCAGATGATGTTAAATTGATTTTCAAGAAGATGAGAGAGTATCAGGGACATATATTGTCCACAAAAAGAAGCTGGATGGAACAGTATTCACAAGCCTTATCCCCATCTGGTCAACTCTTACTCAAACTTCATTGTGCATTTTTGCTTCATTGAGTTATATAGTTACTTGTAATTACAGAGATATATAAGCATCTGAAACAAGGAAATGGGGAAGAAACTGAATTAGATTAACTAGTGTTCTTTATTTAGCTGTGTTAGCTTCGTGTTCCTATGATAGAAACTTTTTGTCTTATCCAGCAGAAAATCAATGCTAGTTCTAAATCCCTGCTTCAGAGGACTTGGCAAACACAAAACAGAGTAGCTATCATTTCTTAAATAATCCAAAGCAAGCTGAATTTTCCCATTACCCCTGCATAATCTTTCTAACAGAATTAACACAAGCAGCTCACTGTGCTCTGGGAATTTTCCTCTTTTCTTTGTTTTTAATAACATAGGATAGGTTACAGAATAGTCTCCTTATCTGTTTGCTTTGTGTCTTAAGCACTGTTTCTTTTTAATAAAGTGTGGGAGATAGGCAAATAAAATATCTCATGAGAGTCTTCTACCAGTGATTGACTGAGAAATTAAACATTGTCTATCTATCACATATATTCCTACATGGTCCTTCACAAAAGCTTGGCAGAGGAACTTAAAAGCTTTCTTTCCTTAAGCCTTCAAGAGCTTAATGAAGCAGAAGTTATACTTTTTTTCTTCCTACAAAATACAGCATATCATACGTGTATGTTGGAAATTCAGCTCTTACGGAGAAAAAATGTATGACGCTGACTGGACCCTGGCATGACACAGGAAGGACTTCTGTACAGTCCTCTCTACAGCTTTGCTGAGGCAGCTCAAGCTCAATCCATAGTACCCCTGTTGTACTCGGACTTTCTTGAGAGATGGGGTTATCTATTGTGCTGAACTATCAGGTGGGTTTGTGATGACTATAAACATTGACAGGGGATGTAGCCACTGATTCCACTTTTGTACTCTCAAATTAGTTCCCTAAAGATGAAAAGCTTTAACCCATTGAGCAGTGAACAGAACATCTGCTCCCTGTCCAGTATTCCTCAGAGTTTAATTGGGTCATGCTGCGTGTTTCGTGGAGTGCTCAAAGTTTTTGTGGTAATATCATTTACTTGAATCTGCTGGATTCTGTTTTGCCAGTTATTGTGAGAAAACAAAATATAAATATGGTTCATGGCTCAAAGAGGTAGCAAGCTATATGCCACACAAAAGATACTGGGTTTGGATAAAGAGGAAGCGGTTAGATAATGTTGGTGGAAATAAGACTAACTGTGAAAAAGCAGAGTGTAAAGAGGGGTTTGGAGAAGAATAAAAGGTAAATGGAAGGAAGGTCTTCAGGTAAGTTGGGAATTCAGTGGTGTATGTCGTTTCTACATCCATTACTGTGGCTGCACCATGAATTGCTTGTGTATACTTCAAAATGAAAACCATTTCTGTTTGGAATATCACCTGTATTTTCTCAGTTGTCTTACCTTTCGTGAACATCATTTCTTTTCAACTGGTCAGTGTCTCAGGGGATGCCTTATATTTGTCTTGTCTATCATACTGGAGTTGTAAATGTTCATGTGTTGTTTTCCCTCGATGGTAAACTGAAAGAGATGGAGTGGTTTCATTTCCTGTTCACTTTCACCTTGACTTCCCTCTCAATTCTCTTGGTGGATGTATTCAATAGGATGCACTGATGAGCAAATATAGATAAATTATATGGAAAGACATACCCATTTCCTGCTTCCAGTGAACATAACGTTACATGTTTTGTAGCTGACTTGGCAGGATCTTGAAAAAAGATTTTGGGTTTTGAGGTTTTCTTTGCAAGTTTAATTCAAATGAAATCCTGTTTTGTCAGTACTGTTGTTAATTTTTGTTTAATGCTGATATTTTAATGTGTTCTCTTTCTGAAATATTCATAGAGCTACCAAAACCTTCTCCCTCTTCTAGTTATTCAACTTCAAACAAGTGCTTCAAAGCAATGAGAAAAGGGGTACCGAATAACAGCGCAGAAAACCATTGAGATTTCATAATAAACAATCTTTCATTTTGTGTGTCACAATCACACAAGTTCACAAAAACAAAATCCATACTGGAAACACATCATGAAAAAGCCATAAAACATGCCACAAACACAATTCTAGCCCAGGTGACCTGATTTATCATTTAGTGGTAGCCTTGGGAAGATTGTTAGGGATATTCTAAGCAGCACGATGAAGATAGTATAAATGTCTAGATGAAAGAATAAATAAAAAGTTTTTCTACAAGGTAAACCACCAGAACAGCTTTTTTATTGAGCTCCAAAGCTGCATTTGTTTGTTCTAATGGGAAAATGATACAAATTATACAATAGCAATTTGAATATATTAATAATAGATTTCTGTTTTCTGCAGATTTAGCCTGAAATATACTGTTCCCTTCAGTTTCCAGCTTTTGGAAACTCTTTTTAACTGGATTGTGACTCTCATCTTACATAGATCATACAGCCAAAGCTCCAGTGGTACAATGCAAATTTGTTTGTGGTAAGGAGAAAGAGATCACAGTGTATCAACTTTTATTGCTATTGTTAATTACTATTAATTTAATGTATTGATCTATTCCAACCCGTGTTCTACTCTTTCTTGATGTCATTATTCAGCATTCTAGAGTTTCAGAAAATGTCTATCATCTTCAAACAGATTTGTACTGTTATAAATTGGTGTTTTTATTTTTATAGAGAGACAAATAGCAAGATCATTCTGAACCTGTTCCATATACAGTTTTTTGCACTATGTGCATGATGCTTGATTACAAGAGAAGCTCAGTCAATTTATTAAGGCAGAAATATTGTATAATACGGGCATTCTAGTCCTTTTGACCTTTTTAACAGGAATGTAACTGAATAGTTCATATCAGAGTAAGGATGCACAAGAAATACTGCATAATTTAATAATCTTGAATTGCTGAGACATTTCTTAACCAAGTGAGATGTAAATTTCTGAAAATCAAGTAAGCTGGATTTCCTCTCATCTTGTTAACTCTGCCTCTGAATTTGCTTCACACTTTTTCTCAATAGCAGAAGTAAGCTTACACCAGACTTTATGCATAATAGGTTATTTCTCTTCTGTAGATACCTTATGGAAAGCTCAAAATAGAACAATGGAGAAGTAATGAGGATAAAATGTTGGTTTCTTTCCATACTGAAAATATAATCAGTGCAATTTGTCAGGCTTGTCTTCCCTTCACTAGATAAGCATTGATTAGAAGTATGAGTTCTTAGATTACTCTGTAGACTATCTTTGCTTCCAGAATTCTTTGCTAACAAGGATTATTTTCATGCTGCTATTTGCACTGCAATTTTTGATCCCTGTAACCACTTTACGAAGAAATCTATGTCTTCTGTCAATTCTTGTATTTCAAGACCTAATCTTGAAATATTGGGAAGTGTCATGGAAGTTGTTAGTGATACGTCAGAAAATGCCAGATAGATCTGAAGACTAAGGGGAACCTTGCTATGAGTACCACAGAAAACCATCCCTGGGTGCTCGGCTGGTGAGGGAGGATCTGGGGTCCGAACACTTTCAGGATGGTCAGAAGATGGAATCTCTGTAGCACAGAGGCTGGGAAGGTGAAAAAAAAAAACAACTAAAAATATTTAAACCAAGAAGAAACAGCAGAAAAAAAAAGAAGGGAGATGAGAAGGAAAATAAGAAAAAAAAAACCCCACCAAGCATAGCATAGCTTATTGAAGCAAAGCAAGGCAATGCAAGGCAAGTCCCAGCAGTAGTTGACTGGAGAGGCTTGGCAGGGGTGGCCAAGTGAGGACCCCAATGGGATCTCCTGTCATGAGACAGCCCAGGTGGCCAAGGACCCTGCCAGATAGGTCAGAAGACTGAGATGAACCTTGCTGGTTGAGCACCTTTTGGCGCACAGAGTGTGGGATGGGAAAAAGGCAAGGTAAGCAGAGGTAAGAGGAAGAAAGGGGAAGGGAAGGCAAGGGAAAGCAATGCAAGAAAAGGGAAGGGACAGTAAGGGGAGGTGAGGGGAGGGGAGTTTTTTTTTCGGAAAGGAAGGCAATGCAATGCGAGAGGAGAGGGAACATGAGGAAGAGGGGAGGGAAGGCAAGACAAGGGAAGGCAAGGCTAGTGAAAGGAAGGGGAAGTGTGGGAAGGAAAGGGAAACTGAGGCAAGGAAAGGGAAGTGAGGCAAGGCAAGGGGAGGTGACATGAGGGGTGGGGAGGGAAGGTGAGGGGAGGGAAGGGAAAAAAAGGCAAGACAATGGAAGGAAAGGCGAGAGGAGGGAAGGTAAGGCAAGGCAAGGCAAATGTGACCTTTAAACTACTTTCCCATGTTTCCACATGCTGCAAAGCTGAGTAAACAAAGGATATTTACACTCAGCAACTTTTTGAAAATACTTCTATTCTTCTCAAATTGCAGTGACATGCATCTCTTTTAGATGAATTAATTTCTGCTATCTTATTGTCTAGCTTATTCCTGGCTGCAGAATGAAGGCAGTGACCTTGTCTCAAGAAATCCATAAAGATACCAGGAATCAATTTAAAAAAATAAAGTGCTCTTGAACGAGATAAGTCTGCTCTAACTCTTTGAACCCTGTTTTTTTGTAGCTCATTCCTACAATGCTTTTTAACTCTGCTCACACCTCTGCCTTGCTGATATTTTCAAGGCAACCTAAATCTATAAAAAAATAGTTGTGTTTCTTGTTATTATCTGTTAAAAGTTGGTAAAATATTGATATACAGTTGAAAGTTGCTAGGCCTTCAGATAAATTGAATTTTCCTTGGCTGATCAAAAGACATATACATCAGTCACAATTTAACTTCATGGCCCCTTCTTTTCCACATATTTTCATCCTCTTTTAAATGGTACCTTTCATCTTTCAATATCACTGTAAAAGAATGAATTAGAAAGGGAAAAGTTAATAATAGTAACAATAATAATAAAAAAATAATGTCAAGATCTAGCAATTTCTCTTCTTAGTTATAAACTTTACTGTGGAAAATCCCTTCTAGTGTGAATCCACGTGCCTCAAAGGATTAGCCAAAGAAATGAAAATAATCATTTTGATGCAATGGGATGTTAGTTGGTAAATATTGCCAAAGCACTCTTGAGACTTTCACAGAGTTAGAATGCATATGTTTGTAGAGTAATAATGTTAACAAACCAATGCCCTAGTGCTAAATCAAGGGCTGCAGATACAGGGCTTTGAATTATTTAAGTATAAATGTGTAAAGATGCCTTTTCAAGCTCCCCATGGGCTGAAATTTGACATTATTGCTACTGTTGCTGCTCCTCTTTTGTGTTTTTGTTTTTTTTTTTTTTTTCCAATAGATTATTTGCAAGTACATTTATATTAAGTGCATAAATCTTACTGTGTTCCCAGGAGATGTATTTTATGGCCGCATTATATTTACAAAGGACAAGATTCGGGCACATATTAGTGACTAGCTTGACCATCCAAAGTATCTTCCATTGAGGTGAAGTTGGCATCACATCCTGAAAGGAGACTGTAGGACCTGGCAAGAACAGAGCCACAGATGACTCACATGCCTAAGGCATGAGAACCTAGTCCAATGCCCACTCAAGAGAAATACTCCTTGCAGCCTTTTCACAGCTAAAACCAAGTCATTGTGTTCTTCCTCACTTCTGTAGAAAGAAGTCCAGATGACTCAGTGGGACCACTTGTGGCAGAAAACAGTACAGATTGCATTCTGGCCCTCACAGGTCCCCCATTGTCTGTATCCAGGCATGATAATTTGTATAGGTATCTCAATTAACCACTGTTTCAGGCTTTCTTGATGGCTCATGTTGGCTCTTTTCAACAGAAGAGAAATAGACAACTTAGGATGTTTCTCTCCGAGGAGTATTTATCTCTGAATTATTAATTCTGTCTCTAAAACTACAGAGTAGAAACGCAAATACACATTTGAAAGACTTAAAATGAATGCATTATGCCATAGGAACACTCAGGCAGATGAAGCAGCCCTCAACCTTCTCAGTGACTTCTCCATTGACTCCTTTGCTCTTGTTAAGGACTAATGTGGGTAGGTGTTTTCATACATGGGAAAGGACTTCAAGTGCTGGCAGTCAGACTGAAAATAGCCCTTTGGGCACATTTCTGTAATGCTGTCTAAACTCCAGTTCTGGGTAATGAACAGATCTGACTTCCCTGAATGTGGATGTGTTTTTAGAATGAGATTCGGTTGGGCTGCTGTTTCAGGATAAACTTTAGCAAAAGTTGTAACTATTAAGTGATGTCGATGTAAATGAGGCTGTCCCTGCCATTTGTGACAACTATGGGCATATAAATAAGGGCTGTTGCCATCATAAAGAGCTTTCAGCCCAATAACTGAGCCATAACAGTCAAGACAGGTGAGAGAACCAGCAAACACCCGTGTATGTGTTACATTGTGCCATATTTTCTGTATTTAGCTGTGCCAGGGAACCCTTCTTGACTTTCTTGGCTTAATCTGTGCTGTGATTAACCAAGCAACATCTCATCTGTATATGAATAATCGGAAATGCTGTGAAAGGATGAAAGCTATTGTGCTAGTGTCAAATTCTGATGGGAAGCAATTTCAGAGTAGTTGCCAGAATTGTAATAGTTTCAGTCATTTCAAAAGTTTAAAGTAGCTGTTAAAAAGAAAGCACCTCATCATCCTGAGAAATAGAGGCATTCTTGGCCTTCAGTCAGGCCCTCTTCAGACACATTTATGTGATTGTAACACCAAATGACTTTTCTGTCCTTCTCTGTTTGTATAATAGATGAGATGTGTGTGTGTTTGAGGATGGAAGGAATAAGGGAGCACAGGATATTTACATTTAAAATATGGGAAACTGTACAATTCCCACATTATCAAAAAAACACCAAACAGCCTAAAAACAGGAAAATAAAACCTTACTATTTTAACATCAAAGGTATAAGTCTTTGCATCAGAATTGGCCAAACTGATTTGTTCAATTGTTTCTTGATCAACCCGGGAGAGATCAATTTGCTTTGGAGCTATTATGTGGCTGTTTTCTGGTAATTTTGTTGGTCTATTGAAACGAGAGGTAAACCTATTCTGAAGCCACGTAATAAAGCTACTAAGCATGCCATTAGCTAAACTGACGCAAATTGTATTTGACCAAGTATACTCCAGATCTACAAAAACTGAGAGCAAGATTTGGCCCCACTGCTCACAAGTGCAATGTAACATTATGCACAGTGACCTTGTGATGCTCATGCTGAGTGTGATGCTCACGTCGAGTGTCCTGACAATGCTAATAAACTTCTGTTAAAGTCAAAGTTACTGCTGGGATTAGCCACCTTGATTTATTTCTGTTGCTGTATCTATTTCACAAGAGTTCACATTTTCAGAGTAAATACAACTGTTCAATAAAGTCTTGGATAACCCCAGCTGCGCTCCCCACATTTGTTCAAAAAATTTATTATGGGGGAAAAAAGTTGAAATTTGAGGATTATGCAATATATAAATTCAACTTTTGACTTATAAACTTGTCAGGCAGTCTCTGCCACTTAAAAATATTCATAGCTTTTTTTTTTCATCTTATTAAAATGCCAACTGTATTATTATTTGGCCAGTCAGCATGTGCCAAATTTTGGTTCTGCCACAGTCAGAGAACTTTCCTTTGTACCTGTCAAGACCCAGCCCATAAAGGGTTGGAGTGACAGTCTAAAGTTGTTCACATAGAAACCTCTTCTGAAAGACTTCTCTTTCAATTTTAACTGTACAGTTTCGACTCAAAAAATCCTGTTTTCTACCCCAAACAATTTTCAACAACAAAAATAAAGGAAGCCTAATTTTTAGGTAAATCCTGACATTCAAGTGCTGAAATTCCTCAGAAAAAGGCATATTGAAACGTTATATCACTGAGAGATTTTCTATTGGACTCATATTGTAGGAGATGGACTACTCCTTCAAATGATCAAATGATTTGGAAATGCAGAAGAGTTATCATTGGATTTCTATTTCTTTTTAGTAAACCTATGTGCCACTGGGCACGTATGTGTCTGGGCAACCTACTCTAGCTGACCCTGCTTAAGCAGAGAGGACTTGGTCTCCATAGTTGCCTGCCAGCCTCAGTTCCTATGCAATTCTGTGCATTTCAACAAGATTTACGCCCCATTCATGCTTGGACCAAATACAATGAATCCTCTAGCATAACTTTTCCCTTAAACCATGTATTACAGGCTTATGAGTTAAAATGAATACATGCAAGAGAAAGAACATTTCATCTTCACCCCTTGAGAAACTATAATAGCTTACATTAGATTGCTTATTCTATACTGGCAGTCTGTGTCCCATACTAGTATCTGGTTCTTAGTACATTTTTCTAATTAATTCCTTTTACAGCACAGAATCAAATTTTGATATTTTAAAACATCATTTTGCTTAGTAGCAGAATTAAGCTTCAGTGCCCTTAGGTGGAAATAATTGGTGTAGTTTTACAACACTCAAAACTAAAGAGAATGAAGTCTTTTTACTCTCAGGAAATTGATCCTGCTTTTATCACCAGAACAGTGATAACTGAGAAAGAATCCACATTGTCAAAAAATATTTCTAGATACATAAGTTAAGAATGTAATGCTAATTAACAATGCTAAAATTAAATACATTTTTACATTACCAATGTGCAAGTAACTTTGG
This sequence comes from Urocolius indicus, assembly GCA_013401255.1. Classification (NCBI taxonomy): domain Eukaryota; kingdom Metazoa; phylum Chordata; class Aves; order Coliiformes; family Coliidae; genus Urocolius; species Urocolius indicus. Next base: position 139,504 of record WBNH01009905.1, read on the forward strand.
TAGTAATTAGACAATATTTCAGGACACATGCTGACAAATAATATGTTCTTAAATGCCCTCTATTAAGGGAGTCAAATAAATGCAACCATTGTTTTATTGCAAAAATTGCTCATGACAAGGTTATGAGAAAGTATACTAAAAGGATAAGAAGATTTGATTGAATTTTTAGATGCTTGATTAATTTTTGCTACTTTTATAACCTTTCAGATTGGAAGGTATTCTTGTGTTCATCATCTAAATTTTTAACAGAACTACTCTCCTTATAAAGCTATTATAGTATTCTTCTAGAATAGCCTCTGTTTTCCCTGTCCAGAAAGAAATCTCATTTGTAATAATATCAGTGCATTGACTTGTTACTTTTACAATTATTCTGGCTGATAATAGGCCAAGTCTATGCTCCTTCATATGGAGAAGATGTACAAAAATACTGCAAGGCCTGCCTCAATGGTTTTTGTCAATAAAGCAAAAAATATTTGAGTAAAATAATTGTGATGTCTATTTTTCCCTGGGCTACACGATGGCAGCAATCTGTCATGGATCCAGTGTCCTGGAATAATCTATTATCTTCCAGGTGAGTTGTATTGGAGCTGAGAAGAAGGAACAGAGGGGCCTGCAGGAGAATACATCAAGCAAAAGAGTAGCTTCTGCTAGAAAGCAGCAGATGTGACATGATGTAATGTTGCTTTCCAGATTGAAAAAATCCTACATAGAGAATTTCTAAACAAAAGGTAATTTTAAAAAGTGAATCAAATCATTGATTAATTGTTGCGATGTTTCTTGTATTCCTACAATACACTCCTATGTTGTTTTTATCTGCAGAAGCATGTCTAAGATCCATAGTCTTTCAGGGTAAAATTAAGCTATCTTAAGACACAGCAAAAGTGGAAAACAAACCCTAACTCCAAACTGTACACATTCTTCTTAGGTTTGCTCATAATATTCTGTCCCCGACTCAGAAAACAGACTATTTCAATAGCCTTTGCTATTAATGACATAAGCAAAATCAGTGGGATTTTACTGAATAATGTTTGTTAGGTTTAAAGGTTTGTGTTTAGTTTCTCATGTTTCTTTTATGTTAGATGGTCAAAGGATGTATTTGTGACAGCAGTAGTATTGTGAGAACAGTTTTTCTTATGAGATTATAACCAAAAATGGCACAATTGTGTCAAAAGCTGATTTCTTGAAAATTCCAGTATGGTACATTAAGGACTTTTGAGATTTTTTTTTACATTATCCACTCTGAATCCAAACTTGAGCTTTGGCTAATCTTCATTCTGATACACCTAAAAGCAAACCAATGAATTAACAGAAGCATTGCTATATATCTGAGATAAGCATAATCCTTTTTCTGTGTTTTTAGATTTGTCTCACAAAGGTTTTGTAAATGTAGGAGTTGAAAACATTAGGGATCAGAAAACTCTTAATTAGGCAACAGAATTCTTCATATTATGACAGCAATGACCACTCACAACAAATGGACTTCAGGACAATCTTTATAGCTTCATATCATAAGATTGAATTGGACAGGAGACAGTTTCACGGTAGCATTAGATCTTTGAGGAATTTGAGGAATCATATCCTATAGTCCTTATAGCTGTGATTTTGATCACAGTAGATATGACCTATGTAAATGGTGGACAGTCACTATTTGAATTAAAAAGGAGCCTTTACAAAATATTTAAGTGATAAAGTACATAGAATTCACAGTTTAAAACTGGTGAATCTATTATATATTATCTTCAGTGTTAAAATATTGCTTTGACCATTTATCAAATTGTAACTCTCCAGAGTGTGTCTGATGTATCATGAGTTTAGGCAATGTCTGCTGTAGTATATCTCACCTAATGGTTAGACTTCCAGCAATTCTGTAATGAACATAAATAATAATCCTAATAAATTGAGGCACAGAATTGTGTACGGCAGAGCACATGTAGACTGCAGGCTTACTCAAAGTGTAGAGCATATTCTGAAATGACCTCTGTGGCATAGTGAATTTATTAGGCTATTATGTTTGCCCTGCTAACAAAGAAAGTGAATTTTTGTGGAGATGAATTTTCACAGGGCAGGAAATAGTTTTTTTTTCCTAGGTTTCACTAATCAGCGCATATTACTAAGCTTAATTTTCCTACTGCTTCCTGCAGTTCATTATAATGTTTATGTAATTCAATAATTAAATTTGGGACATCTGATTGTCTTTTGGCACTTGTCATTAGTTCCTATGGAGCTAAGCCGTTTGAGACTGTCCATATGTGATCATAAATTGTATGGTGAAGGCCAGAGAGAGAAATTTATGCCTCTGTGATCAAATTATTTTTTAGATAATCCATGATGAATTTTCTCTCTCTTCCCTGTCAGCACCCAAATCCATAATATGATAAAGATTTAAATTGTCCACTTCTGCTTGTTCTAACAGGTAATTTATCTCCAGAATATAATAAAAGTTTCATACTTACAAATACTTGCTTGCCACTTCACCTTTTTCCTAGAACAGGTAGCCATAAAATCCATTCTCATTAAAGGCAGTTCTGTATGAAAAACATAAAGTACAGCATTGTAAACTGAAGAACCATTCAACTTCACCTGAAGTGATAAGAAACTTTAGGGAACCACTTTTGAGCAAATTTGAATGGAGTTTGCATAAGTTTCCTTCCTCTGAGAAGGCTGTAGAAAGCAGTGTTATTGGATACATCCCTGACAAATGTGGGGGAATACCTCAGTGCAACTTTCTGAAGACCTTTTAATCACAGATCTCAAGACAATACTTTTATCATGAACTTCTTTTTTGTTTTTATTATTCTCACACTTTATTTTCTTTGTTATAAAGAGGCTCTTGTGAAAATTTTCAAATGCAATGAAGGAATATGTTCTTAAAATTGTTTATTCATCTAATGATAGATGTCAATGTTTTATGGGATTTTAGAAAGTTCCTGAGCAAGTTAGAACTAAGCATCTAATATGTTCAATGTATCTTAAAAACTCTGAGATGCTGCTGCAAAATTTGAAGAGAATTTTTTGCAGACTGGAATAAAATATCTTAGACCCAACCACATTTTCAAAATTACCTTAGAGATAATTGATTAAATTTGAAACAAATCCTGCACCCTACTATTTAAACCACTGAATATAAAAATGCAGAGAAATAGTGTTGCATTTGTGAAGATTCAAGGTTGGGAAAGAAACAAGGCTTGTAGGGAAAAGTGGCTAATGAAAAACAGAACAATTTCCCAATAATTTCACCATCTCTCCTCAGTATGACTGACAACCCGTTTGCTTTTTCCAGTGGTATCAATTAGTCTATTAAAATGTATTGCTTCCCTGGGAGAACGTTGCATTTCAACATGAATATCAATCTGTTAGTTGTTTAAAAAAAAGAGAGTTTAAAAACTGCTCCCTGATTTGTGCTGAAAGAAAAAGCTAAAGCATGAGGAAATGTATCAGAAGCTCACCTTGGGATTGCATGTGGTGACAGTAATAATAAATCTTAAAGAAGCAATATATTTTCCAAAGAACTGACTTTTTTTCTGTCTGAAAGCGAGATCAGAAGAGTCTCCAAGTAGCACCGTAGCAAAACCAAGCCCCAATTATTATTCTGTAGAGACAAAACCTTGCAATGCTTCACTATTCATGATAAAAGCAACCAAAGGCCCTTGGGTTTTATAAGAATGTTATTCTGTATCCTTAAGCAGCTCTGCATCTACTGACTGTTTATCAATCCAAGCAGTATTACATGGCGTACTTAGCTGCAGGGCTTAGGTTTCTATGTATTTAGGCCAAACTAGCATTTGTATTAGGTAATATTCTGAAATTCCAGGTCAATGTTCTCACGAGAAATGTAGTTGAGCTGACTCAGGACAAAAGTTTAAATTCAGTGCAGCTGTATCTTAATCTCATCAAAGGTCAAGCAGTGGACATGACACACTAGACTCAAGACCCACACCAGCATTTTACTTTCTCGCTGTGCAATGATTCTTTAACAAAATCTATGAGGTCGCCTCTATCTAAGGCACTGAGATGCCTCAATGCTGTAAATAATATCTTGAGACATCTGAATTTCTACTTCAATTCTGAGAGAACAGAGTGGACTAAGTTCCTGACTTAGCTGCCTCATTTGAATACTAAAACTTAGGCTGAACTTGTTTGTGTTTTACTTGAATGGAAACTCAGGAGTTTCATTTGATGAAGGAATGGGAAGATATGTTGCCAAGTTGGCTCTGTAAGAGAGCTTTAGGTTTTCTTACAGGAGCTAATGGCTAATTTTATCTTTTGTTTGCATTTACCACATCTCTTCAGATCCTACCTACTCTGACAGAAAGGTCCATTTGTACCAGGTTTTGAATATTTTGTTGTATTGTTCTGAAAGAGAATTTTCCAGTTATGTAATTTCAATAAATTGCACATGCTTTGCTCTATTTTTACCGTCTGTTCTTTTCCTTTTGAAGGCTTAGTTGGAGAATGAGAGCTGCCAAAATTGCAACTGTGAAATATTTCCTGGCCTGGCAAGTTTGACATTTCTCCCTCGCTGACAATGCCATGAATAGCTGAATAATAATGTCGTTGTTGCTTTTTAAGCCTTCACCACACCTGCCTTTGTTCATCTGCAGAGATTTCATGTTCTCTTTTAGATGGATGAAATGAAAGAATTTCCAACCCATAAAAAACTGCATTCCTTTATGCTGGTAATGTACAGAGCAATTAAAAGCTGCTTTTACTGGAATTGGTCAAATCCCTTTGTTCAGGGAAAAAAAGAAATCATAACAAGTATATGCAGTCCGGAGCTGAAATTAGGCCTGAGTTAAACTACAAGCTACTGGAAACCCAAATCTGGTGGTTTAGAAATAATCTCTTGTCCCCTATACAAAAGATGCTTTCAAAACTGTACAGTTCATTTCTATATTTGAATCACTGGGGATCTATGACATGTACCCATCTCCTGAAGGACTTATTTGTACATGTAAATATTTTGCGAGACACAATCACTTTTTCCACCTTCTGAATTTAGTGAGAAAGAAAGCTATGCTGTATCATTTGAATATCAAAGTTGGAAGCTGATAGACTATGGACTTGTAAACTGAGAAGGAGTTCAGGCCTTATCTGTTCTTCTCTGTTGTCCCAGTCCTGACTAGGACAAACCACTGATAAAAGCAGTCTATAAGTCTCTTAGACTGCCTTGCAGAAAGAGCGAGTGTCTCCTGTGGAAAGTTCTGCACCTCAAAATATATGATAATCATTAAATTGTTGATAATTAAGTTCAATAATCCAAAGGCTCAAGCACTAAACAGCTAAAGCAGGAAGCATGCAAAAAGGGAAATACTTTTTTTTGTAACTTTTAACCTTTTTCATCTCATAATTGCCTAACTTTCTCTGAGAATTGCTTCTTGTTGTATCTCCCACCTCATTTGAATTTGTTATTCTTGGTGGGTTTTTTTTCTTTCCTTGGGGGCAATTTTGTTTGTAGTTACTGTTTGCTTACAGGATAGGAAATAAAAAATATTCACTGCCTGTCATAAAACAATTTACCTGAGAGAAAACAATAACACCACTGAGGCGACTGTACACTTACATTTCTTGGTAAATATGTGCTTTTACAGTTTGCTTTTATTTTCACAATTCCTCTCTCACATATCTTCACAACCTCTAATTCCAGAGGATAAATTCCCTCTTACTCCAAAGCAGGATACAGCAGTTAGACTGTTAAAGGCTGTTGTATTAGCAGTGGGTAATATCATAGAAGAGAGACAAATTAACAATGAATAATGGTAATAATCTATCATTAAAAAAATAAGGCAACAAAATTGATACTTTGCATTTTTCCTGCAAATCTTGAAACCAAGAATCAAGATTTTTAAAAGCAAGAAAGTATAGGGTACATTTTAATGACATCTTCTGTTGCTTTATATATTGTAAAATCTATTGATCTTAACTCTCCTGACTAACAATTTTCTTCTTCTGGCCTCTTGTTTTTTTAAAAGTTCTACATCCTAATTTATATATGTTATTGTCAATTGCCCTTTTTTTTGTGATTTACAAAGTATTCTTATTGGTTTATGCATTCTTTCATCTCTACAATGAATCTAAAAGTTAGCAGGTCTCCTTGATTACTATTTTGTAGCACTGGGAAAAACATTTGCATTTAACCTACTCTTACTCTTGTTTTTCTGTTAAACATACATCAACAATCAATCTGTTTTGCAATTTTTTCCAGCTTTCTGGAACTGATTCTTTAAAAGCATTGTGGTTTAGACTTCATTTTACTTGTACATAAGAAGAGGAGGATGATGATTGTTTTTACTTCTAGTGTCACAAGCTTTTACCTCTCAGAGGTATTACTTTTTATTTCTCCAAGTAAAGTTTAATATAGATTTCCTAGCATATTAGATAGAATCCTTTTGGTTTAGGAAATTATCTTCTGGACTAGTGCCAGTGTTAAGGAACACTTTTCATATTGTATCCCCGTGTGTTAATAGAATATTTTTCTCTAGGTAGAAACTATAACTTGATATTAAGAACACAGACATCCTTTACTTTTTCTGGTTTTATGGTCTGGAAAATGTCATCTATATCCCATCTCATGCTTTTTCTGCTATCATACTGAGCATTCAAGATTGCTTTGATATAATTTTTCAGTGAATCAGAGAAAGGTAATTCCATTTTTTTACTCAGTTTTCTCAAATGCAAGTAACATATTTTGGATATCTCTAGTTTCTGCTGATGAAAAAGATACAAAATCTATCTCTGCAGTTGTTCTATAATGCAATATTTTTCTCATATTGGATATTTTTTCCATAATATCTTTTATACTGGAGGATGAGAAACAGTAACTTCTATCTAATGAATGTCAGATAGCAGATGTGCAAAATTTTTAATAGCAAACTGCAGTGAAGTGCACAGTCTAAAAGTTGCAGCATATTGTTTGAATTCACAGGGTAACAAAGACTTTTATATACGTTTTGATCATTTTATGCTATCATTTTTAGTGGAAACGAAACTCCTTAGGTTAAACCAGATCCTCAATTTGCTAACTTATCCTTATCTTCCTCAGGCTTTTGTTTTATTTACAATGCCCTTGGAATTAGGAGATTTTAACTCCGAGAGCTCTCTCATCATACCTTGCTGATACAAGACCAACATGGACATTAAATATAAATACACTTTATAGAGAAAACAAAAATTCATGTCCTCAAAATCACTTCCCTTTGTAGCTAAGTGATAATGCCGTCTTCCAATGCTTTAGAAATATTTGGAGCTTGGGAATGTGTATGTCTTTTATTGAATTCTCTCTATAGTAAAGCAACATGGTTTACATATGGGAACACAGTTGGTGCCATAATCCACAGGTTAGTAAAGAATAGGAGTGGATTTCAGGGTTGCCAGAAGGATATCTTAAGCCTTTTAGAGGATCTGCCTGAATAGCACTGCTCCAAGGGTAGCCCTTTTGGCTTTTCTTTCTGCACATGTAATTTAAAAATGCATCCTGGTCTGAAAAGAACAGATTTTGGTTTTGTCAGTTTGGAAAGATATTTTTTTTCTCATTCAGTGTGGTATTTTCACATCCTCACTGTTTTTATTCTTCACAGTAGACATTTTAATAATTCAACTTAAATATAGAATCTGGCTGCAGCAAGGAAGGGATTATCACATGTTAATTTGAAATGCTTGCTCTGTGTGATTTTGTTTTATTGCTTTTCACAACACTTTAAAATTTCAGTTTTCATAACCCATTTTAGAAATTATCATCAGAGGATATTAGTCTTACCCGTGAAGGACAGATGATATACATTTTTACAGCCTATTAGGTTCCTAGACTTACCCTGAACACATACACAAAGTCTGCTTGAAATATTGGCCTCCTACACAGCTACATTCAAATTACTGGGTAGATGGTCCCACTGGGGTTCCTGTTTTGTACCCTGCAACCGTCGAGATTCAGTGTGCCAGTGAGGATCCTAATGATAGCTAAGAATCTGGAAACTTTCAGTTTTCATGGCAACCATACAGTCTGTTGTACAATAACTACTGCTTTGTCACTTTTTTTGAGTTCAGCTTTGAAAACAGTTGGCAGTAGAAAAGCATCTTTTTATGCCTTCCCTCTACAGAGCCTGATATTCTTGTCTGATGCATTTTGTTAGTTCACAAGATGCATCGCTTTCCATGAAGTTAATTGGCAGGGGGCTTTCACTGATATTAATGGCTATGTGACTAGCTTGCTGTTCATGGCACTATGATAATGAGAGTTTCCTTCAGGGGAACACTAATCTGATCCTCAGCTCACACATGCTTCACCTCAGAAGGTTATGTCAGAGATGAGGGAAGGTGTAATGTCAGCAAGAAAAGTACCTATAAGCTGCAGCTATCCCATCAGCTAGGTGGGGCTGAACACAATCATTTGTGGAAGGGGTATTAGGAAGAGGAAAAGCTGTTCACAAATACTCCTCTCAAAGGTCGATTGTCTCTCTCCATTGTTCAATCATCTAATCTAATCTGGGTACCACATGTGATGTATTTCACCCAGATATCACTGTGTAAAACTCAAATATTTAAATGATATAATTGAACTTTCAGGACACTGAACAATGTGCCATATACAGGTAGCAGATGGAGTAACTTTGTTGCTCTTTCTCATAATCAGGTGAAATTTGCTGTAGTAATCATGAAACTTTGTTCCCCCTGTCCTCCACTTTTGAAGGGATATATTGTAAAAAACGAGAGCATCAAATGGCCAACAAACAAAAACTCGGATGATCATTATAATCCTGAGCTGGTCAACAAACCAGGCATCAATACAGCAACTTTGCCATACTCCCTTGTAGCAGATGTTCATCCCACCTGGTGTCCAGTTGTGGCCAGGCATTGACTATTTGAAGAAAAAGCGAAGGGAACAAGTCCTGGAATAAAAAAATCTAGCACTGCTATACCAGAATATGCTCTTGGCCCTCTGCAGATTCATCTGACATGCTGCAGATGTACCTAATTCAGTAACACTAATCGACATCACTACCAATGAGAAATTATTTCTTTGAATGACTGCCTTTTTGCTTCCTGCACTTGGTGTGACCTACATGTTTTCTTTTCTTTTGCTAAAAATAGGTGGTCTAGAGCTTTTGGCAAAATGAAGTGGCCTGTTCAAACTGCAATGGTAAAGAGTGCATTTGCGTTTTAGCAAACATAATACGCATCAAATCAATTATCTCAATACAGGCTAAATAGCATTTTATTGTGCTGACCAGGAAGCTCCAAGCTTCTGTTGTCTCACACAACGTTTTGTTGCTTTGAGAACAGTTTTTTTCATAAAAGGAAACAACACTGATTAGTTGTTTGGATTTGAAATATTCAGCCAAGCTGATGTTTTGGATGTCAAGTACGATGATGGAACAAGAACAATTGGAACAGTAATTTTCATTTTCAGTGTCTAAATTAAGCAATTAGGAAATAATCAGATTGGCATGGACATAACTAAGAAATGTTAATAGGTAACAAATATCTAGCAAATCACTAACACTGTAATTTGGGCTAGTCTTCTAAGTATATGTACTTGCTCTCTCCCTTGGTCCTTCATCCATAATTTAGAAATCACTTATAGAATGTCAAGACACAAACAGAATTTAGAAAAATGTGTTGATTCCTCCAGTCTTAAGATTTTGGGCTTTATGACAAAACAGTCAAAGCATCTTTGTGATTCAGGAGGCCAGGTTCCATGGAGTGCACAAACACAGCTGCTGCTCTGACAAATACACAGTGTACATCGATGTGACAGAAAAGGGAGGAAGGGAGCCAGGAGGTGTGTAGGGGTTAAAAAAGGGATCAGGACAGAGCCAGAAATAGATCTATTTTCTATACAATGCTATCTTTTGAGTCATAAATTACAGGATGGGCTAAGCATAGATCCAGATGCATGCTTTCAATCTGGAGTTTTAGACCTGACACTGTCTGAAGTATTACTCCACATTCCTCCTTTATTCCCTTTATTAATGTAGTGTGAATTAACAGGAAAGACAATTGCAGCCAGTGAATGTGCTGGTCTGCTTATACCTTTGCTTATTAGTTATATGTTCTGAACAGCTGCTTTGAGACGAGGGTTTCATGTATGAAATGTCACCTAATAAGTTTGAAGTGGTGCTGCAGATATTTTGATAAAAGCTATCAAAAGGGGAACATTCAGTGCCAATCAGTTCCTCTTGCTGTCTCATTTGAGTTTAGAAGAGATAGATGTAGTTGCATAACTGCATTTTAGTTGGTTCATTCCTGGGATTATGGCTAACCAGGAAGTAGATTTTCCCATTCAAAAAGAGTAGCATCTCTGTCACTTTCCCAGTAAGTTTCCAGATATGAAGTAAGTATTTTTATTGGAAGTCTTCTTTGTTGGCTTTAGGATTGCATTTCTTTCTGTGATGGAAGAGGTAGTTGATTCCCTGCTCATTTTTTTCTTAAAACATTGATACAAATCCTGCTGGAACTTCTAAAATCTCTGTCTGAGGAGGAATTAGGCAAAGGAAGCAGAAGAAAGATAGTCTGACTTACTTGCTGTCTCAGAAAAACAGGAGTTATCCTATCTCCAAGGGCTGAATTCCCTGAAGGGGCCATCTCCTAGGTATCTATGTTTTTTATTGCATATTACGTGTTTTGGTTTGTATTTGCATTTGACTTTCTGGTATACAGTCATTACCACCAGTACTGACTTTAAATCCATTACCTGACCTTGGTAATGGTGTAATTGATTTTCAAAACCTCATTTTCTTCACTGTTGAAAGAGTCCAAATATAAACTAATACCTATAAACTTACTATAAGTTAATCTTATACCTAGAAGCTAAAGCATTAGGAATCTGAGTGTTTTAGCAAGATCAATCTCCTAGTTTTAAGTGTATGCCACTGCTAGATGAAAGGCACTTTCACAGAGCCATGAAGTAGAAAATGAAAGTACAACAATTATTTTTAGAAGCCTTATGTGCTTTGTTGGAAATACACAGATAGATTCACATATGATCCTTCCATGAAATGTCACCTCCCTGTAGAACTGAACATCACATGGACACCTTAAGAAAGGCAGATGAATTTTAAATCTATTAGGTTTTCCTCCACTCTGCATGTGCAGGCAGATTTTGAGGCAGAAACAACAATACCTAGTACTATGGAAAACATATCTTTTTACACTCTTTTGTGCCCTAGATATTTCCATTTCCTTGTTAAACATAAACTGATTTAGAGTGTGTATCTTTCTTGAATCCTCATTTGAATGAAAATATCAGCTTTTGAAAGTGATACAATTTGTAAGTACTGAGTCTCTAAACATGATAATCATCACGTTGTGCACACAATTTGAGTATTGCCATGTGGGGTGTTCATAAAACTGGAGCTGTGTTCACTCATATTCTCATGGCAGATCTGTGAGTTTCATCAGGTAGTTCAGCCCAGTGGCACAGAATGTATGATCAGATTTGTTTAAAATAAGCACGAAACCAATGTACAACTCAGCCCTAATTATCATACAAGTGAATAGTTCATACATATATACATATTTAGAAAGCCTCAAAGTTGGTAAGTCTACCTGGAGAAATTCATCAGACTTTCCTTGCTGTTGCCTGGCTTCCTTGAAAAGATCCCAGCCTTCATCCCCTTTATATTCCAAGCTGTAATTTTACCATGCTCAGCATTTGAAATGCATTCCGTCGTCAAGATCAACTTCAAACATAGGGTGAGTAGTGAAAAGCCTTATAGCTCAATAGCTTCCCTCGCATTTTTATTGTGTCTCAAAACTTAAGTCATATTCAGTCATATCTACAGATTATCAGTTAGAAATAGATTAATTTTAAAAGATTTTTTGCAGGTGCCCCTGTATCATTTAAAATAAGGCATCTTCCTTATGAGGAAAAGCTACGAGAACTGGGGCTGTTTAGTCTACAGAAGAGGAGACTGAGGGGTGATCATTAATATTTACAAATATCTGAATGGTGGTTGTCAAGAGATTGGGGAATCCTTTTTTTTCTACTGTGTCTGGTGACAGGACAAGGGGTAATGAGATGAAGCTGGACTACAAAAAGTTCCATTTAAACATAAGGAAAAACTATTTTACTGTTGAGGTGACAGAGCCCTAGCACAGGCTGCCCAGGGAGGGTGTGGAGTCTCCTTCTCTGGAGGTCTTGAAAACCAACTTGGACACATTCCTGTGTGACCTGATCTAGATAGACCTGCTACAGCAGGGGGTTGGACTACATGGTCTCTAAAGGTCTCTTCCAACCCTACCATTTTATGATTCTTACGCATGTTTTGTAAATGTATAGTTTTGTGTAGAAATAAACTTTAGAATCAAGCTGAATGAAAACAGAAAATACTTGTCGGAGAACTTGTGTATAAAAGTCTAAACATTAGAACTTCTCTTAGCTCACTTCTGAGTACAATATCCAGTACACTTAAAAAATAAACATGTACGTTATCCCACTTGTCATTTGGAATACAAGTTTAAATTCCATCAGAATTAACAGACGTGTCTTAAAGTAGATGCAAGGAAGCAAAGAAAGCAAATCTATGGAATGTTTATTTTATCAGTCATGAATTATTGTTTTTGTTGGTTGTTTTGTTGTCATTCAAAGTAAGTGTCTGCATTACTGTAGAGATTCTGGAGAACTTACGATCAAGCAGTGTGCATTTATTTTGGAATGTCAAGATTGCTTTAACCTCAAGATGGTGCTAGATGGTTATGTTGGCAGTCAAAACAACTATTGTTTGTCACTTAAATTTTTGCAGAATGAAAAAGCATCAATAATGTGTAATTGGTTAATAGCTAATAAGAAAGCATAAAGGATTCACAATCATATGCATCACTTTTAAAGATTAATATAGATTAATATGAGCAAGACATGAGCTGATTTGAGAAGATATTATGTCAATGTCTTAGGATAAAACAGTATTTGGAAGGGAGCAGAGCAGATATAAAAATCATTGGAACAACAGTGATGGGAGATGTACAATATGCGTCCAGCATATGACTGTAGTATTTAAGCTATAAGAGTGCTATGAAATTGATCAGATCCTGCTAATGCAAACACGGTATTGTTATCACTGTATCCATTCTTGGATCAGCAGGGAAATGAGCTGTACTGGTATGGCAGTACCATTATTCTGACAACTGAGTGCAAGCATTGGTATAGGTGATGTAACTGCAGCATAGAAAAAACAGACTGCTATTAAAGTTTTTCCATTCAGTTATGGCACCAAGTCTGATTTTCTAGTACAGCCAAATTGTGTCTGAGTGACCAGAAATTCATCTTACGGCTTCCTTGTGAAACAATCGAGGGAAAGATATTCAAAGGAACCATGACAATGTTGTTTCTGTTTATGCCAACAACAAAAAAAATAGAGTAGTGCAAGGATTGTATAAACTGCTTATATCTCAACATGATGATTAATTAAACAAATGGACTCACTTTGAAAAGATTTTTTCCCTAAATGAGATGTGGGTTGGCTTGAAAATCCTGGGTCTTAGGCACGTCTTCTGCAATTGGTGGGTACTGGAAAGCAAGGAACCTCTTTCCCATACTGACTATTTTTTTTTTTTTTCTTTTCATTTGTCTTCTTTAATGCTCAATTTTTTGTCAACAAAATTTAATCTTTTAGAAAAGCTGCAAAATGGGAACAATTTAAGTGTCAAAATAATTTATTTTGCAGCAGAAAGACCTTTCAAAAAGATGGCTATTTAATATCTAATCTTATGAATCAGCAAAACAATATGAGACCTTTTTAGAATTTTTTCTTTTCACAGACATTTGTCTTGATATCTTCCTTGATATTGTTTAATGCAAACAATTACTAATGAAGTGACTGAATCAGCCAAGACAATGTTACAGAAATGTGGGAACAACTCTGGCATTGAAAAGGGCTGCTTGATCTCCTGAAATAATTGGAAAATTGCCACCATTCTTTTGTAACCTTAAAAAAGGTTTTACAGTCCTTCCCATTTATAAACCTTGGAATGACATAAATGAACACACTGCTGCCCATGCTGCCCAAAGTCTTAGTTTCTTTATTGTTTATCTAATGCATTTCTTGAAGAGAAAGAAACAGCTAAATGTAGCTGGTTTTATAAAGCAGAGAAATAGAAACTAGATTGTACGTCCTACCCATAGATTTCTATCAGATACAGATAAAAGTATAAATAGCCTAGGAGACAGTGTCCTCTTAAATGATGATCCTAAGGTTAGTGAGGTTTTTCAAGAAGATTTTTCTCGTCTAGACAGTTGCAAAGAAACTGCAAGCTGATTTAAGGTTTTATTATAGGGAGCATAATTCTACATCACTCATATTCAGTATTTAAGCAGGAAGGTATTTTTTGTATAATATTAGAAAGCTGTTCAGAAGGAAATATTGTACTGGTCATTCCAGAGATGGGAAAATCCATTACCAAAAAAATCAACATACTATGCTTTTAAAAATTAGATTAAATTCCAAAGTGACATTCCAGGTGACAGAAGGAAAGAGCCAGTAATAAAATTCATGTTTACATGGTTCAGGATTAATCAAGGGGAGAGCTAGGGTAAGAATGTTTAGCTACAAGTCATTTCAAGTCACAAGTACACAAGGATAGATAATGAATTATGTTGTCCACTTTGAGCAATGTGTGTGCAGGACAAATTGCACTTGAACTTGACCACAAGAGTTTAAAAAACAAAAGCACTGAGCAGTAATGAAAAAAACTCCAAAATATACAGTACAGACTTCCCCTCAAAGCATTGATACAAGGAAAAGATTCTTCTTGGCTTTGTAGAGGAATTCAGAAGAAAGTTGTCTATAGATATAGATCCTGACACAGGATCTTTCCACTAACAGTTTCAGAGGTGCAGCTTGCCGAGATGTAAAGGCAGAGTGTTTGCAGTGACCTCTGCCACACAAAGATCATAGTCAGCATCTGGATCTCCATATGGAGGATAAAAGTTTTTGTATTAGGAAAAAAGCTTTCCAACAACTATTTTGGCAGGGGCAATCATAAAGAGAGTATTTGAGCATCTTATTACACTGTTAATGTATTCCTGTCAGGAAGTTAAACTAATTAACTCCTCTCTTATGCATACCTTGGTGATATTTTTACATTTCCCAGGGCACATAACCAGTCACAAGAAAAGGAAAATGTCACCTTCCAATAGTCACTCCATAGTAGGCGCTGGAGGACATTCTTGAAGCAAAATGTTTTGGGTTGGGGTAGAACAAAAGATCATGGTCTCACCTGACATTTTTGCTTTAACTTGATGTGTATATCTTTCTATTTTTAAATATGTTTACATCTTTTTGCTCTTGATGCCATAGTTGCCTATTTTTCTTGTGTTCTCTGATTGCCAGGAAAAAAGAAAGACAATAATTGTTTCTGCATTTAGAAGTACAGAGCTGGTGGAGAGTCCAGCAAAGGACCTCTCAGATGATTAAAGGACATCTCAAGTATGTGTGAAGACTTGAGAGAACTGGAGCTGCCTAGCCTTGAGAAGAGAAGGATCAGGGGGTTATCTCATCAACATGCAGAAATATCTGAAGGGAGGATATAAAGAAGATAGAGGCAGGGTCCTTTCATTGGTGTTCAGTGACAGGACCAGAGGCAACAGGTACAAACTGAGGAGATTCCCTCTGAACTTCAGAAAACTCTTTTCTACTGTGAGGGTGACTAAGCACAGATTACTCAGAGAGGTTGTGGTTTCCATCTTGGAGACATTAAATATCTGTCTGGACATAGTCCTGGGCAGCCTGCTCTAGGTGACACTGCCTGAGGAGGAGGATTGGACAATATGACCTCCAGAGGTCACTTCCAATCTCAACCATTCTGTGACTGTAACATTGGTGTTCATTATTTGTGATGTCATTTGTGACTCTAAAGCAATGAAGTGGGAATAAAAGACTTGCATCTCTTTAGTTTTGAACTAAACCTACTAACCTACTTGCCTTCTTTTTTTTTTGTTAGGGTTTGATTTCTTCAATTTATCTGTGAAAATGAGGCTGAAGAGAAGCATCCTTTGTAAGAAAGCAGACTTCAGCAATGAACACTGGTCTAGAAGAGAAGAACATAATTTAGGTGAGTAATGAAGGACTAAACACAGTATCAGTGTCTATGCAAACTCATCCTTTGATGGCAACTTCTGTCATTTATAGTATTCTTCCTATTGTGAGGGAGTACATTTTTTTTGCAAAGCATTGCCAATGTATTGTGAAAACCAATGGTAACACAAAAAGACAAGGGCCGTTGTCTGCATCTGCCTAATGCTTCTAAATGAGATATTTTTACTGAACTGGAATCTAAAATGGCTTGTGTGTCAGTCAAGGTCATTTCTCTTTTTTTGAGCTTGTCTGATACACACAATGAAGCTACTGTATTAAATGCAATTCAGCATAATATCCCTAATTTAAGATGTAGACAATTATGATGGATTAGCCAGAGATAATAGCTGTGAATCTGATTCTTTATTACCTGGATCAGCAATGTTGGAAGAATAAATGGAAGGCATAAATGAAATAATCTGTTGCTGGGCAGTTGAAGAACACGCTAAATCACCTGGCTAACCAAGAATGAAGATTATGTTTTTGAACTGACAGAAAAAATCATGGTTAAGGTCACTGTAGATTTATTACCCCAAGGAACATTATAATAAACTAGGATGTCTCTGTATTATAATTAACTAAAAGAAGCCTCATCTTCAGCTGATTCTCTGCTGCAGGCACAAGAATTTGTACTAGAATTAATTAGATGACAATGTCAAACTGATCAAATTGATAGAAATCTATTGAACTGCATGAACTATATGTTTTCAAAAGAGGCAGTGAAGATTTTGGCAACACTTCCTTGTCTGGTTTTTAGGAAATTTCACAGTTGGGTAACTTTGTGTTCCAAAGGCAGGATGAGCACAGGGCTTGGGTTTGCTTCGGGTTTTCTTTTCCCCAAAGCCGATTTTGTGGAAGAAATTCTGGATGATTTAAACATAATGTTTACATTATTTTCAAATGTCTATTTTCAAAATGAGGAAAGATTAAATGGGTATTAAACATATCAACTTTAATGCATATTTAATGAAAAAAAACCCCAACAGAAACACATTCTGAAAATATTCGAAATGACTATTCAAATGTTTATCATTTAAAAAAATGCAAATTCATCAAAATTCACATTTAAATGAAATTTCAGTTCCTGTGAAGATGCCATTGTTACTGAAAAATTTAGGATTAAAAACATATTGTATGTCCTATTCAAAACTATATGTCCCCTTAAATGTTCTCCTCCTGTGGGATCCAGACATCTTGGAAAATCTAAGCCCAGATTTATCCCACGTAATTTTCTTTCCCTGACATGCTGGGCAAGGCCTCTTTTTGCTGTCATAGCCAATGCAGACAGGTAAACAGCTTCAGGAAGGCTGCATCCCACAGGACAATGCCTTTTCTCTCCATTGGTAAGAGAGCTGATGTATTTAGGCCTCTAGTTCTTAGAAGGTACACAAACTAGTGGTAATTAGGTAACTGAGGGAAGGACTTGTGTCTTATACCTGCTGATAGCCCTAGCAAAGACTATTATAAGTCTTGGCCATGACAAATGAGGCCATTTCTGTGAAGGGTAAAAGCATCATTTCCTAGCCAGGTATCTTGCTCTGGTCTGTCTGAGTAGGCTACTTCCAGTGCAATTCAAGTTGGTCATTTAATTTATGTCATAAAAATAAAACTACAAGCCTGTGGTTCAGCCTGTCTTCTCAGGATCCCTAAGCAGACACAGAAACAACACAGAAGAAAAGGATTTCATACCAAATCCTTATTTTCTGTCAACAAATTCATTCAGAACTACAGGGTAAGAATTCCAGAGAGAATGAAGAGCTTCATGGGTATTTTGAAGTTATATATATTGTCCACAGATTTTCAGCTCAGTGAATTTGAGCGTATAACAGCCTATGATGAAGCGTGTGGGCCTATCAGTGCCACTGGAGAGGACTCTGAAGCCATTTCACACACTGTGTTGACCAATGTCTGTTAAAAAGGAGATCCTGTCAAGCCAAGTAATCAGGAGTTAAATTCCCAGCCAGGGTTTGAAGCTATTCAGGGTGTTACTAATAATGGAAACCATAGTTATCTGCAGCCAAACTCATTTACATTCTATATTTTGCAAGAAGGTAATTGGGATTAGTTAGGAGAGGACTGTTCTTCTTCTCAGCCAAAGGGCTGAGTCTTGGGGTAATGAGGTGTTACTTGAGAGACTTTTCGATTTCTTGTTCTCATGTTTATTGATTGTCAGTCTACATGGATGACATGCAGTTACAGATCTGAACTTGAAACAAAACTCTCCTTGAGTGCTTTGACAGCCTTACATACATCTTGTTTGGATTTTAATAATTTATATCCATAGTTGTAAAATCAGCATACTAGACTTTGTGTTTTTCTACTAGACACTGAAGTGACAGCATTCATGTTGTCTCTGGGCAGTACAGTCTCCTTAATGCAGGTCGATTCCTTAGACCAGGCATACTTCCTGGTTTTGTTGATTTATTCTTTTAAATATGATTATCTTAATTTTCTGTTAAATAAGGAAAGGGAAATTGTTTTTCTTTCTGTTACCATAAGCCAGAGATCAAACAGCACCAAGAAGGAAAGGGGTGGAATCAGATGTGTGGTAACAAGTTGGATACTCAAACAATAGAGTAACATGATGTAGGAGCCAGAGAAACCATAATCAGCATGTGTTTCTAGAACATGTGCAAATGTTTCCAAAAGACATGACCTACTCTGAGTGGAGGTTATTGGGTTCAAAGTAGGCTGAGTGGGTATAAATTTGTGGCTTATATTATTCTCAAAGTCACAATTGATGGGAATAATGATGTCCTAAAGGCTTGCAATAGGACCCACAGAACAGTGACTTGTATCCTACTTTATAAAGAGAAAACCACCTTTTACTGTCCAGCTCTACCTTTCTTGTAGAACTGAGTTTTGTTTTTTCCCCATCTATTGTGAAATTATGTATCTGAAGTCAGTGATTTCATTTTCTACATGAACACTGCTTCTTAAAAGCACTAATCTGAGAACCAGCAGTCCTGTTAAAGTTCTTGTTCACATACACTCCACTCACTAGAAATAAAGTACTAGCCTTGGGAAATAAAATCTCAGCTTCTTCAGTGACCGGTACTTCTACATCTGTCTCTGGTGCCCTGAGTGCCAGAATGATTTCAAATATCATACACAGTAAGCTAATATTGCCAAAGTGATTCGAAATACCATCCAGCCTTTGCTAGTCACATCCAAATAGTTTAAAATATCAGCACTACAGTAGCCTCATAAATTAGCAGCACATTGCATCTTTTCATTACAGATGTGGCAATGTCATCCAAGAAAGTTAATGACTCAGGAACCAGGAAATGGTCTTCCAGGTAGCAAATGTTCAGCAGATCACAGGACTCCATTTATAGCACAGAAGAGGATCTAAAATGTCACTGTTACTCTGGAGAAAACAAAGTACTGCATCCAAACACGCTGGAGGCTGTCAGTGAGAAAAGAGTTTCTCTTGCTAGCTCAGGTAGTTAACATTCATGCTAATTTATTACATTACACATTATCTTTAGCAGCTCCATGACTTTATGTAATAATATATGGTAATTTTCCTGGTATGGATATTGGTAGTCAGCACTAAAGTAGTGGTGTTTTTTTCAATGCTTCAAGGCATACCATAAATCTCAGTAATTCTTGCTGCCTCTCACAGAATGAGATTCAACATCTCTATGATGTTGCTCTTGTTCTTATCTCAGGAACATACACATTGAGATTAAGAGAGGGAAAAGGGTTTGTCCAAGGTTACTTCCATGACAAACAGGTTGAAATACCTCAATTCTTAGGCTGCTGACCTTGTTACAAAGTGAGATACTGTTTTCAACAGAATGGGATTTTTCATGCTACAGGGGATCTGTGACCCTACAGGATATTCAGGTGATGCTATTTTATGATAAATTTTACAGCAAAGTTTTTAAAGTAAGTTCTGTGGCATTCTTATAACATGTAGCTAAAGTGGGAGGACTGACTAGCTGTTTCACTTGGGAGACTGGAATGGTGTGAGGTAGCCTGAAAGAAAGCAAGGAATTTCAGAATGATTTTGCAAGTTTGAGATTTCTCTGTTATATTCATTGATGTTTAGCTTCCTAGGAGCAAATCCTAGGTGAATTCTGGATGTAGATGATTAACACAGTGGGGAAACATTTTCTGGTTTAGACTTCCTTCTTAATACCTACACTTAGTGTCCACTTTCACCTAGTTTCACTTCACTACAAGTAGATTTCTGGATGTGGTGTCAGGAGGCTTTCCAACTGGAATGGAAGGAGGAGAGAGGGCAACTTTGCTCCTTGCAGGCTTATGGCAGCTCACTTAGTGGCCAAGTTTCAGTACTTTCCAGGACACTTCATAGGTGTCCTTGAAATATGGACTGCCTGGGCAAAAAGGAAATGTCTGGCTTTAGGCCCTTGGATTACTACATTTCCCAAAATATCGCATAGAGAGTATTGTCCTGATTGAATTCCCTCTTGCTCAGATATTTTTTTACAGTCTCTGCCTCAAGTTGTGTTCAGTGCCCAGGAACATTCAGAGCTTCAAGACTTGTGTGGATAAACTTGGAAAAAAAAAATAAAGAAGAGGAGAATGCATGAGTCAGAGTTTAACAGTTGCTTTCCAGGAAAATGTCATGTCTTTGCAAGCTTGAAAGTTTTCCCTGGATACTGAGTCATTTCTGCACAGAGTTATTCTGGGCCATCCAGTCCATGATATAGAGTTGTATTCTTCACATGGTTGCATAACAATAATAAGTTATGCTGAGTTCATTCAACATCTTGTGGATGATTTGGGAAAGTATGTGACAGTAGCCATGGGTTAGGATAGTTGAGAGTCAGGTTATGTTATTACAACTTGCCAGAAACCAGACCAGAGGGCAACATTCAGCATGGGAAAACCCCTTCTGGAGATTTTTTTATCACAATTTCCTGTACCTAAAATATCTTCTATTCTCACCTTTGTGGAACACAGAAATAAAATTGTTCTAGACAAGTTAAAATAGAAGATTTGAACTGTAAATAATCCTTTTGTCTGTAACAGATTGGGAAGAGTGGTTTAGCTACATGGATACTATTGCACCTGAAGGGACAAAGCAGACCAATCTCCTCCAACGTACATAAATCTGAGTTTTTGTATTTTTATGCCAGGATCACAGAGGGATTATCTTGGGTATAATTTTAGACAAAGTCACCTTGTAAGGAAAAAAAATATTCTAAGAGTTCACCGAGTCCCCCATCTCTGAAGGAAGCCTCTGGATTTCTGACATTAGAAGTTGTCTTTGAAATATGCCTTTCTTTTTCTCTCCTCACTGTCACTATGTCTCGTCCAGCCTTCAATCAAGAGCATCAGTTTTAGCTCAGCACCTACATCTGAGTTGTACTATAGCTAGCTGATTTTCTTCTCTCTTTTCAGTTTGCTGAGCATCCCAGAGGCTGAAGGAGATGCATTGCCATTCATTTTTCCAGCTTTTGACACAAAATTCCTTCATGCTTAACCCCAAGATATTCAAGATTTTGTCATGTGGAAGATGGTTACCATGTGAAGTGGTGAACACTGCATTCAGAAAGCATAGAAATCTGTGAGAATTGTTGGAAAACTTATTTTAAAGTTTTATTTATTGTACTGTATTTTCAATATAAAATTGAATCCTGGTTAGTGCAATATCCCTTTCCTTTCATATATATTTTGAATGAGCAAAATAATGAAGTAGGGTTCTAAATGGAAACAGTGAAGCCCCACTAGATTAGACTGGTCAGATGTTGAAAGTTAGGAAAACCTTGTATAACATGTGGGTTCTGATGATTAGGTACTTTCCATTCCACCCTCTCTTAGAAGGTAGATGGTAGGCAAGCTGTGTATATCCTGTGTACACAGTAATACATCTTTTTGTGTTTGACCTGTTTACAGATTGGTGTGAATCTTGTAGATATCATAGAAGTCTTGATGTTATCACAGCGTTCTTGATTAAATTGCAAAGCTCACTCAGTTACACAGTGTTCCCAGGTCAACAACAGATTAGAAATGGCTTTCTCACTGTTTGTGAGTGAAA
The DNA here is from genome assembly GCA_013401255.1 of Urocolius indicus. Classification (NCBI taxonomy): domain Eukaryota; kingdom Metazoa; phylum Chordata; class Aves; order Coliiformes; family Coliidae; genus Urocolius; species Urocolius indicus. The sequence goes on from WBNH01009905.1 coordinate 161,584, forward strand.
GAATATCTACAGAATCATTGCACAGGCTTACTTGGCAAATGGCATCCTAGAATTTTCCAAATCAAGCGTCTGACTGGTGTCATTGCATTAGCTCCTGTAGAAATTATTTATTATCCCACATAAAAGTATCTGAAGGAACAGAGTAGATATCCTTCCTGCTGCCTTTGGAAAATAGCATCCAGAAAGTAATGGAGGATGAGGGATGAAATTGGAGATGCTCTGGTGCCAATTCCTTGTGTCTTGCACTTTGGACAGTTTCATTTTGTATAGTGAACGGCTCATGGAAAGTACCCCCTTCATGGGTGACTTATTAGGAGGCAGAAGAGAAGGTAACTCTGCCCTTCAGAGTGTGATGTATTCACCCTGGGTCTTGTTATAAGAAAGCAGCTGTGCTCACATGCATTATATAACAAAACTATTCTGGCATCCTTAGTCAGATGATTTCAATCACAGTCAAATTACCCTTTGTACTGCAGTTAGAATGAGACTGGTATCTTGTTTTACAGGGATTTAAATGGACATGGGGAGACCTTTTGCAAAAGGGAATTTACATCCATTAGGTCTACTTGACATCATGGAAGTGTTATAAAAGATCCCTTATGTAATGGAGAATGTAACCTTCCTGTATTGGTGTAGAAAACCAACTAAAATATAGTAAGCAAACATTACAAAAGAATACAAAGAAAAAAAAAATGAGGAAAGATTATTTGGCTTTCAGAACTGCCAAAATATTAATATAAGCTGCATTTCAGTTTCTATTCAGCATGATCTGAAAATCTCCTGAAACACTCTCTCTGAAAAGGAGAATGGCTGAGTTTGTAACAATCCACCAGTACTCGGTGAAATATCTCTGAATGCCTGCCTGTAGAATAATATTTTACTGTTTGTTCTGTTGTTTCAAGATATTTTTTACACAAACTAGAACAGCCTCTGTTTAAGATAACCTTTGTTTTGCAAAGTATTTTGGTATATCACTTTTTTTATTGTTGAGTGTAGACTTCTTACAGGTGAGCTTCCATTATTTAAAAGGCAGCGTGTGTGTATTGCCACAGATCTTAAATCAAGCTGATTAAAATTTCTTAACAAGCTGCTTGATATTTGTTAAAAACCGGTTTTGTTTGTCAGGTTCCAGGAAGACTAAAACTAATCCAAAAGGATGCAGGATTTGGTTTAGAACAATTTTGAGATGAATGTGAAAAAGTGTATGCTACATCCCGGGCTGCATTTGTACTTGTCATTTCTACATAGTCAACTAGATGGCTATGACAGGCTTTCAGGTACTCAGAGACAAAGGGTTTGATTCATCTAGAGAGTGGAAGAAGTGATTTTTGGGAAAATGACGAAAGAGTAGGCATAAGAGAAGTGAGATTTGAAGGCACAGAAAATATTTTTCACTAAAGGAAACCAGAAAAAGGGGAAGAGCATTTGACCATACAGTGCAATTATCAAGTTTTTATTTTTCCTAGCTGTTTTAACTGCTTTGGTAGAAAACACAAGTTGGAGCTTATATCATGACTGTAACAACAGTGTTGCTAATACAGCACTGAGTAAAATACTGCTATGGCATGAGCTAACCAATGCTAAGAACAAACAGATCAATCTGGAAATGTGGTAATACGAATGAGTAACAGCAGAGCTATGGTTTTGTTTGCAAGTGTCAATGCACACTTTGGCTGTGAATCCAGTTTATCTAGTCTGAGAGAAGGCTTTTCATTACCTATTGGAAAATACAATGAGTGTTTGAACAGTGGAAAGGATTTTATCCTGAATGAACTTTGGCATAAGGTAGAATTTGACTAGTTGTAACCTTGTCAGACCCAAAGATCTGGCGATGTGATCTTCCCTGCTGGATTCCCTCAGAACATGTCTATCCTTGAGGCACACAGAGGCCAGTCAGATCAGGGATGTTTAAAGATGAAGAGTGTCTCTTTCAGGCCTTTCCTGCCCTTCTACCTCACTACTTGATTTTCTTTGTGGTATTGAAGAGACATGATGACTTTACCTGTGAACTCAAGTGTAAGAGTATACACTAACACTCTAAATACTCTTTTGTTCATTAAAAGCTTGATATTTGGCTGTGCTGAGTGTCTCCATTTGTCAGACAGCCTTTCACACATAGTGTACTGATTGTGGTATCTAAACAAGTGAAGCCTCGTTATTAAGCTTCCTTTTTCCTTACACCATCTGACATTGAAAAGCCAAAATATTTCAATTGTGAGGCAGAGCATCTACCAATGATTCGCTCACTGATTTGCCCATATATATTCTGCTTTTTCCTTGACTAATCTACCTGTTCAGTGAGTTGAAAATAATCGATGGGAGTCCTATGCCAAGTTTTCAGTCAAATGCACTTGCTTGCAAATATTTTGGCAGAGTATACAGGAAGGAGAATTGCTATATCTATAAGAAATTATACCAAATGTCAGTTTTCTTCTGTGGGGCTTCACATAGAATAGATATTCTTCATGGCTACAACTAGAAGCCCTTGGCCCTGTGCAGCAGACTCTTGCAGGTATAAATAGCAGAGTCCCAAACACAGTTTTGTGTGTGGGAAACCGTTTCTTTTCCAAAGCTTGAGAGTGCACAGCAGATCACAATGGTCTTACTCCTTTTCAGTCTGCTCTGATGTTGCAGTAGGACAAGATGAGAACATGAAAGTTTCTGAGGGCTCCCAGATAGTCTTGTATGTACTTCTTTACATCACAGTTTTCTTGGTCATCCTTGTAAAAAGAAGGTGAGCCCTTCTGCCTTGAGTAGGGAGCTGCTTCTGACTGCCAGAAATGTTGCCTTTCCACACAGGTAGTGCCTTAGCCTCTGAAATTATGTCTAAGCAATTGTTCCCACAAAACTGGCTGCTCCGTTACCCAGCACAATTAGGAAATGGCAAGAAAGTCCACAGTGGGCAGTATTTCATAGAAGCAAACTCAAGAAACACTGTTCTTTTCAGATATCTTATTTTACCAGCCATGAGATCATATGTATCCAGAGAACAAAAAAAAGCCATTTTTGTCCAATGCTTCTTTAGTCTTCAGCTTTGTTTACAAGTGAACATGATTTAGAGCTGAATGAATAATGGGCAATATTATTTCTCAAATAGTTTAGACGTAAAACCATAAAATTTAGCAAATGAATAATTCACTGAATATATTTGTGAATTATTTAGCCAGCTCTATATGCTGAATAAATACAGCCTGATGCAAAGCTCAAGGGAGTCAGTACCTTTCTGTTGATTTCAGCATGTTTTAGATCAGGCCTTACAAGGAAAAAGAAAATTGTCAAATAATTTATTTGAAGGCAATTCCATAAAGTCTTGACAAGTTGTTCTTATTTTGTGATGTGTATGAACTGCATTAAACCAATGCCAAACATATTTTGAAAAGTGTATCGTCTGTTCAAAGACAGTTTGTAAACAGAAAATTTTAGCCTTTCCACCCACCTGATGTGTGGGTGTAAGTTTTGGGCAAGCCACACTTTGGAGAAAGCCAACATTTTTAAAGGACAAGAAGTTGAAATGCACGGTATTAAAGGTGATTAAAACTTATTTCTTTAACCAGAAACGGGAACTTAAAAAAACTTGAAACTCCTTTCTGTCTTGGAGATCGATTTTTTGAGCTTTATAATTCGTAGTTTTTTGTAAGCTTGCAAATTTGAATGATGCAACAGGAAAGGTGACATCAGATGTTAGTGTGACTGAATGCATATCTCTCCGGCTTAAAAAGTAGACAGACACAAGGCAAAATATAGAGTAAGTAGATGAAAACACAACACACATCTTCAGAAATGTGTATTTTTCTACTGTAGCCCTGTAGTTCAAGGATAAATGATTAAACATCAACCTCATGACATTTTCTTGCACAAAAATATCTGACTGGTTGGTCACAAGGTTTTGTGGCATCCTAATTGAGGAGCCTGATGGTAAAAATCAAGAATCATTAGCATTTGTAGTTTTATTGGCAAAGTAACAGCTACCATTTTAAATGCTTCTTTCCTGAGAAGGTTCTGTGTAATGACTGAAAAGTCATGGACAGAGTTGGGGTTTTAGAGTTGCTTTGAGGCTTTTTGATTGCTTTGTCCAAAAAAGCAGTTTTCCTTTTGTGCTAATAAGACTTTTTTTTTTTAAGAGCTTGAATAGCTAATTTAATTTGATATGTGAGAGGACACGATTTTCTTATTTCAAGGAAAACTGAGACATTCTCAGCTGTTACACCAACAGAGCAGCATTGTTTTATCTGTTTCAATGGGACTGCATTGATTACTATTGATCATAGCACAACCCTGAGTATATGTGCTTTTGGTGAAATGTTGTTCACATATAAGGTATTCAGAACTATATTCTTTCACATCAATTAACTTGTTTACAAGAGGCAATCATTACATTTGTTCATGGAAGCATATAGATCAGAACACAATTTCATGCAATTAAGTTCAGGTTTTGAAACTCACTGAACTATAGAAACAGAAGTTCATTTCTTTTCTAGATTAACTGATTTGTCCCACTTTAATCTTAAAGTAAAACACATTCTCTGTGTCTGATTTCAAACCAGAAATCCTTGAACAACTATAAAAGCATGGGCTCTTCCACACTATTGCATGATTCAGAGACTGGACGAAAAATATTAACGTTCATGGGATTTTGGCTTGAGAAGGAACACAAAGTATTTTGACAATGCAGTTTCTATGTCACTGTCTTTGTCCATCCTTTGTTTCAAAGACTTCAAATAGATGCTTTCAGCCACTGTCTCTTGTTCAGCATAATGCACTTTAGCAAAATGTAGAATATTAAACCCCAACAAATGTTGTTTGTTTGACGGTGTTTTAAATTTAACGCTGTGCATAGAATCTGTAAGAGGAAATGGAGTACACTATTGAATACTAAAGGAGAGAAAGAGTGGCTTTAGGTCTGAATCGTAGCCATGTTTGGTTAATCACCCAGACAGAATACAAAGACTCTTCAAAGACACAGGCACTATCAGAAAATCAGACAAAAGTACATGTAGGTTAAATACAAGGACGAAACTTTTTACAATGAGAGTGGCGAATCACTGGAACTGGTTACCCAGAGATGTGGTTCTCCATCCCTGGAAACATTCCAGTTGGGTTGGAAAGGACTCTAAAGCATCTTGATCTGCTGGAAGGTGACCCTGCTCTTTGCAGGGGATTTGGATTAGATGACCTTTACAGTTGCCTTTGAACCCAAACTAGTCTATGATTCTATGATTTAGCTCAGTATTCTTTCTGTGCTGATGACAGTACTGCTCATACAGAAATGTCCACCACTGCTACTCATCCATAAATGATGAAAGGAGTGTGACTGTGTGGTTAATTACAGTGGGACATTTTGCCTGTGTGTTACTAGAAGCAGGATTAGAATCAATGTTGAACATTCATAATGACTGTCAGATATTATTTAACTCATTTCTCTGGGGAATCAGAGGTGGCACTGACAGTTTTCTTTATTTCAGCTTTTACAGTTACTAAGACAGTTTAGGCAAACACCATCTCTTCTCTGTGTTGTGATACTGTTATATATATATGCTGTGAGTAATTCTACCTCAAGCACAGAGTTACATTCCTCAATGGAAGAATATATTGGCATGTCAGGTATCACAATATAGTGAAGATTTACATAACTGTAATTTGTCAGTTAACATAAAAGAAGCAACTATAATGCTTCAGCTCACAACAAGGATGGTATTCCTAGCTGAACAAAGCCTGACACAATTTTAATTGGCTTATTTACACCATCAGGACTGCTATTTCAATAGCCACACCCTACAATATCTCATATGAACGGGGAGCAGAAGATAAGTGTTGTAAATTGCTGATTGTTGAATGATGCATATGAAACTGAATCACTATCTGAAATGTGGTGAGGAACACAGCATTTAGCACACAGGCCTGTTACTCCTGTAACTCCAGCTCTGAAAGAAGGACTATCCTGCATAAAACATTGCACTTTTCTGTTGTCTCTGGGGATTTATGAAGAGTAGCTGAGGATGTTGTGACTGAACAAGTAGCAGTAACCCAAATGTACATGGCAGCAAATAAACCGTTATCAGATGGTTACCAGCTCTGTACACTGCCTAATTTCTATCTCTAGTGTGATAAAACCAACCAGCTCTCTTAGTTAATAAAAGCTCTTGATATATCTGTCTCTAAGGGTTTTACCTCTCCAATTCATGCCTTCACATCCATTTCCCTGCTTTTTCTGTCTACCAGTCACCTCTGATGCCTGTCCTTTTCGGGCACCTTAAACAGCTGTTAACTTCGTTTTCATTTTTAGGTCTCTCTTCACTTTCCCCGAAGTGTTAAATCTCCTGTCCATCTTTCAGATCCCTTAAATCTGCACCTCTGTCACTTTTGTGCTTCTGAAATCCTGACCTGAATTTTTGCAACTTTTTTAACAAGTGCAGTCTCTTTTGTGTTTTATTTTTTATTATTCTATCATTCTAAATGTCAGGAAAACCCTTGTCTGATTCTTGTATTCCAAATTTAGTTACTGAATAGATTTCCTTTTAATAAAACCAAACTAAGGTGCACATAGTCTTTCTCACTATCACTGAGATTTCATTGTTATGATGCTCTTATTCTCTTCATCCCACTCCACTTATTACTCCTCATTTTTTTGAGGCTTAAGTAAAAATGCAGCACTCATTTCATGGTCTCTGTGGCTTTTGGTCAATCTCTACAGCCCTCCTTCCTGTTTCCACAGAGAACTTCTTTCCCAGCCTGTTTCAAATGCTACATCTGCACCCTGTCTCTCTTTATACAATAAGAGGAGGGAACACGTTGTTCTGTGTTTGTTAAGTCTTGTGCACCTCTTGCAACCAGACGAGAAAATCTCATGTTTATCTATTATTAACAGGACTGAATTTCCAATCCCCTTGGCTCACTTCGATATAAATGCAACAGAAAATGCTCAATATATTTGCTTTGCCAGGATGAGAAAATTAATATTTTATTACTTTTATTAAATAAATAATGTTTTGTAGGACTAGCATCCTTCGAGGTATAGAGATACTCCATTAATTATCATCCCAGCCCTATTTCCTTCAATCTTCCCAATGAACTAAAGGGGAATTATTGAAATGCATTTGCTATTTCTGATTAAACAAATGCTTTGAGAATTTATTTCAACCTCAGATGAATTTATGCAGTTTGCAATTAGTTCTGTTATGAGAGTCTTCTTCCCCTCTTCACATTTGTTTGGATAAATGTGTGTCCCTCACTGCAGGCTTACACGCTTGCGGTAGCACAGGGTTGAAGATGGTAAGAGAACAGTAAGTCTCCAGCTGTTCCGACTTCTTTCTCTAGCTCTCTTTCTATTCTGACCTCTTTAATAGCTATTGTTAGCATCTTTATCAAATCAGGAATGTCATTCCAGCAAGTTCTCTTCATGTTCCTCTCCTGACTGCTGTGCCATGTTAATATGCTTTCTGTAATGAAGATGACTGGAAGCCATATATCTACTCTGTGCAGCACTCCAGGGTCTTGTGGAACACATTGAGGAGCATATTTATTTATTTAAACAGTACCATTAATGCAAAATGAGTGTCATACTTATCACAGAATAGCCTTGAGTAGGTTCATTTTATGAAAAGCTCTCTGATTGTGAAATCTTACTATTTGTTAAGAGATGAGCAAAATGTTTTCTGGGGAAAGTAGAAAGAAGATAGGAAGTTATCAAACTAGGAAATGAACCATAATTTGATATTCCTAGCTAACTGACAATTCCAAAATATTAGTCCTTTTGCAGAATTTCTTCACATGTAAACAGCTACTTCCATTGACAAAACACAGTGCTAAGGTGACCTCACTTTGATTTAGCATGGATTTGCTGGTTCTGCCTCTCTCTGTTTCTGACCATGACCTTGATATGCTCAAGAAGACACTTTACAGTGTTTGTCATCTAAGTTTCTCAATTTCCACATCTATTGTAAGAATGGAAACTTGTATAGGAAAAGTCGGGGAAAAAAACCCCAAACAAGCAACTTATTACAGTTTTTCTACATATTCTACAGCACAGCAGTTAAACTTTTAAGCCTGTTACTCATGAAACTGGTGACTGGGTTCAGTATCTCATTGATTAGAAACTTAGCAGCATATTTTACCAAGAAGTAGAACATAATACAGCTACTAAACATTTGTCATGCCATCCTAAAGAGTGCAAAGTTGCGTTGGCAAATAATTGACTTTCACTACTGTTAAAAAGATATTAAAGAATCACACAGTGAGTTTCGGGTCTTGGACTTCAAGATTATTTGCCTTTTTTTTTGGTATGAAGTCATGTTAGATGTAACACCAAAGCAGTGTTTAAAGCAGAAATCAAACTCAAGACTCTCCTGCTTTCTGCAAAGGAAACTATGGCTACTTTTACCTTTCTGTAAGATTTTAGGTTCCCATTCTCCAAATTTCTACAGGAGGGTAAGGTTTGAATTCCTTCAGACTAAAAAAAAAAGAATTGAAATCCCTACCTTCAACTTCTTGGCCAAGTGCTTTAGCTACCAGACATCAGAATCCTGCATTTCTCTGCTGTTTTTAGGAAAATGTTCCTGATTTGGATTTTTCAGTGTTTGTATCCATCTAGGAGTGTGCTCCCAGGTATGTGATTTGAGCAAGTGGAAACATCTCTGCTGCTTTGCTGACAGCTGGTGTGCTTAATGCTTCCTACCAGCATCTCTGCATTCATCATGCAGACTTTCCTAGTCTGTCCCAAGCCACTTGATCCCCCTTAGGCATGGTATAGTGCCTATCTTTACCTCTGGCTTTTGAATATTCTATGAGGTACCTAATTTGGAGGTCAAGTCTGCTTGCCAGAGGTGTCTGTCTTCATGCTATCTTGAGAAAGAAGGAGGATTCGGTGTACAGCTGATGACACTACACTTCTCAGAGAACTGAGTCCTGTGCCTTTCTTCTCCTCAGTTCAAAGCTGAGAAAAGTTAGACACTTGCTCATGATCTTGGTTAGTAGAAGAGGGAGAAATATGAGCAGATGCAATGCAGAGTGATTGAAGAAACCCATTGGCACAGTGTTAGGCATGCTGCTAACTTCAAGTGTATGAATGTGTTCCATTTAAATCAAAGTTAATCAGAAATCAAGAATTTTTGTGATGGGCAAAAATTAAGCATGCATTTGAATGTTTTGCTAAATTAAACCCCAATGTTTTCCTTCAGTTCGATGGACCTATTGGAGGAAGCCAAATGTTAAAGTATTCATAGTAGAAAGTTTAATGTGATCATATGTCTTCACAGATGAAACAACACATGTTAAGATCAGTGGCAAAACTGAGAATATATTCTTATTTCCATTTACACCACGGTTATATTTTCCTTTTATAAAACCCCACAAACTTCAGAGATAATTTCTAATGGTAATTAATAGTAGTTAATATAATATCATAATTTTCACTACAATAAGATGTGATGTTAATGAGTTTTTCTAGCCAGCTTCATCATTGTATGATTTGGTAACTGCTTTGATGTAAGTTGCTTTCCAAAGTGAATGTATTAAGCCTTATAACTCAAATAAATAAAAATTGTCGAAGAGGGACTTAACACTGTTTCTTGGCTAGGAGTTTTTGCAGCACTTGGGAAAGATTCTTTATGACAGATATAAAGATATGTTACTAAAATACTTTGTCTTTCTGGAAATCTATCACAGCCTATAAATGTCTCCCAAAGTAATGCTGAGAGCATTCTGATATTGCCATCCAAAATACACACATTTTCCCCTTATCTTGAGAAAAAAATCCCATAGGAAATGTTTGGTTTGGACTGTCAGGAATAACAGTTGCCCCTAAAGGAAGATATTTGTCTTCCATCTGTTTAGGGGTTGTATTTTATTTGTTTCTGTTTTGTGCTTCAAGTCTCCTAATTTTTTTTAACTAACTTTTTCTTTTAAAGGAACTTTATTTAACCTTTTTTCTGAGTTGTGAGTATTCAAGAAAAACACAAAGAACTAGCAAAAGGATTAGCATAATTTGAAAATACAAATGCATCCTCTCACTCTATTGAAAAATCTGCTAGTAACAATTTGATGTCTTTGTTCATACTGTGTTATCCCTCATGTGGTTATTTCTTTACATTTCTGTGTGAATAAGCATGCACTTCCTAACTTTGTTTTTGTTGTTCCCACAGTGCAGATCCTGCTGCCTACCCCTGATGTCTGTTGCTCTTAACACGTGGAGGGTCACTTGCAGTTTGTGATCATGTTTTTTATTCATTCTGCTAAACATCACTTTGTTTTTTTGGTAATATATTGTGACTCAGGGTCATAAACAGAAAGCCTCTGTAGGCAATTGTTTTCTGCTATTTCTATTCAATACCTTAAGCCATTTGCATATTTTGTGCTTTATTTTCCATCCATGGTTCCATTTGACAAAAATGGTTTTGTTTTCAGCCACTGGCATGGTTAAAATGCACATATTTCATTAATTCCCTGTAGATTCTTTTGTTTAGTAGTAAGGCATATTTTGGTAACTGAAATGAAAAGTAATCTATCTAAAATACTCTGTTGATCTGAAACCAGTAATAAATATGCTGCTATTAACAGAAATGAGATGTAATTTTGGGAACTGAATATAGTAAATGACAAAGAGAACAACTTCCAGCAACCACTGAACACTCTTTAGGAAAGCACAGATTTCTTAGCTTCAGCAAGTACAGTGGATCTAGGCAGCCAGAGGCACCGACTTAGCCTACAGTGCCTTCTCTTCTGTCTGACACCAGAACAAGAAAGAACTTTATAGAATGACCACCTTCAATCCTAGTTTAACTATGCAGATGGACTGTTAATATTAGTGTTAGTTCAGTAGTTCAATTGCTTATGCTTGAGAGGATTCCCAGAATGTTTCTGTTACAAAAAGCTGTTACTGTTTGAAGAATAGATATTGTAGGACATAAACAAGCCAAGGGAGACACATCCTTTTAGGAACTACACTGATTATAAAAAAGTGCCTGAGAATTCTTGGCCTCAGTGTTTTTCACCTGGGGGAGGCTGTGTAAAATATCATATTTACTGTTGCATAGGATACATATTTTCTAAACTGTTTTTCTTTTTTTAAGGCTAAGAGAAGAAGAACTTGCAATGATGGGTCAGTGGTGAGGAGTGGAAGGTGAAAGGAAGGTTGAAACAAAAAAGTCTGGAAAAATAAGGAGAAGAAATACAACTGGAGAAATACAACTCCAGTTTACAGTAACTAATTAAAACCAAGGCAACTGGAACTTAAGAAAAGACATTTGTGAAAGGGCACTGAGCTTAAACACCCACACTTTTCTCAGAAGGAAGACTCAGGCCCACTCAACCTCAGGTGAAACCAGTATGTGTTAATTCTCCAATCGTTGTGAGATCTGGGAGAGGCGAAGACCAATCAGGATCAGGAAGGCAAAATAAAAGGGTTAAGTAGCCTTTTCCTTCTTTAGAAGAGGTTGTGAAAAAGCAGCTGTAGTATTTATGGTGCTTTTTCTGGGAAGGCAAGCCAGATGGACTTAATTTTGGAGAATGACATCTTGTTTTAAAGGTAACCTACATTGTTGTGGTTTAAGTGTGTGACTTATTTTGTTCTTGGGAGGAGAAAGTCTGGCTGGGGGTGTGACTGCTCTCCTAATTCCTTTTCACTTCTGTACAGATTTTAGTACTGTCTTGTCCTAAAATTGCAGGATTGATGCTTCAATTGTTGTTAATTTGAGTAGGCAAAATTTATTTGAGTATGTGAGACCTTAGTGGAGTTTGCATTTCACCATCCATTTGTGCAAAGAGCATTGATACCTTTCTGGACAATTTGTCATGAAGCAACAATTCTAAAGAAGTGCCAAGAATCTTTGAGTACTGATTTAAATAAATATGTACTTCAGTATCTGAAATAAGGAAGAATCAACTTTTCTGCAAAAACCACATTTTGGAAGAGCATAGTGCTTTGAAATGAAAAAACATGTTGCCCTTCAGTCAGCATATACCCCCAGCTTTCCTGTAGAACAATCATTAGGTTCATTGTCATAGCTGTAAAAGTTGATGTTCTATCTAGTAAAACTTCATTTTTATTTTCTTTTTTTATAAATCTTTTTCATTGTTTCTGTCAAAATAGTTTTTGCAACTCTTCTGTATCCAGTACCCAGTGAAATAGGAGCATTATGTGCTGTCACAGTCGTACTGGGTTTTGCTAGGTAGTGACAAGACACAGTATTTGATTTGGATGTGGCATGTAGTAATGCATGATTGCTTACAAGAAGTATATACAAATTTATAACCTTCATTGATTCCATTGATGTCTGTTTTTTGTACTGAGTTCTGTTTTGCTTTAGCTTGCCATGGTGAACTACAGATGCAACTGGTTCAAAACAAGCGTTGAGGTTAAGACTGGGAAATGCTTGCGGGCTTGGACATAGGTTTGTAACACCAACCAGGGATGAAGCTTGTGTAGTCATTACTAACACTGCTGTTAGTGTTGCTTCATTAGCATGTGTAGTAGAAGGAGACCTAAGAAGAGCTAATATGGTAAAATCTCTTCCCTAGAAGCACCACATGGACTTCCATATAACAAAAAAAACACCCCTGTCTTGCATTAGAGTCCAACAACAGACTCATCAGTAATAATGGGGCTTTGTTTACTATGGTTTGTGTCTCTAGTATTCCTTCTCCTGTTACTTTCTGGAAAAATACTACCATTTTGCTGATTTATTAAGGTGTAAGCTTTGTCCTAAAACTTATGCAGCAAGAGCGAAAAGCAATACGCTCTTCCTTGTATGAATTCATGAAATGTTGGTGTACAAGTTGAGTACTTGCTTTTTCACAAGTCCCCCTCCAGTAGTGATTGTCCTGCTATGCCTTACTACAGATGAGTCTTTCGTCATTTAAAAAGGGAAATAATTTGTTAAAACTGGCATTACGTATCACATCTGCAAACATTGCAGCAAGGTGAATGGACTGGCAATAAACTCCTGTTTCTGCACGATATCCTGCATTTCTGTTTTGCTAAATGTCATCATATTTCCAAAGTAGTACCTGCTGTTTTCAAACAACACATGCTGTTGCCAGCTCCACACTAGCCTGGCTGATGTATTTGTGACCAAAAAGACTGACTGAGCAGGGCAATGGGAAAGAGGAACATACAGCTTAAAGGGAATTGACCTACAAACATCCATTTCACCATGGTTCATTCCATAAATAACGTTATGCTCTGTTACCTCCTCAGCTACTGGTACTGGTGCATGACCTCTAGCATTGAAGCACAATCCTACTTTAAAATATCCTTCCACTACCTCTCTGAAGCTGGGAATGACTTCTTTTGGTATTGGTGCATGGGATAGAGCCAGTAAGACTAAAAGGCCTTCCCTGTGGAATGCTTGAGTGGTGTGAAACAAAATAAAATGAAACCCCAAATTTCCAAGATCTGGTTACGGTTCCCCAAAAAATAAAAAAGCAACTTTGCTCTTTTGTTGGTGTGCTCCAAATGATAAATGCCTGGCAGGTTGCTCTTAATATCATTAATTACTTATTTCCTTAGGCTCAGTTCAGTGCCATGTCATATGTTGCAAAGTCAAGACCAGAATGGTATATGGCAGTAAACCACTATTTTTGGCTGTTCGCAGGGGCATGACTCTCCTTTCCTTGGACTACAAATATATTTTTCTGGCCTTATTTCTCACTTCACAGTAGCTAATGCAGGACTGGTTTACTGTAAACCAGGCACTGATAACATGTACAGAGTGGCATGCACAGGAAGATGCAAGACCATAAATTATAGATGCCTCTTCATGCAAACTATGTATTGATATCATGTAGCAGCAGAATGAAGTACAAAGTATTATCAGTTCTTCTGTAAACTCTGGATTAACTCCATTACAAATGGTGACAGGATTAATGAATTGCCAAAATTGCCCTTTGTCCTTTCTTGATGATTAATAGCTTTTCTGTACTCCTTTCACTCTAGAGTAAAGCAACAGTAATAACCTAAATAGTGGGAAATGTGCTGTGGAAGCACTGCTTGCAAAGCAAAGGTCCAATGTATGGTGATAATATTGTGGTCAATGCCAAATGGAGTTTGGGCTTGCTGGAAAGACCTTTGAGAAACTTGTCTTTAATGCTTTTTACCCATATACACACCCCCAGATTCCATCTCTGAATTACCTATTTGATGATTTATTTAACAGGCTGCAGTGGTGTGAAAAGTGTCTTACTGGAGTAGAGATATAGCACCTGGGAGAGAAATTTGTCAAGATAAACAAAAATCAATGTGTAGCTTTAGGTAGCAGATAACGTTAGAGGTACTATATTCTGCTTGTTCAAGTCATAGGATAAAGCTTGATTAGTGGTTCTAAAAGCAGTTTCTTTGTGACTTGAATAACTGATTTTTTTTTTTTGGCTTTTTTTTTGGGGGGGGGTGAGAGGAAGAAACGGTTCTACTGTTCAGAAGTTTTTATGCTCTGATTTAGTGTCCTAATGTTCTCCAAAGTCAGAATTTCACAATAGTAGCTCTCCTAGCTGTAGAGAAAGCAACAATTGAATGCAGCTGGTGCAGTATCTGCCTCTCAGCAGAGGCAGGTCCTTGCACGTATCTGTCACCAATTCAGGCAGAAGGGAGCAGACATCGCTGCTGTTCTAGCTGAAAAGGATCAATGCTAGGACATTCTGCTGGCTCTACCTGATCATGAGAAGAACCTGCAACTGATTTTTTTTTTCTTTTTTTTTTTTTTCCTGAGCTACTCTAAGGTCCTATTTTCTGAAAGAATTAAATTACTTACATTATAGTCACAGAAGGTAGTGTGCTGTACAAGACCTGCTCACCATACAGATAACCAAAAAGCTCATCTTTATCTACCAATGACAAATGGGTTGTGTCTCTCTCCAGTATCTAGTTGGCACCGATGGATAACATCAGTGGCTGTTGACGAGTAGGGTTGTCTGCTCTGGGGAGAGGAGTGTCATGAGCCTAGAGCAGTTTTTGACTCTCTAGAATTAACATTAAAAGATGATTGGACTGGGTCAGATGGCAAGGTGATCATGCACTAACCTCTTAAACTGTATGACGCTATCAAAGATTTCTTGTCATAGCATAAATATACTATACTCAGCAAAATATCCCACAAGACTGAAGTGAGAGAAATGACCCTGAGCCAGGATCATAGTTTGGTTTTAAGCATTCTGTAATGCTGTTTTTACTTTTTTGCTCCCTTCTTCAGATTTAGAAGAGACAAGGGCAGGGACTAGGAAGTCTTACGTGTTCCTGAATAAATTTAATGCTGTTTTAACTTGTTGGTCTAAAGAATGGGGAAATGCTTTGTATTTATGCAACTCAGGTATAGAGGATCACTACAGAATGATGGAAGAATGATGGAAGATCTTTTTCAGTTAGTCACAAACTTTTCCCGTTCCTTTCAACTAGGAATATGTCTCCATTCTGTTATTAAAATGACTGTGTCATTTACCAACTCTACAGTGCATGAATTATTTTTTGTGGATTTCACTGTGTGATTTCTTCTGAAGCCCCAGTCTGGGAAGTAACTGAATCTAAATTCCAAATTTGAGCCACATTGAAATAGTTGGAAAGATTTGTAAGGGAAACAAGTATTTCAGACAAAGACTAAGTAATAAAAAAGCTGATCAGTTCAGTCCAAAGCAACACTGTGCACAGGAAGTTCATGCTATATTGAAAGCTAAAATATTTAGTTTTCTCATGTTAGTGGCCATCTCATATTCAGATGGTCATTAATATCTGCACTTTAATTTTCACCATGCTTGCTCATTCACTTCTGGGGTTTTAAGTTTTGAAATAGTGCCTGAAATTATTCTAAAGATCTTACATTTAAGCTGTGCCTAAACTGAGGAAGGGTAGTCTAGGAGTGTCTCACTTCTGCTACTGAAGACTTAGCTTAGCAGATTCAAGGCTGATCGAAGTCTTTGGGGAAAAAGTAGAAGACCAAATAAATGCATCTTGCTGTTTCTGGCAGCACACATTCTCCTCAGTATTGCCCACTGCTTCTATTCTTTAATTTCAACGTGTCATCATGCTTTTTTGCTTCCTGCTGTATCACTGCATATGACCACTTTGCCTGCGTTCATGACAGCTTCTATTACTTCTTTCCTTGTTTGCTGTACAGAGGTGTCTTGCAGTCAAGGATGCTATTGAGCAAACTATTTACATATAAATATGTAAATATTCAGTTGAGTATTCACATGATTTTTAAAAATTGTTTTATTTGATCTGGAAGATCTTTCAAGAATTGCAGAACCACAAAGTTACCAGAACGATTGCTCCTTGGTTGGGGATGTGGTAATGGTGTTACTGGCTGTTATAACTTAAAATTTTATCAGGCTAGAGTCATTGTCATGCAGTCATTGCTTCCTCTTGTTGTTTAAGTCCTTTTAGAACCAAAATGAAACAAAAAGATTATATTCTTAATATCTTGCTAATTCTTTCCTGGTTTCATTTTCACTACAGGCAGTGATCACAGCATGCCTGAGGCCTAAGGAGAAAATGCAGCTTCTCTTGGAGTGGGATTCAATTGTCTAGCTGTCTCAATATGGTGATACATGTGCACTGGGTAATGTTAACGTGATGTCTAATAGATTACACTTCTCTAGCAATATGACTGGTATCACAGAAGGCAAGGAGGGTGTGGAAGTGGTGAATGGATTACCACAACAGTGATGCATTTATATTTGGAACCAGCATTGTCATGCCATTATCAACATGTCTTTGAGTAAATTTCAGGATTTAACATCCATCAAGCTGCCTGACAACACTAAGCCTGCATTTGTGAAATGTCTCATAGGATAGAGGCATAAATCTGAGTTATCTGCATAACAGGGAGATTGAGTTATGTTACACAGGAGAGGCCAGAAACATAGCTGCTCTGGAAAGCATAGCTAAGAATAGAGACCTAAAATACAACTCATTGTATTACAGTAACACTGTTTTTTATTATAACTCTCACTTTCAGCAGAAACAGAAGGAGGGAAATAATTTTAGAATCATTCCTTCAGGCTGACAGCTTAGGCCACACACTTACGTGACATTATGCATCTATCAAACATGGGTAAAATTGGAATAGCCACTTCTCTCATCCTTACTGAGAGAACAAGTTATTCAAACAGCTGTTAGTTTAACAAGTACCAAGCAGGGACATGCAATTCATTGAGCAGAAGATGAACAAAGCTTTGGCAGATATCATCTGCTACTGAAATTTAAAGAGCTGGATTCTGAAATAAACTTAGATGCCAACTAATCACTCTGGCCTTAACTTGTGATGATACTTAAGCTGAAATGTCAGATTATTAGGCCTGATATTTTGTCATTGTTACCACAGCAAGTAATCTCATCTGGAAACTAATGGTTTCTCATCAGAATAAAATGGATATGACAGGAGGAAATCAAGACTATCATCACATGTTTTCTTTTCAATTGTGTTGCTGTGGTGAATTTAATAGAATACTTGTCTGTATTAAGTGTAAGACATCTAAGATTCTGTACAGCTACATAAGATGACATTTTCAGTAGTTACACTGATTTCTAAAGAAGTGCATCAGAGCTACTCCTTGGCATATTTCAAGTCGTTCTATCTTTAGTACTTTCTAGGATTTTGTTAAAAAACTTGGATTGGGCTGGAGTAAATTTCAATCCAAAACTGCACCGTTGTGCAGCTTATTCTACAGAAAATCTGACCAAGTATTTGCTCAAAACACTGGTGCCATGATGTATTACTTTGTCTGCATTTCACTACACATGAGAACTATTTAATGTACTGGAAAGTGATATGGTCATACTCTGATGTGACTACTGGCTAGTGATGTTTGAGGATTCATGGACTGTTACCTCTTTGAAAACAAAGCGTAATGGAGAGTTCAAACCTTTCTGATCCCTGCTTTGTCACCAAGATTGACTGCAGGAGCAACACTTGTCTCTCTGATTCTAAGTATCTTAACATCTAGAGCAATTAGCCCTATTGTACTCATTATCCCTTTCGGTTTGTTTTAAATTAGGTCTTCATGATGTCTTGGGCACTTGTTTGAAGGGCTCTCAGACTGACTCAGACCTTATGACTTCAGAAAGGAGGAGGAATGCAGTTGCTGCAAGAGCTGTGTGAGCTTAGCCTCAAAAGTGTGTTTAAGTCTCCTCTCCCTTTTTAGAGTCTTTCCCTGGCCTTTAACTAAGATCATGCAAATTATAAAAGGAAGAGCAGATACGAAGTGAAAACATAGGCTACCCATCACCACTGAAAAGAGGTCTAAAGACTGAGCTGAAACTTGTGATTAGTGTGGACTTCAAATCAAGGTGCACAGAACAACACTAGTTGTGAGCATCCTTCATCGTGTAGGAGAAAGAAGAGGAAATGTGAATCAGGAATGTTTGTGTATCTGCATTTTTACCTAGGCTAGAGGTCTTGCCCCATCTCACAGGGAGTAAGCATGTAGACACATAATAATTCCAGGCTCTCTATGGCAAAGAACTGAACAGCCCAGAGATAAATTAGATCTTGTCTGATTTCCACACTGAAAGATCAAAACATGATTAATTTGAGGCTTTAACCCATATTTTAATCAAGAAGGACATACTTTGGATAAAAATAACCATGACTTAATGTTAAATAACAGGAACATACATGATAAGATACATATGCATTTGATTGACTTCTGGGTCATTAGTTATTCCTACTATATTATTTTGCTGGTGGGAAGTAATTCCAAGCACTTATCAAACTAATGAAAGGATTTTGTGAAATAAATGGATCCTTGCCTTGTTAATTTAAGGGTTTTTTTTTATAAAGAAAAAGCTTGCTAGGACAAAGATTGTCTATAAAAAGAGAGCAATTATATACCATTAGACAGAATGTAGCAAAGATCATCTCATAGTAGAGCCCAATATAACTGTGATAGCTTTTAGATGATGATAGGAGTGTGCAGATTTCTTT
Source organism: Urocolius indicus (assembly GCA_013401255.1). NCBI lineage: Eukaryota > Metazoa > Chordata > Aves > Coliiformes > Coliidae > Urocolius > Urocolius indicus. Next base: position 180,489 of record WBNH01009905.1, read on the forward strand.
TATGGACTGTGTCTCCTAGGTGAAACCACCTTACAATGCACCAGTGATCCTGCAGTCTTTCTGGCAAGAGCAACATAACAAAGCATTGCCCTTAATGAATGTGATCCTCAAGTAAATGCCAGTGTTCACCAGGCACTACCTTCCATGGTCCATTCTTCACTTCCTAAAGGATTAGAGAAATATGGGCCTAACAGTGTGCTCTGGATGTGTATTAAGTACTCGTGGACCAAAATAGAATGCTAATGTCAGTGATGTGTTTTGTAGTGACTTCTCTCCCATTCTGACACAGCACTGGATGTAAACCTAGTTGGACACTTAGTGAAGGTGCCATAATACTTGGCTTAAGCAAGGCTGAAAAATCAACCTGAGAGTATCTCTGCTTGCAAAAAGGAGCGAACAATAGGTTTAAGTGAGCTTCTGGGGTGTGCTGAACAAAACCTGCCTTAATTTTAGGGAGGGTAGTCTCTAAATGTAATGAATGGGTTGGCATGTGGTGACTGCAGCAATAACCACCTGTTCTTCCTAAAGAAACCTGTCTATGAATGGCTGAGATAACCAGTGAGTGGATTTATTCTTTATACTAAACAGACAGGAAACAGTGTGAAAACCATTTAATTTAATGTGCTATAAAGGGAGGAGAAACAAAGCTTTTATAAAGAGAGAGAAAGACTTCTCAGTTATTAAACGCCTCTTTCTTGGTAAAAGAAAAAAATACAGCTTTGCAAGGGGTTTTGCTCAAAGATAACTTGAAGCTCAACAATTTGTAATAGTCTTATCCTAAAAATAACCTTAATTACTGCAAAACCAAAGGCAGGACATATAGAGTACTTTCTAGAGGCATTGCTTCTCAATTCATGGTATCTAATATTTACTGATAGTTAGATCTAAGCCTTTGTATACAGCATCTAGATGGTAACTGCTCATATGAGGGGAAAAGATTAGGCATATTCAACAAGCCATTTGAAGGCTGTACTTTGAGTGGCTGGTACTTGGTGCTTATGATGTCACTAGTATGGAGGTTTTTGCAAAGGTATATCATTGCACACTCAATATATGTAAGCTGGTTAATGAAGTGCAGTTTGCTGAATGTAAGTGCAGGACAGAGGTGAGTATTCAGTATAGTGTTCCTAGAGGAATCACCACTATGTGAGGTACCTGTGAATTGTCCTAGTGATAGGGTTTGCTCTGACTTTAGAAAGCTGAGAGTGAATATTAGAGGCACAGTCTGAGGCAGCTCTGCAGCATTCACTGTCTTCATCTCCTCCACCAGAGAAACATTTGCTCTGACCCAACATAAACCGTCTTGTGATCTTACACTGGGGTACAATAAGCAGACTGTCATGCTTCAGACTATTCTCATAAGCTCTTTTGCAACTTAAACAGATCCCAAAATGAGGGAGGAGCAAACAGTTTAAATCTTACATCTTAAATATGTTCTGCTGCTTGGCTGATATGAGCAGAAAAATCTCTGCAAAAGAGGGAGTATTCTGGCCTTTGAGTCCGCACAGAGAGAACAGATTTCACCTGGTGCATTGTTCTTTATTCTCACTGGAAAACCTAATCCTACCTAATCACTGTACAAAGTAATTAAGTCAGAACAATCTTTCTTCAGGGGTGTGGGAGTAACATCAAAGCAAAATGGAGCATTCCTTTTCAATTCTTAATGTAACTCAGTATAATAACTCTTCCCATTCTTTCATCATTTCCCCTCTATTTCCTCCTCCACTTAGAGGTTTCCTTGTTGAGGGACTCTGTGGTGGAAGACAGCAGAGTGATAGAAGCAGCATACCTGGAAAACAGCGTCACTCATTATCAGTATCTGTACAGTGTGTATGTGGTTGTAGCAACTGCAGAGTCTAGAGAGCATGCTGGGAACAGTTTTGGTTTTTTTTTTCTACTGTAGTAATAAAATGGTTGTGACTTAAAGAGATCATCTGTTCCATGCATCAAGAGATGTTGACATGTGGCTAGGCCAGCATGAATAAGTATATTCAGATTAATGCAAATAAACAACTTCATTTCCAAGCAGAAAAAGATTGTTGATTTTGTTTGTTATAGGGTTTTAAAATGTTGTTTTTTTTAAAAAAGAAGCTTATATTAGTTGTTTTATGAGGCCATTTTAACCTAAAATTAACTAGGTCAGCTACATAAATAGGTAATTTTCAGAACTAAAGATCCTTGTGTATTAATACTTCTGATATGAACGACTATGAAATAGTGCTTCAAGTCTTGTCTTTATGTCCTTTATTTTATGAATATGTTATATATTTTTATGAATATTTATTTTTATTGATTTATCTATATATAGTTATATTTTTATAAATATATTAAATATTTAATATTTATTAAATTTAATATTTTTGATTATAGAATCTTAAGAGCTGGAAGGGACTTTGAAAAATCATCTAGCCCAACCCCCGTGCCAGAGCAGACCCTCCCAGAGTAGGTTTAATTATATACCTTTATGAGAAAAAAACATATGGGGAGAGGAACCACTCACAAATTAGAGCAAAACAACCCTAAACAAAAAATAAGTAAAGCTGCCAAACCAGAAATTCCCAGGTACAACTGAAAGCTGAGTGTTACAGAAGACCGATAATAAAATGAAGCCATGAATTTAGTATATGAAAACTTCCACTTTTAAGCTTTATGAAAGGAGAAAGGTAAATTTTGAAAAGGAACTGCTCTTTTCTTGAAAGAGCAATTGTAACTGGTGTGTGATTGTAACACAGCAAATATGACTTTTAACAAGCGTGTCAGTTTTTACAACCAATGCATAAGGAAGCTGGATTATGAGGAAAAAAAATAATAAATTTCTTTGATGTTTGTGTTTATAGGTCATTAGCTTGCTGTACATTATGCAGATGTACTTAGCTGTTTGCTAGAAAGGTTTCACTTGCATAATAGGAGCTTTTAATTTTCTTTTTCATCTCTGAAGCTAGTTGCTGATTTTTCAGTTTAAGTCTATTTTCCAAAATTAACCTCTAATTCTCACCACTTATAAAGCACATGCCAGAAGTAGTTCTACTTGAATTAAAACCCCCTACTTTTCATCCTATGTTTGGTTTTTTTTGGCCAAAGCCCAGTTTAGTAGCCTTCCAACAAGAGCGTTAAGCTGGCAGAAAGCATAACATCATTCAATAAAAAGAATGCTTGTCACTGTCAGCACAAGGATGATGGGAATGATCTGTGGTTGCTAATGAGAAAGTGGAACTTAAATGGAAAAAAAAATACTATTATCAGAATTAAAAAATTTGGTACTGCTCATGGGATGTATTTTTGTGCCCAGCATCACATCATAGGCTTTCTTTTTACTTCAAATCATGCAGAATAAAAACAATGATATATTAACATAATGAGAGGATATGAAAACAGTAGATTTTGGCTGGGGAGGAGAGGATTTGAAAGGGAAGAACTAAATGTTCTTTTGCTTTGAGTTTGACCTGGCATAATTACTTTCACGTGAGTAGATTTCTAAGAAAGAAAGAAGCTTTAATTTCCTTAGCCCACAGTACATATCATAAGAAACTTCTGCAGCTTTAACAGGCCTCCTAAGAAGTAGTTCCTGGCTACTGAAGGACAGCAAAATGCAGCCCTTCACCTCTGTCTCAAGCATGTCATAATCTTTTTTTGGATCATAGTGCTGACTTAGAGGATGCCCAGTACACAGAAAAGCCCTGGGTGAAGGAATAGCAGCTCACTGCCTGCTGCTGTTTTGGGTTTCCCCACAAAAGTGTTCCAGAATCATAGTTTACAACAACTTACTACCATTTTCATATTCAAGAAGGTACAAATTCTATTCTAATGAAATGCAGGTAAATCAAGCAGTGAGTATATCCTCTATCATAATGCAGAGGCATGTCTTTTTTGGCTTTAATACTTAAAGAGTCTGCAGAGTGACATCTATTTTAGCAAGGCTTATAATCCGTGCTCCTGACAATGCTGTTGAGTCTCACACTCATTTCAAACAGACTATATTAAACAATCACTGATGCCTATAGAATTTGGTAATAAAAGTGAAGAACGCAGCTATAAGATTAAAAAGCAGAAAGTGTGTTAGAGTGGAAGAAGCTGCTGCCGTAGGAAATAAATATTCCTGGTTAAAGGGCTGAATGCAACAAGTAACATTCAGCAGGGAAATTAATAAGGAAGCAATATTTAAACATCAATGTGTTAATAACAATGCTAAATTATGACGTGGCAATTGATGTAGCGAGATTTAAAAAAATAAAAGGAAAACATACTTTGAAGTGCAGCTATTATTTAAAGTACTTTTAAAGTGATCATATTGTGATCCATCAAAGAAAGATCAGTAAAAAGGTGTATATTAAAAGATATACTTGAGACATACTTTTAGATTATTCAGCATAGTGATTCATGCTATAACTATATTATACTGTGTTTGAAGCATGGTTAGGGAAACTTGACTAATGTACCAAATGGACCCAATCTTCAGAAACAAATATCTTCAAAGTATGAAACGACTGTTTGTGTGTAGGAGAGATAATTTCAATGAGTGAACTTACTGTTGCTTTACGGGACAGATATTGTAGCTGTTTAAACTGATATTACCCAACTAACCTCTGGATAGTAGTGGCTAGTACCTGTCTGGCACTTGCTTCTAACTCTTGTCAAATATTCTCTTTTTAGGCAGCATAGTAGCATAGTTACTGTCTATTGACTCCATTTGCTTGTTAAATCTGTGTATTGAACTGCTGTTTGTGGGATGAAGCAGGGGGAGGTATTTATGTGCAAGGATATATATGATAAAAAGTAGAGTGGCACAAGCTATATACTGTGGAAAAGTATGAAAGCAGTTAAAGCAGACATTTTTAGTGCCATATTGCAGGAATCCTGTAATTACAGCAGTGATGGAATTATTTCATGCAGTTGAATTCAACTGTATACATCGATGACCTGTAAAAATGTGGAATAATTGGGAAGAGGCCCTTTAGTTTGTGCTTACTTGCAGTGTAGCTTGTGTTCTGCATGCTCAAAAAGCAGGGATTTGAATTTCTGAGTCTTTCATCTCTTATCTTGTGAGCATATGTGAAAAAGATGAGACCATTTTCCTTTCATAACTTTGCAGATATTTGAGAGAAGAGGAAAGTGGACGTTTGGTTCACCAATAGCCTCCCCAAACGAACAGGAACTGATAGGCACATATTGCACACAACTCTGAAAAATGTCTCAAGTTGTATCTGTTTGTGCACACTAGGGATTTTCAACTTTGCACACAGACAGCAACTTTGTGTTAGCAACAACATTTTAATGGAGAAAATACAAGTAAATGTACTTTTCTCCTAAATTCTTCTTGTTTGTTTCTAACATGAGCAAGGCCAATCTGGGGAAAACTGAACAACTACATCCTTATAAGTATTTAGCTGATTTGATTTTAGGTCTAGGGTCAATAAATGGTTCATTGTGGTGATATTTGTGCCTTATCTATCTAGAAACCTTTCTATTAAGCCTCCTGATGGAAAGTCTAAGAAAAATCTTGGCAGAGTTTACCAAGAACCTCAAAGAAATCCAGGCCAAGAAAACTTATCTCTAAAGCCCATAATGATGAGAGATAGGAAATACAACAATAATTTAGCACTTACTCCCATTTGAGAGATCTGTGTCTGAATTGTATCAGGGATTTTTGGATGTGGCTTTAAAAATAAGATAATCTCTGTAATACCAAATCTTCAAGGGCTACAAACATAAGGATCAAGAATGACCAAATGAGACCAGGCACACAATGAAGCTTACTTCAGCTATGTTTAGGTAGTCTGCAGAGATACTAAGGGCATATGGTCCAATGTAAAGCACATAAATGTGGAATAAGATTGCACGGGTTTGTCACTCTGCATCAACTGTCCTAGTTTTGCCAATCCAATAGCAAGACCCCAAACCTGGATCTATTCTTATCAAATTCCAATGTCCTTCTGCTGTATTGTGTCCAGAAAAACTGAGTGGGAGACTGTTCTTTCTGATATTGAAGTAACAGGTGATACCTCCATGGATATACCTTCTAAAGATCTGTGCACAGAGAGCAACTGTGGCTGCCAGAGGTGCCCAACAAAGTGCTTAGGAGAGAAAAGGCATTGCCAGTGCTTCTGTCACCCCCCAAAGTCTGATGCATGGGACTAAATGGGAAGTGTTGAGAAATAAATGTATTTGACTCCTTGTCAAATGAAGGGAGTCTTAACAAGAATCGTAAGCTGTTTCACAGTCAGTAGAAGAGCAGGCAGATCTCCACTTCTAAAAGTGATGTGATCTCTAAATATTGTACCACCAGCAGGATTTAAAAATGTCTATGCTGATAGCAATTAGCACAGATGTCCTGCATTTCATTACTATTGCATCCGAGTAGAGCTTGGCAAAGCTCTACAAGGGGATCGAGTGCTGGTTTTCAAAGTATGATTATGTAACTGTGGCACACTTCCTCTTACTCCAATCTGGCTGATAATAACACACAGCAGGAATCAAAATCACCCCTTGTAGTGGAGAAAGCAGTGCCCACAAGACTGTTGAAAAGGGGGGAAGAGCCATTTTGTGGGAGGAAAACTTGACAACATCTCTGTCTTTTGTGATAGCTTGGAGAGCTCCCTTGTCGGTTTAAATCTGTCTCTGCTGGTGAAGATCAGTTACATTCCTGATGGAATATTATCCCTAGGATATTCTAAGAGTTTGTAATTTAGACTTTGGGACCAGGGGCTGTCTTTGTTCTGTCTGTCCTCATCTACCGCAGAGGAATCTTGTTTGCTTGCCAGTTGTTATGATGTCATAAGTAGTTGTAGTCTTGGAGAGTCTGCTGAATTAATTTCTCTCTAGAAAACGTTTGCGTAACTCTAGGCACTTCCTTAACTTACATTCAAGTAACAGAGCTTTAATACATATTGCTGTGTTGGAAAATTATAGACACAAGAACATTGTCAGCTGCTTTGCTGAACTTTTTTTTTTTGCTGTCCAGTAGTATATGAAATACTTAGTTGCAGTGCTAAAACAAGTGGTGATAGGGGTAAGGAGAAACAACTCATCTCTCAAATGTTACCTTAATCACCTATCTTTCTAAACTACTCTTATTCATTAAAAGCAAATGATGTTCCACTAATAAAATCTGATCCTTTCTTACATAAATTTATTCTGACACAACCTTTAATAAATTGGAAGGACAAAGTGGCAAAAAACCTCAGTTGTGCACATCTCTGGTGTACAATACTGATACACTTTGACACCTGCACATTTTAGTTTACATCAAAGGTCACTGTCAACTGCGAGGAAAAGAGAGTTTAACATAAAGTCAGCAAATTTGCTTTAGTTTTTTGTGCAAGAAAAGTACCACTTAAATTGAGAAAACATAGAGCTTTTTTAAAACACATGTGCTTCAGACTTGGGTACCTGAAAAAGTACCAGAAAAAGCTCTTTGAGGAAATTCTTCTACAGTGAAGCAGCATATGGTAACTCCTATAACCCATCTGACACCCAAAATTGTTATGCCTGCTTGTGTCCTTAGTTGGTAGCTGGTGGTCAAAATAGTCCATAATAGCCAGAGCTGGGTGAAGCATGTGTCCTATGCTGTCAGGTTTGGTAGCCTGTCAAAGGCCAGCAATAAAAAGCAGTATGTAATATAAAAGATTTTGAGTCCACCATAATGGAAATTTTCTATGTTTTTTTCATTAATGTGTATTTGGTTTATGACACTAAAAACTGGTGGACTTGTATGGCTACCTTGGATTTTCTCAATCTAAAAGTGTGAAGCATTCACTCTGCATAAGGCAAGATTGCACTGATGCTTCTGCTTTGTTAACAGGGCTGAAACTTGATTAAGCAGATAGCTGGAAGCTTTTATCTGAACCCACAAAAACCTTCTCCACTTAAAATAACATCTGTGATTCTGTGAATGGACAACTGAGATTAGTTCACAGTAAAAGAGAGAAATGTTAAAGTTTCTGAAAGATGTATCATGTAGCTTAGGAGAAGGCTCTTAATTAGGGGAAGGTCTGAAACTGGATCAACGCTAAACAGAAAAGTAAATTCATGTTGCTGAAGCACTCATATTTCAAAAGTGTTTTTTAAGAAATAAATTTATACTAATTTCATTGAGTAGTCAGTTGATTCATTAAACACCATATAAACAGGGATCCTAATTCTGCAAACATCTCTAGCCTCCTAGTAATTATAAATATATGCTGATGTTGGGAAGACAATACAGTTTATCATGTCTGCAGAATGTCCTGAAAATCTATTTGAATAAGACAGGGAATATAACAAGAAAACTGAAAAAAACTATGTTTAGTACATTCTGTAAACAGTTGTTGATTTACAACATTGTGGAGACAATGCTGAAGAAGGTGTTGGAGCAGATTAATTGCTTTCACTATGGGAAGAGAATTTGTAAAAGTGTTTTGGAAAGAAATTGAGACAACAATGCAAAGCCGCATATCTGAAAGGATGTCTAATGATAATAACTTTTGTTACCAAAAAAAAAAGGGGGTAAAACTTCATAATTTAAACAGGTTACAACCTTTAACTGGTCCAGGTGCTCCGTAGTGAACATATGACCAAATGATGAGCTCTTTTACCCTTAATTTCTGGCTATGCATGGAAAATTATTTACAGCTCTATATATGCAGTCACTTTAAGGTCATTTAAACTCAAAACTTTTTTCCTCTCCCCTCATCCCTAATGGGTAATCAGAAGCACTGCATGTAATTGAGGAACATGTTTGTCCTTAAGCAAAGTGAGTATCATGCTTAGGAAAGAAATGGGGTTTAATTTTCCTCACTGGTTACCCAGAAAGACATGAAGGACAGTTTGTCAGCTCCCTGTATGCTTATCTCTGAAAACAGATGAGTGAAATCTCTTGTGGAATGAACTATTTTACTGTTGCTTCTCAGATTTTTGTCTCTACTCCTGAAGTATTTAACTCCAGGTTTTGTAGTCACTGCTGCATTTTAAAGCAAGAAGTTGTTATAAAAATGAGAGTGACTGGGTTCAAAGGACTATAGACATTTTTCTACTTCCAGTAGCTGGAGAGTACAAGAACAAACTTTTTGTGTACACAAGCTGCTTTGAGCTTCTCCTCCACTACTGTCATCTTATCTTATTCCTGTGTCTTGGAAACTTCTTGCTGCCTCAGGGAGAGCAGTGAACTTTCAATTCCCCACCTCAGGCCTCCCTAGGCAACTTTGGGGAACTCTGTTTCTTTCTTTGCCATAAGCCTTTGCTTGTTCCAAAGCAATAGGATTTAGGCTGTGGGGATGGCATGGGCTTTCACTGTGGCTAATCCTGTGACAGAATGTTGGTTTATTGGAATGGAAATGATGGTGGAAATGTTCTGATTTCATGTTGGGGGAGAGTGCTATAGCTTACAGCCATACTGAGAAGCTGTACTCTGAGGCTCAATTGGCAGCTCTCTGCTGCCTTTATGAGTAAGAGCTGTAACACAGGCACCATGGTGGAGGTAATGCTACCCTGTCCTATACCAGCACTGACTTGGCTACCTGAAATCAATCCTACTTAAACAGCAACAACTTGTTCTGGGTGTGTTTTCACCTTTGATAGATCACAATTCATAATGCTCCAAACTTTGTATCAGTTTGTGTGATGCAGCTTGAGTCCAGCCACTGCCTTGTCAAACTATTTGCCCTTTGTAGAAAGAGAGGCACTCTGAATTTAAAATGCTGTTTCTCTCTAATAGAGCTTGATAGATGAAGACTACTTCATGTTTCCATGTCCTGATGGAGTCAGCAACTCCCTACACTTACTGGTCAAAAGCTGAGATGGGCTTTTGTTGTGCTTCTGGCACTCACCTTTGTTTCTTCAGCAAACCAGTAGGTTATTGACTTTAGCCATTCCTACATTGTCGTCTGTTTTTAAGAGGCTGTTAGGTTGAGATTTAAAGTCCAGAAAGAAAGTGATTTACCTTTCCTAATCCAGTAGTTTAGACAGTCTGGCTTTCTGAGGTGGTCTGGATTGTGCTTGCTAAAAATTTCCCAGGTTAAACTCCTCCTGTCTTTTTTCTGTCCAGTTGGAAAAAAAAAACCCACTGAAGTAAGGTCAAAAGAGTGGGAATGTTAGATTTTTTTTTTTTTTTCTGTGTTTATGAAAAATTGCTGCTGCTATTTTGGGAATAAGAGGTTAATGTAAAAATAGAATGCAAAACCAGTTATGGTTATAGCTTCCATGTTTGGTACACTTACTTCTAAAGTGCTGGACACAATCTGGGGGGAATGTAATTCTCTAGCTAACATTGCATCTCCTGGACATCTTACTATCACTTCTGTTTAATATCTTTCAGTCTCTTAGAAACTCATAATGCTGAAGGAACTAGGATTACTCTTTCCTTTGGCAGATTAGTTATATGAGATCAAGATTTGTGCCTTTCAGGTTTAAAGACAAAATCATTTCCTGCTTCTCTCTTTGGCTGCTTCAGGAAAAGAACATAACTTTTTTTAGTGATGCATGATTTCTGAGGTCGAATTGATGTCATACTTCACAAATAGTTGCTTTATTTTTGCTTAACCTGAGACAGAATATATGCTAGAGTTTTTTTCAGTCTCTAAAAAACAGGGTATTCACTTATTACAAGAGGTTGAACGGTGTTTTTGTTAAGTATAACCTGGGAATCACACTGTATAGCTGAACATACATATATATGGAGAGATTTAGAGATGTTTTGAAAGTATCTCTGTGATAGTAGAACTTCACCATGAGGATTAGTTGATGGGATAGAATTTGTGGTCTGTAACTGGAGATAGATCTCATTACACAGAAGCTGAGATATGTGATAGTTCTGACACCTTCTTCTGTAAGTCACTTCAAACACCTATCAATGATGGATTATACAGGCTGTTTGATTCCTTCTTGCTACACAGTAGCATCTGTGGTTGCACAGTGTGGTTGATCTTGCAGATATGACAGACATAGCAAAGGAAATTTTTCTCTTTATACTTTTATGAAAATAAATAACAACAACATGATCTTATGACCCACTGGAATCAACAGTCTCTTACTTATTGGATGTGACCTTGTATTTGCATGAGATGGATTATTCTTGATACCTTCTGACTATTTTACAGTGAAAATACATAAAAAATACATGATCTCAAAGCCAGTAAAAAATTGTTTCACCTTCCCTCTCTTCACACACAGCTTAGAAATGCCTGCTGATTGATTAACCTTTAAAGATAATTCACCTACAATTCTAAAATACAATCAAAGTATCCTACAGCTGTTTTCTGTTGAATGAAAAACCCCCTTCCAGACTGCTACAGAAGGACAAAACTGCACTGAAATGTGTTGTTCTGCAGTCTCAGTAAGCTACAAGTCTTGAGTCCTTGCTACTCTTAATTTTCCAGTTTAATTTTCTGGAAAGCTAGAAGCTTTAAATCAAGGTAATGAGAGGGCCTCACTTTAGACAAGTTTAGGTAATTTGTGACCTATGCTTATATATATGGTTACAATGATAGTTTTAGGACTGGTTTCATTTCAAATTGAGCTGCCTGAGAATGCTAGTGGTCTGTGACTGCATGTCAATTGGTTCTGTTCTTCAGACAGTCTGGATTCTTAACATTTATCTCTGAAAGTATCCAAGAGAGAAGCTATCTGCAGAGTTTCTGCAAGTAGCTTAATACTTGATGAGCAGGCAAGTTTGGTTTATTTTAGCCTTTTCCCCACTTGCTACTTGACTCCAGAGCACAGCATTTGAAACCCTATTCTTGTTGAATTCTGGGAAATAAATGTGTTGTAGCGGTGAGGTATGAAAATTAAGTCTTATGGTAGAAAGGAGATTTGAATTCACTGAAAGTATATAATAATCCTAAACGTATCTAACAGAACTCTTGTCAAGATCTTATGGGGAGAAAAAATACTGAAAAAGGCACTAATCTACATTAATACACAGTAACAATGAAGCCATTGCTCTGTGGTAACTGGTCTATTAATGTCATTGCTGTAGCAAATACACTGATGAAGTCATGACTGCAGTTTGATTTTGGAGAATTACTGACAAGCTGTTGTCATAACTAATAGAGTGCAGTTGTCTCATTGAAGCATAACCTTATAAAAACACAACTGCTCTGAGCTTGGTATATCAATTGTATCCTAAAGATAAGTTGGTAAATAATCAAAGTATTATGGGGCTTCTCACAGACAGCATAACATGTAACAAAACCAAATATATTTAGAATAGAAAGTAGAAAAGTTAACATCACATATTTATGTAGTTTGACCTTTCAAAGCCTCTCCGAGAGTGAGAAGGCAGAAAAAATGATTCAGCTTTCGATATTTTAAAATGCCTGGAGAAGTTTTCAGAAGTTTTAAGAAAGCTAAAGAGCTTTACTCTTGAGTAGATGCCTCATGAAACCTCCCATTAGAATCACAGCCCTTCCCTCTAAGCTGTTTGTTAGCAGAAAATTCATATATCTTTCCTTTTGAAGCACAATATTCCTTTTCACTTGGTTAAATCTGAATTTTCAACATCTGCTGAGAGAAATACAGCTTAATTTAGTCTAATGCTTAATGATAGACCCAGTACTAAAATTAACAGCATCTCTTCCATGGGTCTTTTGATTCTCTCCTTGCTGCCATCAGTTGAAGTCCTCCACCTATGAATAATGAAGTGAAACACGGCAGCCAAGACAGGAGTCAAGGTGCTGTTTAATAAGTCATCTGGCTGCAGAGATGAAATTCAGGCTCCCATGTCCTCTGAGTTTATGAAGCACAGAAGGTCTCTAACTCTGAGTGAAAAGAGCCCTAAGCTTTTACATGTTAAACACATTAAATGTTTCCAGTTAATTTCATCTGACATCAATCAAAGCTCCACTAAAATTACTCTTGGGGAAAATCATGGGGAGGGAGGAGAATGGCAATACTTCTCAGTTGGCTTTCAGTCCTTTGCATGAAGAAAAAGAAATCACTGAGCACATTTAGGAATGTGTTACATATACACTTTACCTGCTCCTCTTTCAGAGACTTAAGAGAACAGGATAAATGGAGATTTTTGACTATACTGTAACAAAAGAAGAGTTTGTAAAACTTGCTTCTGAGTGGTTTGTTTTTTTTTTTTTTTCTTGGCAAGTTCAAATAAAAAAAGTGTGAAATGACAGTGTGAATCTTTCAGATCTGAAACTGGATACAATTCCTTGTTCACAGACTAAAGTGTAGCAAGTTCACTCATTTGGAAAACAACTGAAGCAAGATGTTCTGAACTGTCAAGAGCTGCTCAATTATTAGCTGGGTAGTCCTTGTAGAAACCAGATAATTCTTCTTTGGTGAATTATCTACTCTAAAATGAGAGGGAGAGATGAAGGAAAGAGAAGAAAGGATACTTTAGTGCTAATAAAGACAAAGAAAGCTGCAAATTACCTTTTGATAGTCTGTTCTGTGGAGCAAATGAAACAGTCATGTGTTTAGATGGTATGAAAACATGTTGAATTATAGCATAAAACAGGATGCAAGGTTTGTCAAGGATCCTTATTACAAAACTGTCAAAAGAGTGATGGAGATCAACTGCTTTTGGTAACACTGGGGGAGCTTTAATGAGTTACACCAGCACCTCCATCTAATCACCTACACCATACAGAGAATGAATCCATACTTTCCACTATTCTGCAGGGGTAATTCCCTACTCTGGTCACAATTTTGCTTAATGAATTTCCCAATTTTCTTATCTTACTGGCTGAAATGTTCCTTGGCCTGAAAAAATCTCCACTGGCTTCTAACCTACCAGCTAAGTTAGCCTCCTACTTTGTTTCATCTCTTGGTTCCTTCTTTTTCTGTATAGATACATTCAGACTCAGTCACCATGCTGTTTCACCTCTTAGTTCTTTTTACTTTTTCAATCTCTGTCCCTTAAGAGAAGTAATTCTCACAAAGAGTTTGGGATTCGGTGCCAGGAAAAGAAAGTACATGCTGAAAGAAGACTCACCAGAGGGATAAGAGGAGAGGATGGGCTACTCATTGCCTCATTAGCTGTCTCTTTCTCTTCCACTACTTTATAGTCACATTTGTCCTTCACAGTCTTTTCTGCAGGTGCCAGTTCCCTCTTGACCATGCCTATATTTGATCCGTTTGCCACATTTGCTGGGGCTGACAGCCATTGTGTCTTGTTGGTGCCTCATAGATCATTTTTAAGTGTTAAATGAGGTATATAATTCTATTATGATTATTCCTGACTTCCTTCATTTCCCTCCTCCCTCTGAAATTGCTTAACAACTTTAATCAAACTCAACTAAGCTCTTGACTAAACTAGGAAATATTGGGAACATCTCATTGCATTTCGATTTAGTATATTTTAATGGGAAGTGGGAGGTACAGATGCTATTGAAAAGCACGAATAAGCCCTGAGAGACTTGGCAGAACACTGACATGAGAAGGAAAGAGTTGAATGCACAATTCTGTAATCTATGTGTTGCCAGAAGCAATGGCCATGTGCCACAAGCCTTCGTGTACAGCCAAACTCTATCAGCTGCACTAACTGCTATAACTGATCCTATTTACTGTCATCATTGGCCCTAAAAAAATTATTTAAAAAATGGGTAAGTTTTAAGGTTTATGCTTAAAATTACTTATGTCTTGTCCTGTGTCTTCTCTTTCCTATGTGAACATACAGCTGAGTGCTTCGCTAAATGTACTGGAGAATCTGAGTGGCAAGTTTTGCCCAGTAATTTCAGGGGAAACATCAACTCACTCTTCAGTGTTGAGAGAAGGGATCTCTGCAGAAATAGGTAACGTATAAGCAGAAACAACAGAAATACTAACAGTCTCTGAAGACTAAGCAAAACTTGCCACTTTTCGACAGAACTGCTGATACTTGTGTTCACCCTGAAGAGTAAACCAGTGTCACCTGAGTCAGCTCATAAAAGTTTCAAAAGCAGGACACTCTTTGACTGTTAAACTGGGCATATAATGCTAAGCATATGTTTTTGTTCTTTTTAAAAAAGCTCCAATGCAGATTCCTCAGTTCTGAGCCACAATATATCTACTATTTCCCATGCAAATGAAGGAGTCTTGAGTAGCACTTAATGGCCCTTGAGGTGACTTATCTCACAGATTCTTACTTTTGCATTGTTCAGCTAGTAGCTCAAAGTTATGTGGAATTTTAGGTTGTCTGTAGAGAGAATTCATGTGCCCTAAGTGTAAATGCACATATGCCTTAAGTGTGAATGAAGACTTGGGAGCTCACTTCTGGAATTAAATTTGAAGCTATGGGGATTGCTACTCAAAGACAGGAACAAGCAGTACCAGAAAACTTCACATGGGATCTGCTGGTGAAGAAAGCGCTGTGCTGTGTTGATATAGGGACAAATATAGGGTCTAACATGACTTGGAATCTAAAGAGACAGAGGATGGATAAAACTCATTCACTCTGGCTGACACAGGTGAGCTTTTGTGAGGCCAGCTGTGGGGACTATGTGTGTCTCTTCTCCCAGGTAACAAGCAACAGGAAAATAATATTCTCCAGTTGCATCAGAGGAGGCTTAGATTGGATATTTCGAAAAAAATCTTCACTGAAAGGGTTGTCAAGCACTGCAATGGACTGTCCAGGGAATGGATTGAGTCACCATCCCTAGAGATATTTTAAAAAGATGTGCAAAGGTGGAGCTTAGGGACATGGTTTAGCAGAGGGTCTGGTGTGCTAGGTCAATGCTTGGGCTCAATCTTAAATATTTTTTTTCACCTCTCACTTGGTGAGTTTAAACCAGTCTGCATCAGGCAGCTGAATTCACTTACAAGAGAAAAGAAATAGTTAAGTTGTCGACAGATACCTCAGAGTCAGTGATACTTGAAATTGCCATAAACTAAATCTTGTCTCTTTACAGCGCTCTCAAACTAGACACATCGCTCTTGTTTGAACTGTTATCTTCAGTGCAGATGTACAGCAAGGGAAGCTCAGTTGGCTAGAGAGGCACAACTTGCTCTTGTTCTAGTTGGATAACAGGATTGGATATTTTAGATATTTTTGCTCACAGTTTTCTTGTCTGTATTTTGGAGTGTACAATGGCAGATCAGGCTGACCATCTTGATGGCACATTCACATCCTGCAAACTTTCAGTCTTCCATCCTTCCCACATGTCTTAATAAATGAAAGTATTCTCATTTCTCAGATTCAAAACATGTTTGCTTTGTACATTGGGCCATAGTCCTTATGTGCTGATCTGGTGTTCCAGCTCATCTCATTTAAATTCCATTCAAGCTCAGCTTATTCAAAGGGAAAATGAATTCTGACAACTGGCATCTCTTCTTCATTATTGTGATTGGTGCAAATCTAAAATTTATGTTTTGAATGTTTGCAAAACTATTGGACTCAAACTATCTCATCCTGTTATCCATCTAACAGAAAGTAAGTATTCTAAGTGAAAATGTAAGCAATTACCTTGTTTTCCTATTGTCTTTTTTCCCCCTCTTTCTCTGATCAAAAGTGATTATTTAGCACACTATTGGGCAGCCTATGAGTGCAACTTATAAATTGGTGAGCATATAACTGTCTTATGTCTTAATAAAATTCAGAAAAATATGCTAACAGACACAGTTTCTGACTGCTAAATGGGCTATGAGGTCAAAAAGAAATAGGAGGTGAAACATTGAAGGAAAAATTAGGAATACAGAAGGAACAAGTATAAAAAAGAGATTAAGAGAATGATTTTGGGGAAGGTGGGAGAATTTGTAAGTATTATAGAAAGTTGAGGGGAAGAAGGAAAGATGTTTTTGGCACTTTCATTTCTCTTTGTTCCCTCAGATCTTTGTGTTTCACTCTGGCAATGTTGAAAAAGTCCCAGGAACTGTGCACACTTGCTGTACAGCTGTGTACATAAAAACTGTAAATCGTAGTTAAAACTGTGGTGATGCTTTTATTCTCATACCAATATTTCTCTGCATAACATCTAAAGGCATCTAATTACACAAAATAAGAACAACTTCCACTAAGAATCTTTTGCATTTATTTTAAAGATCTTTCTTCAAGAAACTGGAGACTTAATGAGATAGAAAAAAATCACTATATATTATTTAAAACTTACTCCTCTGCCATCATAACAGTTCACAATACCCATCTGTTCTGCAGTATGCAAATTTTACTCTGAATGCAAGTAATACAAGCTGCTCTGGCACATTCATTAACCCAAAGAAGAAAACAAAGACAGTTTCCCAGAAATTATCCCTGGTGTAAAAGCAAGAAGAAAAGTAAAACTTACATTAAAAAAAGAGATCCTATCAATATGCAAGCATTACACTGACACAAGTTTTATTAAGTATGCAGCTAAAAGATTATCCATGCATGAAAAAAACCAATACATGCTCATTCTTATTTTCCAAAAGATTAAATGACAAATCAGTTCAATTAAATGACAAAATCAATTACTGCTTTCTTAAGTAGAAAAAGTATCAATAAAACCATGTTACTGGGGAGAGTAAACAAGGAAGATCGGGATCTTTAATCTACACATCATATTCAATCTATTATGAAATGTTTAGATAACTTTAGCTGGTGCAGTATAAGCTATAAAATTAGGGAGCATTAATTTATAGGCTGGCTGTGCTTTATAAGTTGACATTCCTTGAAACTTGTAATGGGATTATTTGGAAGAAGCACTGCTGGGATATAAATAAAGAAGACTATGTTCCGTAATTTGATAGTTCACTGGCTTTTGCACATTCATAAAGAGTTGCAGTTCCTGATGAGTTTTGGCTTAAACTTGTTTTATACAGATTTAAAGATTTGTGTAGACTAGAATGAATGCAGTTTCAAAACCATATAACTTAAACAGGAAAAGATCTTGAAGTTATTTAAATGGTGTCCACAGTCTTTCATTGCATGTTTAATCTCAGGTAGATGTGGGACATATCTGGGAAGTGTTTCTGTGATGAAGAAAATAACCAGCTTTATGTAATAAACTCTATAAGTTCACAGTCTCTGTCTCTTACCAGGAAGAAAAGTATGAGTTAAGGTTGGTTCAGAAAAGCAAACCTTTCTGTGGGACCTAAGTCTTGTATCAGAGACTACCTTGTATTGTTCCTGCCATCCCTCAAACCTCCTGAGGCTGGGGATTGAGCCAGTTAATAAAGTGAGAGACAGAGGTATGTGGGGTTAAGCTTTCTGCGGTGCCAGGCAAGCATGTAAATGCTTGGTGTGATGGCAAGGGGAAAGAAAGAGATCAGTAACATCCAGGAACTGGTTTTGCATTTAAATGGAAAGTTGTTACAGAGGGATAGGGAATGGATTTCTCAGCAGCTGCAGACCCTTCTCATGTTTGACATCTGGATGCAATTCCCAGCTCTATGGATTTGGACAGAAGTGAAAAGTGCTTTCTTACTTGAGAGAGATGTAGATGTCTGAACATAGAGCAGTTTGCAGGTGCACACAAAGGTGATTTACTTTTTGTGATTGAGGTATATAAAAACTGAAGACTAAGTTTAATAAACTTCAAAAACAACTTCCAGTGCACTGAATTTAGTGATACATGTCCTATTCTTTAAAAAAAAAAAAAAATCATTATCTTGTATCTTTAACCAGGTATTTTGCTGACATTTTTTTTCAAGAGGCCCTTTTTTCCCCTCCCAGTGTATTTTATGGACACATTCAGGCATGGCGGCAGCAGATGTGAATGCAAAGACTATCTAATAGAATATGTATGAGTATGTGTGATTAATTCTTGAGAGCATTCTGTATCGATGGATTACAATAGCAAGGAAAAAAATAGTCCTAGTTTTTATGCAAAAGGTCATATAGATCTCACTTCATAATTTAGAGCAACAACTCAGAAACTAAATGGCTGCAGAACAGGCATCTTCTTAGGGGAGATATATTTGTAGACAATGCAGTTTGAATCAAGTTTTTCATTCAAGGAGGTGGACAGGCAAGGTTTTGTCTTTCTGGTACAAGTGTGCAAGGAAGCAACGAGAGGAAAGATGACCTCTCTCCAACTCCCTCAGTGAATATGATTACCCTACTGCAATGTCAAAAATTCAGGTGGTTGCAGTGGTCCAATGTCAGATACTCTTTAGTGAGATGAAGGACAAAGGAAGAGTGGGTGCCACTGTGGTCTTCACTCTGTCTAAAAGCTCAGGGAACATGTATGCTTCCATTTATCATCCATATTATAAATTATTGCCTCCCACAGAAATAATTTTCCCTGAGATGGTACTTCATGCCTCTGTGTCAGTGTCTCTCTTTTCTGGCACTCAGCATGGGACCTGTCATAGGAAAAAGAGATGTGCCTCATGGGGGTATCCCAGGTTATATTGGCCAACCGCAGACATCTCTGGCTACAGTGTCGTGACACAAGGAAGAACTGCTCAGCTTGCAAAGTTTGCATCAAATTAGGATCAGAATAGTTTAGTGACTTATTAGTGACACATTATTAATGGGTAATAAGTGAAAGAAATACTCAGTGTTGGTAATACAACAGCAGAAAAAATATATTATTTGTGGTCTAATGAACAACAATGAAATCCTCAGCACTCTAATCCTGAACAGCTCTAGCTCCCCTTACGTGGTACCTGCACACCCCTTCTCACAGATGTGGGGTTTACAAGCACCCGCTTTCCTGAAAACATGGGCTCAAGCATTCTGTGGAGCCTCAGTGGCCATAGTTTTGTGTGACCTGTGGTGCTCCCTGCAATCTGCTCACCCATGTAGCAGTGAGAAAGCATCTCTCAAGCTCACACTTGAGATGAGTGTCCATAACATGGACATAATTCATTATTTCATCCTCCTATTTAAACAGTGAATCTTAATTCCTTCAGCACTTGCTTTGTGACACAAATCATCCTTTTATAACAAGGCACATTTTACTATGTCTTGATTCACCAAGATTAATGTTGAGAGTTCAGCTTTGCTCAAGCCATTGGTGAGACAAATTTTTCATTAGTTTTAGTCAACCATCAAATCATACTGAATAGTTTCATAGTGCAGTTATGATTTAAATTCAGGAGAGAATCTATTCACTGATGCAGACTAAACTGATCTGGAAATTAAAAGGCAAGAGCTTCAACTGGTATAAATTAGCGTAGTTCTTAGTGTAGCTGAAGTCAGTAGAGTTGCACTGGTCTGTGCCAGCCAAGCAAGTGGCACAAGGACTCCTTCCTGACTGGATCATGAGGTTCAGGTGATGACTGGGCTTCAGTGAGTCCTGTCAGGGGGAAGCTGGAATTAAAGCAGATATCCCAGGATGGTAAGTGTAAGTATACAGGCCACAGCTTGTGAATATATTTGAGCATGACTATAGTATATTGTTCTGACACTGTTTAGAGTGCCTTTCTGAACAGGAATGTTTGCAGTCCTTATCTTACTTTAAATTAGCAGAGAAGGTGCTGTGTGTTAGATCTTGTCACTGTTTTCCTATTGGAATGGCAGCTTGTTCCACAGAGCTATATTAAAACCAGGAAAGAAAGCTGGGAATTTAAACAAATATACAAGTGCCAACCTAGTCAACCCTGACACCTGCTAAGCCTAGGATCAGGCACTGCTTGCCTCAAGTATCAGACTCTAGAGGTAGTTATTAGTTATTACCCACAGAAGGGTAGATTTTGATTCCAGCATCCATATTTTGAGCCATGTTTGGACAGATATTAGTTAAGCATTCAAATACAGAATCTATCTTTTGAAGAGTTTGTACTGTAGAGGAATACTCCCTCCCTCACAGCTTTTTATTTGCTTTCTGTGAAACTGCAAAAATCTGTACCTTGCTGCCTTGAGATTCCAGTGCACCATGGGGCTGACCTTTCCCTCCTACAAGGATCAACTCCACCTCTGTTAGGCTGGTTGTTTCTGGTTTTGGCATTTCAAGCACCAGCAGCTCTTGGTCATTATGAGCCTGGTAGAACTCAATTTTGCTATTGATTTATGGGGAAGTTGGACTAAGACCTTCATCTTACCACTGAAAATTGGTAGAATAAGCTGTTTATTATCTTTGGTCTTGCCAAGACAGTAGAATAGCAAACCTCCCTATCAAAAAGAATGAAGAGCCTGAGTTTTAATCCATCTCTCTGGTTTCTTCTGTCAGAGTAACCATATTAAATGAGAGCAGAGAGTTTGTGTACCTTCCTGAAATTACTGCTGACAGATTAATGTTCCTGTAATTACACTAGAATGTCTTCAAAACACAAATATTAATTAAAGGGATTGAACCCACTTAGAGCAGTGTTCAATAGTGTTCAACAGAAATCCTGTACAAATTCAACAAAATGTAATTATTTGGAAAATAATCAGCATTAGTCACAGCAGATAAAGTAATTGTTAAAGGTAAAGTGATTTTTTTTTTTTTTTTTTTTTTTGGCTCAAAATTGATATCATGACTGTGGAAGCTAGTGTAGATTGTGTAATATAGCAATAATTGTTTTTGTAAATTGATGTCATATTTTGAGTAATGTCAAAAACACATGCTATATTTTAAGGTATATTTCAAAGCTCTATGACCCTGCTTCTTATCGTTGACTCATAGAATCATTTTGTTAGGAAAAGACCTTTAAGATCGAGTCCAACTACTGACTTCACACGTCCAAGCCCACCACTAAAGTATGTCCATCAGCACTTCATCTACACAGCTTTTTAGTATCTCCACTACCTTGCTGGGAAGCCTGTGCCAGTATCTAACAACCTTCTTAGTGAGAAAGTTCTTCCTATTCTCTACTCTAAATCTCCTCAGGTGCAGCTTGAGGCCATTTCCTCTTGGACATAGACCATGCATGTGTATTGCTCAGTCTACAGGTTGAGAGGAGGTTAAGAAGTGCATAATTGCAGTACATAAAAAAATCAAGCGCTTATACTTGTAAAATAGTAATGACTGGTATCTTTTCTAAGTACTAGGGATATTTTATTCTTTATATTTAATATTTTGTCCCACGTCTGTTTGAGTTATGCTGGAAAGGGCTAGAAAAATACAGCTAATAGATCAAACCTCTTGGTTGTAGATAAAGCTATTTATATTTAGTCCTTTTTTCCTTCCCTTCATGTTTACACCCTGCCTTCTTTCCTGTTGCATAACACCCTGAAGGCCCATTCAGCCTCTTTTTACAGGTTAAACTCACAAGAAAACCAACATGAATTTTTGCCTTTTAGTGTTCAGTAATGTAAATATTAAAGCACACCTTCAGTTGAAAGTATTGATTATCTTTTCCCTCCCCACACTCCTTTGTTGTACTTTGTACAACAAAATGTATGTATGTTCCTAGCTCTGTAATAAATACACAATGAGAAGGATGGTGGGTTTGCTCTATGTGAGTGAAAGCAAAGATGGTTGTCGCAGGCTTTATGGCAGCTGTGAGCTGTGGCCACTCCAGAAATGTACTCAAGCATCTTTTTTTTTTTTTGTTTAACACGAGTGCTAAAACAAATCTTATTTCTATTCCTAAGTATGTGCTGAAGTACTTTATTAAATAAGATTAATTAGCAGTCCTTTAATCTGCATTTTATTACCTGTAGCCTTACTATAGAGCTTCGTTAAAAGAGATAGTTAAATATATTACAAGGTCAAGATTTAAAAGTTTTGATATGAAACAATTTCTTGTTCATTTGCAAGTTCTGAACGTCTTCTGAATTTTCTAAGTTTATGTTGTGCATTCAGAACCGTGTAAGTTCACGCTGCATCTTCCCTCATTTGCAACAAACCCACAAATTTAAAAGGAGAAAATCTAGTATAAATACTAAAAATGTTGCAGCATGGCTGAAACAAATGAATTCACAGCTTGCCTTGAAAATTATCAGCAGGAGGAATAACCAAAGGAATGTGTATTCTCTTATCTGTATTAAAGCTTTGATTAACACGAAAAAATAAATGGACCATAACACTCTGTTCTGTGTGTATTTTAAAAACATAACCATACTTCAAATCACAATATCTATGTATGAATTCACATCAGATAGGTAATTAACCTTAAGCTTCAAAATATCGCAAATCTCCCTGTCCTTGAGAATTTACTGATGGCATATAAACTATTTACCTCTTTTTTGAATAATTTATCCTGTCCTTCCATTATGCCAAATGAATTTATAATCTTGGATAATGAAGCATTTCTGAGTGAAAGTTAAGATAGAGCTGCACCTCCTACTGAGTACAAATCTGTGAAAATACTTTTTCCCCCCATAGAACTTTATAAAATCTTGAAATGTACTTATGCTAGCAATTCTAGGATCAGAGAGCTTGGTTGTGTGAGGTTTTGGTGGTATAAAACAGAGGCATTTCCTTCTATCTCAGAATAACAAATCCTTATTTTTCACCAGTGTTGTCAGAGACTTGAATATTTAACTGTACTAGAGACATGTGGATCTTAACTTTATCCAAATGCATATTCTATTCCAATATTACCTTTCCTTTCATGACATTTAATTAAGAAAGGTCATTTTTCTCTTCTTCAGAGTACTTGTAAATATTAACCCATTTCCCTTATGTATAATTTCTCCTGTACAAAGGGATTAACATCAGCCCAGCTAAGGTCACTTCAGCTAATTTTGTGATGAGGAAAAAAAAAAATCAGAGCAAGCTCCCTGAAATTAAATTGTCCCACGCAAGTTCGACTTTATGCATCTGTGACTTACAAATGTGTAAAGACTCACATGTATGTCTTCCTAGGATATAAAAATATGTGGGCAATAAATTCCTTGCATGATTATAAGCCCCAAGATGAGCAACCCTCTTCAGTTATTTGTGTGCTGTTGTTTGTAATGATTTAATAAGTTGATAGGAAACAAAATACTGCTAATCTTGTATTAGTCTTTTTTAAATATATATATATTTTTTTTAAGCAAAGCCCAGAATAGAGTGTAAGTACAAGTATTTTCTCTGTGTTGTGTGTGTGCCAATAGAGAGATCAATTCCTGATGGGGGCTGCTGATAGGCTTTCTAAGCCATGAAAGCAAATCTCTTTCTTCCTCTCTCTTTCCTGAATGGAAGTTCCCTTCAGCAATTTATCGTTTATTTGACAGCAAATAACCTTGATGTTCTCTTTGTCCTTGCCCTTTTGTTAAGAGTGCAGTGCTCTCCTTTTTCCAAGTAATGAACGTGTTTGCTTTTTTTCTACATTTGTCATTTACAGTCTCCTTCCCTCTGGCCTCAAGTTTCCTTTGCTTAAGCACAGTCTGTAGGTAAGGCAGCAAGATGCTCCTGCTGATGGAAACTCAATCTTCTCCTTTATTCCTATGGGCATAGAAGAAAATAAGTGATGTGACGTAAAAAGTTTGTCAGTGGATTTCACCATCTCTTTCTGGAGTCTTCCAAGTGATGTCTTTGTATAAAGGCAATATTTGAGATAAGGAAAAGTGAAGATTCAGTACTGGTATAATGTAAGGGGAGCAGGAATTTGGTGCCTGGCACTGAGAGACACCTCCTCCAGTGGGAAATGTCAAAGTTACAAATGTTGGCCAGGAAGACAGAAGGAGAAAGTCAGAAATGCTGATTTTGCTGAATAACCTTATGGTTTTGAGCCTGTATCTTAGGCAAGATTGATAACAATGGGAAGGCCACTATCCATTCTTGTTTTTCCCATCTAGAATAAAAACTTAAGTTGATACTAGTGACTTAACACATACAATAGCATGTACTGATGACAGTCAGACTGTTCCTTGCTTTTCCATTTGTAGCAGCTGCATTTGGACTCTACTGTTACAAGATAAACATTCAGGTACATCCCACATAGAATGATTCCACAGTGTTTTGACACCCCTTCCCCGTTCCTCATAATTTCCCTTTCTCAACTAACAAACAATTTGGAGATTTACAAATACAGCTTCTGAAAACCCTTGTCTCAAATTTTAAAAGTCTTTGTCTTCTTTTTCTCCCTTACTGGGAAGCAGTGTACAATCTGGCTTGTGCTCTGTTTCCCCCTCACACTTGCTTGTATCCATTACTGAACTGCAGAGAAGGCTACTTGTTCTCTTTTTCACTGCAGCTACCAACCACACATAGCATTTGATGAAAAATATTACAAAGTACCATATGCATAAACATTTTTTCCCCCAACAAATGGTTAACTATTGATCCCTTGAAAACTGTTAGTTTTGTCTCTCCCCACATTGGAATCTCTAAACTATCATGTTATTCTCATATTTGCAGAAACTAGTAGGAATGAATAACGTCATGGAAAAGTTAATAAAGTCAAGTAGGAAACTACATTCCTAACGGCTGAAAGAAGGGAACACAAGACTAGATAGGAAAAGGGGTGATGCCCTACAGGAATCTGTCTCTCCAAGTGATGCAATACTTCAGTATTTAGATCCAATTCATAGCTTCCAACAGCCAGGTCATTTGGATGAAGCTTCCAGTAAATGACCTAGAAAAATGATGTTGGGCCAAATAAAAGAACCTTCTCATTAAAGGTCACATTTGGCTTTCTGGATAACTTAATGAGATTATTTTCTCTTCCCTATTCCTGCACACTTTCTCAAATGACTGGCCTAAATAAGAGGAAATTGCTGCTTGTTTAATGATTCTACAGCATGTTGGTATTCTGATGATATTTTAGGAATACAAATTGGCTGATGGATGGATTGAATGATGAAAAGAGCCTTTTTTTCNTAGTGAGAAAGTTCTTCCTATTCTCTACTCTAAATCTCCTCAGGTGCAGCTTGAGGCCATTTCCTCTTGGACATAGACCATGCATGTGTATTGCTCAGTCTACAGGTTGAGAGGAGGTTAAGAAGTGCATAATTGCAGTACATAAAAAAATCAAGCGCTTATACTTGTAAAATAGTAATGACTGGTATCTTTTCTAAGTACTAGGGATATTTTATTCTTTATATTTAATATTTTGTCCCACGTCTGTTTGAGTTATGCTGGAAAGGGCTAGAAAAATACAGCTAATAGATCAAACCTCTTGGTTGTAGATAAAGCTATTTATATTTAGTCCTTTTTTCCTTCCCTTCATGTTTACACC
The DNA here is from genome assembly GCA_013401255.1 of Urocolius indicus. Taxonomy (NCBI): domain Eukaryota; kingdom Metazoa; phylum Chordata; class Aves; order Coliiformes; family Coliidae; genus Urocolius; species Urocolius indicus. Next base: position 206,346 of record WBNH01009905.1, read on the forward strand.
CTGCCTTCTTTCCTGTTGCATAACACCCTGAAGGCCCATTCAGCCTCTTTTTACAGGTTAAACTCACAAGAAAACCAACATGAATTTTTGCCTTTTAGTGTTCAGTAATGTAAATATTAAAGCACACCTTCAGTTGAAAGTATTGATTATCTTTTCCCTCCCCACACTCCTTTGTTGTACTTTGTACAACAAAATGTATGTATGTTCCTAGCTCTGTAATAAATACACAATGAGAAGGATGGTGGGTTTGCTCTATGTGAGTGAAAGCAAAGATGGTTGTCGCAGGCTTTATGGCAGCTGTGAGCTGTGGCCACTCCAGAAATGTACTCAAGCATCTTTTTTTTTTTTTGTTTAACACGAGTGCTAAAACAAATCTTATTTCTATTCCTAAGTATGTGCTGAAGTACTTTATTAAATAAGATTAATTAGCAGTCCTTTAATCTGCATTTTATTACCTGTAGCCTTACTATAGAGCTTCGTTAAAAGAGATAGTTAAATATATTACAAGGTCAAGATTTAAAAGTTTTGATATGAAACAATTTCTTGTTCATTTGCAAGTTCTGAACGTCTTCTGAATTTTCTAAGTTTATGTTGTGCATTCAGAACCGTGTAAGTTCACGCTGCATCTTCCCTCATTTGCAACAAACCCACAAATTTAAAAGGAGAAAATCTAGTATAAATACTAAAAATGTTGCAGCATGGCTGAAACAAATGAATTCACAGCTTGCCTTGAAAATTATCAGCAGGAGGAATAACCAAAGGAATGTGTATTCTCTTATCTGTATTAAAGCTTTGATTAACACGAAAAAATAAATGGACCATAACACTCTGTTCTGTGTGTATTTTAAAAACATAACCATACTTCAAATCACAATATCTATGTATGAATTCACATCAGATAGGTAATTAACCTTAAGCTTCAAAATATCGCAAATCTCCCTGTCCTTGAGAATTTACTGATGGCATATAAACTATTTACCTCTTTTTTGAATAATTTATCCTGTCCTTCCATTATGCCAAATGAATTTATAATCTTGGATAATGAAGCATTTCTGAGTGAAAGTTAAGATAGAGCTGCACCTCCTACTGAGTACAAATCTGTGAAAATACTTTTTCCCCCCATAGAACTTTATAAAATCTTGAAATGTACTTATGCTAGCAATTCTAGGATCAGAGAGCTTGGTTGTGTGAGGTTTTGGTGGTATAAAACAGAGGCATTTCCTTCTATCTCAGAATAACAAATCCTTATTTTTCACCAGTGTTGTCAGAGACTTGAATATTTAACTGTACTAGAGACATGTGGATCTTAACTTTATCCAAATGCATATTCTATTCCAATATTACCTTTCCTTTCATGACATTTAATTAAGAAAGGTCATTTTTCTCTTCTTCAGAGTACTTGTAAATATTAACCCATTTCCCTTATGTATAATTTCTCCTGTACAAAGGGATTAACATCAGCCCAGCTAAGGTCACTTCAGCTAATTTTGTGATGAGGAAAAAAAAAAATCAGAGCAAGCTCCCTGAAATTAAATTGTCCCACGCAAGTTCGACTTTATGCATCTGTGACTTACAAATGTGTAAAGACTCACATGTATGTCTTCCTAGGATATAAAAATATGTGGGCAATAAATTCCTTGCATGATTATAAGCCCCAAGATGAGCAACCCTCTTCAGTTATTTGTGTGCTGTTGTTTGTAATGATTTAATAAGTTGATAGGAAACAAAATACTGCTAATCTTGTATTAGTCTTTTTTAAATATATATATATTTTTTTTAAGCAAAGCCCAGAATAGAGTGTAAGTACAAGTATTTTCTCTGTGTTGTGTGTGTGCCAATAGAGAGATCAATTCCTGATGGGGGCTGCTGATAGGCTTTCTAAGCCATGAAAGCAAATCTCTTTCTTCCTCTCTCTTTCCTGAATGGAAGTTCCCTTCAGCAATTTATCGTTTATTTGACAGCAAATAACCTCGATGTTCTCTTTGTCCTTGCCCTTTTGTTAAGAGTGCAGTGCTCTCCTTTTTCCAAGTAATGAACGTGTTTGCTTTTTTTCTACATTTGTCATTTACAGTCTCCTTCCCTCTGGCCTCAAGTTTCCTTTGCTTAAGCACAGTCTGTAGGTAAGGCAGCAAGATGCTCCTGCTGATGGAAACTCAATCTTCTCCTTTATTCCTATGGGCATAGAAGAAAATAAGTGATGTGACGTAAAAAGTTTGTCAGTGGATTTCACCATCTCTTTCTGGAGTCTTCCAAGTGATGTCTTTGTATAAAGGCAATATTTGAGATAAGGAAAAGTGAAGATTCAGTACTGGTATAATGTAAGGGGAGCAGGAATTTGGTGCCTGGCACTGAGAGACACCTCCTCCAGTGGGAAATGTCAAAGTTACAAATGTTGGCCAGGAAGACAGAAGGAGAAAGTCAGAAATACTGATTTTGCTGAATAACCTTATGGTTTTGAGCCTGTATCTTAGGCAAGATTGATAACAATGGGAAGGCCACTATCCATTCTTGTTTTTCCCATCTAGAATAAAAACTTAAGTTGATACTAGTGACTTAACACATACAATAGCATGTACTGATGACAGTCAGACTGTTCCTTGCTTTTCCATTTGTAGCAGCTGCATTTGGACTCTACTGTTACAAGATAAACATTCAGGTACATCCCACATAGAATGATTCCACAGTGTTTTGACACCCCTTCCCCGTTCCTCATAATTTCCCTTTCTCAACTAACAAACAATTTGGAGATTTACAAATACAGCTTCTGAAAACCCTTGTCTCAAATTTTAAAAGTCTTTGTCTTCTTTTTCTCCCTTACTGGGAAGCAGTGTACAATCTGGCTTGTGCTCTGTTTCCCCCTCACACTTGCTTGTATCCATTACTGAACTGCAGAGAAGGCTACTTGTTCTCTTTTTCACTGCAGCTACCAACCACACATAGCATTTGATGAAAAATATTACAAAGTACCATATGCATAAACATTTTTTCCCCCAACAAATGGTTAACTATTGATCCCTTGAAAACTGTTAGTTTTGTCTCTCCCCACATTGGAATCTCTAAACTATCATGTTATTCTCATATTTGCAGAAACTAGTAGGAATGAATAACGTCATGGAAAAGTTAATAAAGTCAAGTAGGAAACTACATTCCTAACGGCTGAAAGAAGGGAACACAAGACTAGATAGGAAAAGGGGTGATGCCCTACAGGAATCTGTCTCTCCAAGTGATGCAATACTTCAGTATTTAGATCCAATTCATAGCTTCCAACAGCCAGGTCATTTGGATGAAGCTTCCAGTAAATGACCTAGAAAAATGATGTTGGGCCAAATAAAAGAACCTTCTCATTAAAGGTCACATTTGGCTTTCTGGATAACTTAATGAGATTATTTTCTCTTCCCTATTCCTGCACACTTTCTCAAATGACTGGCCTAAATGAGAGGAAATTGCTGCTTGTTTAATGATTCTACAGCATGTTGGTATTCTGATGATATTTTAGGAATACAAATTGGCTGATGGATGGATTGAATGATGAAAAGAGCCTTTTTTTTTTCCCAAGAAAAAGAGTATCCAGCAGGCTTTACATTTCAGTAATGTTTGTTGCCAAGTATGTTTTCAATGTATCATTAGTACTTTTCATATGTTTGAAAACCACTCTGTTTCATATGAAAATGCACCTGTGAGATGTTTTTTCTTCTGGGCAAGTCTTAATCTTTCAACAAAAGTGTTTTGCTGTAAGCTGAAGATACCCTAGGCCATGAGTGTTCTCTGCTATTTTCCATGAAATTTAAGATTGCAGTCAGCTGTCAGACTTCTGTTTCCTATTTTACCAAAAGATATAATTCATCCTGTGAGCTGACTTAAATCAGGAATTCCAGCAAGACTGGACAACTTAGATTTGAGGACATGCACTTTCCCTTTCAAAGAGGTCATTCTATGCCTAGGACAAAATCTCTTGTTTATGTTCTTGTTCCTTTACAGATTTGGAAAGGGCAATATTCCCCAAAATTTGTGATGTTATCTAGGGCAAGAAGATATGTTGCGATAACTATATCCCTACTGCTCTCCTCCTGATAATGTGTTTCTTATTTACCTATTTTTCCATTAGCTCCTTTAGAGTTCAGACCAATAGATTCTTCCATTTACTATGTTTATATATCATTGATAAAGCCCACGTGTTAAAAGTGCCTTAAAATCAGTACAGACCAATATTGATTCGAGGCTAAGTAATTTTGCTCTGCAGAAAATGGGCATTATCTAATGCTATGTTGCTCAAATATTTTTTTCTTATACTAAATAGTGAGACACAATAAAACTTTTTAATGCATCTCTGGGTCATACACAAATGTGAAGGATCCTGTACTGTTATACATTAGCTCTTTTCCTGGCCTCCAGAGTATGTCCAAGTGGATGTAACTGGTGGTGATACGAAAGGGAATTATGTTTTTTTCTTTGATATAAAGAATTAAAGGTTTTCTTAAGGTAAGATGAACTTTGAACCCTCTTAGGTGATTCCATATTGATGCTGGCTAGCATTTGTTGATATAAACAGTCTTAATGATGTAGATAAGTCTATTTACAGTTTTGCAGTGGAACCTCCTGAGCATGAAAGCCTTGGGTCAAAAACTGTAGTAGGGCAAAATAAGGGGACGTGGCAGAGGTCTCTGTGCTGAGGAAGACCCCAGCTTTCCCCTAGCTCCTTCTCAAATATCCCAAGGACAGCCAACTGCTAGTGCTCTGTCTTGCAGAGTTGGCCTCAGGCACAGCCCCAAAATGCCTCTTGTGGATCAAGGCACTTACTGTTACCAGGTTACTTATTTTGCCCTCATTAAAACACACCGATAATTGTGACTTGTCATTCTTCTGTGAACAGTGGCCAACCTGGTGATATGCAATAAAAATAACTGAAAAAGTTAAAGACAGTGTTTCAAAGTAATTTTTATAAAGGTGAGAGATCAAGTGACACAATCTTTCTAGCCACTTCAGTAAATATAGGGTGGTGATTAGCAAATAAAATGGAGTAATTGTAGTTTTCTTCTCAGCTCAGTACACTTTGCTGAAGTATCTGTGTCAATCAAAGTTATATTTAGATTGACACTGTAGGGATATGTAAAACCTATTTATTTCTGAATAAATATTTAAAGAGATTATATAAGCAGTAATGTCCAAAGCTCAGGGATTTTCCCTGAAAAGATGAAGATTATTTATTGATAATAGCCTAATATAAAACCTCATCTGGTTATCAAGAATAGTCTAAGCATTAATAATTACAGCCCTAGGCTAGACTGAACAATGCCAACCCTCCAAACATTATAAGTTCTGGATTTACTTGCCTTCACAGAGCATCTCCAGTGACATTAGAAATATCCATTCCAGACAGTGGGATACAAATGCACTTCTAGAAGGATAGGTGGAAAGCCAAATGGAGAACAGAGCATCTTAAATCATGTGCTTTTAAGTATCCAGCATTAACAGAGTCCTGTCTTTCACAAAATAAATCAATGCAGGCAAGGGGATAAAACATGGTTTTAACTTGGGTTGACTTTCTCTAGGAGCTTCTACAAAAACAGAATTCAGAACAAAACTTGTGGATTTCAAAAGTAATCCATAAGCAAGCCATTTTGTTTTAAAAGATTTTCCATACATGTACCAATACTGACTTTCAAAAGGGATAGAGGGAAGATGATAATAATATATCAACAAAAGCACAAAATCTATAACAGATACAAAAGCAAAACAAAATAATTATTATTTCTTTCTTTTTTTTTTTTTTCCTATTGTGTTGTGGATTCTTGCTCTGAAGTATTGCAATTTTCAGAGCTAAGGACAATAGTATCCTTGGAAAAGCCTGCTACTAGAAGAAATTTCCTGCTCTCCATCATTTCCTAGCACTGAAGCTTCTAATGCCTGAACTGTGTTTGTCAAGAGTTATCATTTTTCTTTAACTCTTTTGGAAGGAGAACTATCAAAAACAGGTACATACAAAAGTATCATTTAACTGAGAAGGCTAGTTGAATCATTGACTTGGGTTCTGTTTAGCACCTTTTAAGTCTTCATAGCTTCATTTTCAGGACTTTGTAACAAGTGAAGGAAATATGAGTTTTCCATTGCAGAATTGATGGTGGCTTGATTCTCTCAATTTGTTCTCATTCATGCAGAACATCATTTTGTTTCTGAATCTGACACTCTATGCATCAATATGTTTTATTTCTCACTGGCCAGTATCTCCTGGGCAAACTTTCTGTTTGGTCTCAATGGTGGAGAAATACCAAATAAGGGCTTCTTAATGTTCTGCATGGACTAAATACCAAATTTCCAAAGCTGTTAAGAACATTGAGTCCTCAATTCCTGTTAAAATCAACATCCTCTGTTCCCCGTCTGTTGCTTGTATCCAGGACCTGTCTCTTAGGCTGTTTTGTTCTCAATAGTTTCACATAATTCTACGGCTTTTTCAAGCATCAGTTGAGTCTTCGCTAGATTTAGTGATGGTCAGAATCCAGTTTTACAAACTGAAATCTTTTCCTAGAGGTTCTCTTCTCTGTCATGACTACATTCCCATTCCTCTTTAGGAAGATCTGTAGGGTATACATTTATTTGTTATGTTTCTGAGTAAAGGATAAAGCAATAAAAAACATTTAATTGCTTTTTAAAGTTCTGTTTTAATTGGAATTTGTCTTAACAAGCAGACAAACATCTGGGGGGAAAAAAGAAAGAAGGAACTGACTCAAGCAACATTACTGTAACACTTTTAGTTTACAATCAAATAATTTTAAATACCTAAGCCTTATAATTATTTTCCCCCATGTAATTCCATACCATGTTTGTATGTGGAAAGATGCATATGTCTGGTTTCACTTGTTTTTACAATTGTCATATAGCCTTTCCTGATGTTTTGTAGATTACATACAGAAAAACATTGGCCTAGAAGCTATATCTCTGCCCCATCAACCTTTAACTACATGCATGCATGTCTGTAACATCTTAAAACAATTAACAATTGTAGGTGATCTTGGAATTCTATTTTCCCTCTGAAAGATGAAATTGTATATCATTTTTAGTGGCGTTTGTGTTATTCTCAAAAGACATGATACATGAAACAGATATTTGACTGTTTTTTTGTCATAAATGACATTGTTTTGACACAGTAGACTTCCTCTTTCTGTATCTGTTCAGAGCTCTTCATTATTCCAATTGAACTCCTTGCATTTAAATATTTAAATATAAATTTAAATACACTTACAACCCCACTCAAAAGATTTGTTCATTTTAATGTACTTTTGTCTTTAAAGTCCAGATGAACCTATTATTGTGATATGAAAAGGCTGATGGTTGTAGAAAACTGAGAACTCTGAAAGAGATGGCTCTTTTGACTCCTGTAGAGCTGCCTGAGAAAATGAGCCCCCAGCACCTTCCCTGCACAGCCATCTCAAGCTATACTGCTGCATGGGGTTGTTGTTTACTTAAACTCATTATTTGTCAGAGAATTTCCCTCTTTATTTGTGTGCATCACAATTATATATGCCACGTTTTATGCTCTTGCTTTATAAAGGCCTCTGTTTTCCCCTAACTATACCTTCCATGACTGTTCTACGGGAAAAAGAATTGATTCTCTATTTTGTTGGTTTTTTTTTTAAATGATCTACATTTTCACAGTTATAGTTGGGTTTGTGACCAAATTTATTTTACTGTGCTGCAAGGATGGCAATCAGGAAACAAACTTTGAGTAACTTATGGAAAATCAAGATGTTTGCCTGGCATTTCCAGAAAGAAGAATGTGCTTTTTGTTTCTTACAAGTCCAACACCATTTTTGATGTGTGAGTTTTTTGTTTTTCTCCAGTTTAGTCACACTCAAGAGTGTTTTGTTGACTTTGCAAGCAGTTGTTTTGCATTTATTGGTTTGATATTATTTACATAATTTGAACTGCTTCACTGCAAACACCTTCTAATGTTTTGAGGTGTAGTTGCACAGCAGTTTGCAGTTAATAAGTTAAAGTTATCTACTTTAGCAGAGGGGTTGGACTAGATTGTCCTTACAGGTCCCTTCCAATCCTTACTATTCTGTGACTGTGAAATTCTGTAATTCTGTAACAAAGCACAGCAGTTTGTACAGTGAACCTCCTAGCATCACATCAGTCTCTGTGAGATATCTTGGTTGTACTTCATTTGGGAAGAGCAGTGGGTCTCCATCTTTCTAAGACAGATGTGTCAGTTTAAAAGAGAGGCATGGATAGCTCCCTTCCTGTGCTCTTCAAACAAGTATATCTCTTAGGACAATAAAGTGTCTAAAACATTGTGTTATTAATGATGTACCCAAAAAGCCCTCTCTTTCCAAGTGGAATGCTCAATCACTTAAACTTTTTACTCTGAAATTATCAGCGGCGATTTTAATGGCGCAGCTGACTATAAATGGAGGCAGGTTGCCCGTGGCAATGTCAGAAGGGATTGCATCAAGCTGAAAGCCCTGGCAGTAATGTAGGCTGACAGCTTCCCCCATTACTGCTTTTTCCTCGCTGCTCGACCGGCACACGGCGTGATGCAAATAGACAGCCCCTGTGCTCTGTGTGCTGGCAATGTATTGGCATCCTGCACTGTGTACATCAGTCCTGAGCTCACACCACTGCTGTAGAGTGGGTAAATACAGATCCTACAGAAATCCCACAGATTGGGGAAATAAGTATCAGACTTGGCAAGGCCAGCAAGACTTTGTTTTAATAAAGTGACCCAAATAACAAAGAGGGTGGGTTTCTGAAGTCCAGGAATTGTTGGTTTTTAGCTGTGCTGTGTAATTTGTCAAATTATTAAAATGATGAACAGTAGAGGTAGCAAAACTTAGCAAGTAGGTTTAGAAACATGAAGTGATTTATAATAATTCTCTTTTTCAATGAGCTCTTGTGCTTCTGAGGGACAGCAATCTTTGTGGCTATCAGAAACTGCAGCACTGATTTAACTCTACTGACTAAAAATAAACCACAGGCCTCAAATTTGCTTTTCTATGTATATACCAAGTCTTTAAATTTTCCACATAAGTCTCAAGTACTTTATTGCCAGTGTTTATCTGCTTTGGTATTCTGAATGTTAAAGTACATGGATTTCTAGGAAAAATCACATTAATCAATAGCAAAATAACAAATTTCTCATACTCAGCTGCATTAACATCTACAGTTAAATTAATGGTAAATATTTGATTCTGAATGAATTTTAAGAAAGGAATGCTCTAGATAATGTGGAGAGAAATGGGAAAAGTAACACTTCATAAAAAAGGTCACAGGAAAATCTCTTCTCTCTTGTAAATAACTACATGGTCTCACAAGTCAATTGAAACCAAAATAGATAGGTTTTGATAAAGAAGTAGTATACAGGGTATATAATGCATTGCTGTACTTGTAGGAGAGGAATCTGCCATTACATGAGAGAGTTCTTAACAGCAACTGCTTCAGATAATGTCTTTTCCTTTCTTCTCCCATCCCTCCTTTTTATTTCCTCCCTTCCCCAGTATTTCTATTCTCAGTCCAGAATACAGACTGGTTCCTGTGACTTATCTTTAAACTCCATAGATAGATACTCTAGAGTCACTACAACACTTTGCACCTTGATGGAATTGTGCGAAGTTATGCTATTTGAAGTTCTGATGCCCCTCAGTCATAGATTAAGCACTGAGTAAAGTAGTGCCTAAGTGCTAATAAAATAACTCTGGATTCTTATGCAAAAGTCTCTAAAACTTGAAAGAAATCTCTGTTTAGGTATTTTTCTTGTAATTTATCTCAGCAGGTTTGAGAAATTGTCCTTGTACTTTCCAAATAATAAACACATTAGTGGTGTTAGAAATGCTATTGTAAAGATTAAAAAGAGAGTCTGGATTAATAGATGTTTTCGTGAAATGCTGTCAACATGTCTTTATGCTGGACATTAATGATGAATTTACTAGACAATTACTGATAAATAGAAAGGTACTTCAGTGCCCTGAGAGATGTATTCTCTCTTTGTTGCACAGAATGGAACTTCCCAGGGAATCTGTATTGTGTCATATTTTCAGAAGGGCATTTTTGTAAAAGTGTGATATGGGAAAGTCCCTTTTGGCTGGAATTGAGGCCCATCAAACTTAATCAGGATTTAGAATTATAATTTGATTTTTCTTGGTGTATGATTTGTATGACTTAATCTATACACTAACCAGAGCTCTAGGATTGGCAACCTTAGCTAAACAGGCATGATTGAAAAGGTCACAAAGTTCTGCTTCCTCTAACTCTAGATGATAAATCCAGGCTATGATTGAAGCAGAGAAGTAGATAGGTTGGAGAAGCCTTTCTCATAATTTGCTGTACTGTGGTCTCTTCTCTTCTAGGGATACAGATAAGTTATCACATGCAATAGAGTAAATCTTCAGGTGATGTGAAAGTTATCAGCATTGTTGTATGTCTACCAGAGCTTTCAAGAAGTCTCAGAGTGTGGAAGTAATCTTTCTACTGCAAACTGTCAGACATAGTGACATTCAGGATGTGAAAACCAGTGAAATCTGTTTCCCAGCCTTTCACCCTGAGGTGATGAGCACGAGCTCTTCCCAGGGAGATCACCTTCATGTGCCATTTGGAGGGTACACAAACATCTGGTTTGACCTTTTGCTGAGTGTTAAAAACCAATTGCAAAACTGGAAGCCTGATGCAGATCTTGGTCATCAAGCACAATGTTGCATATAGGAGCATAGCATGGCATTTTTTATATCCATTGGAAAGCCTGCTCATCCTTTCATGTCAGGACTTTGATTTTCACCAGTGGCTGGACCACTCAAAAAAGTTTGTGCTTGTTATTGTTTGCAAGGAAGAAGGGCTATCTCTTGGCTTTGGCACTAGATTCTCCTGGTTTTAAGTCCAGGAGTGCTAGTTTCTCTGCTGCTGCAGCAGTACCTTCTGTGGCTCTTAGAAAAAAAAAACGATTTGGTGTTGTAGTGATTTACTCAGCCTTGAGTAATGGTTCATCTCTGCTAGAAATGCATTACTACTTACTATTTTATAGATAAACAGTGAAACAGCATATATATATATTTATGTGGTGTTGAGTAAAATTGATCATAGCTAAGAATGTCCAGCTCAGTTATGAGAAGTGTTGGTCTTAGCTCACTATGTAGACATGTGCACATTTATATGGCAAGCATAGACAGCTCTAGGGATAGAGAAGAGTCAGAAGGGGAAGAAAAGTGCCTTTTAAAAGATGAATATTTTATCCATTTTACCTAAATTGTACCATACTCAAAGCCCAGACAACACAATATAAAAGAGAGAAGCACCTCTCTGAAAATAATAGGCTTTGAGTTCACTAAAACTGCATTTATTATGGTCTCGAGAAGCAGTTGAAAAAGGGAGAATGCTGAATGGTCATGTTAGGAAGCATAAAGCACGAAAGTAATTTTTAACTTACTGATTCCATTTTGGTTGCCATCCTTTTCCATCACATTAATCTTTTGAGAGCTCAGGTCAGGAGACCTCTTTCCTGGCACAATGTCCCTATCTTTAAACATGCTTTTTCTTTTGATGTTTCTTGAATTATCTGAGCCTACTGCTGCCATGGTCATTGACAAGACATTTTCCAAAGACTTTTTTTTTTGTAAATGTCTTCTCCAGTCAAGCACACTTTGGTTACTTCTCACTGTGTCAGCTAGGGTAGATGGTGTTAATGTCAGAGGGAAACATGGGCAGCTAGATAATTAATGACTAGGTATAGTCAAGCTGGTGTCATTTGAAAAGAGAAAAGAACCCTCTGAAATTGCATCCATAGATCTCATCATCAGCTGCAGCTGTTTATAGGAAAATAAAAATGGTCAAAGTATACATCATCAGAAGGGTAAAGGTTAAACATATTTGTGATTTCCATTTTAATACCTCTTTCCAATTCATTAATATGTATTTGAAGGAGGAACATGCATGCAATGTTTATTTAATTGACATGTGCATAAGTGAAATGTATTTCCAGGGTGCTGAGTCCTGGCCAGGCATAGTAGCACTTAGTACTTCTCTCCTATCCCTGAAATAAGTGATTTTCACCCTTGAAATTCTCAGGAGAAAAAAAATAACAATATCATAGAATCACAGAATGGCAGGGATTGGAAGGGACCCTCTAGAGATCATCCACTGCAACTCCCTGCTAAAGCTGATTGAGCTCGATCAAGTTGCACAGGAACGCATCCAGGTGGATTTGGAAACCTTCAGAGAAGGAGACCCAACACTCTCCCTGGGCAACCTGGGCCAGAGCTCCCTCCCCTGAACAGTAAATAAGCATTTCCTTGTGTTTAAGTGGATCTTTTTGTGTTCCAGCTTATGTCCCTTAGCCCCAGTCCTGTGACTGGACACTACAGAAAAAAGTACCACTCCATCCTCATGACATCCATCCTTTTGGTACTCTTGTTGGTGAGATTCCCCCTAGGTCTTCCTATTTCTAGGCTAAATAGCCCCAGGTCCTGCAGTCTTTCCTCGTAAGGAAGATGAGGCTTCAACATAAAGAACAGTTGTGCTATGTTTTTTGCTTTCTTCATTTGACTTGAAAGAGAGGTAATTTAATTTAGCTGTGGTCAGAAGGGTGTTTTTCTGTTGACCTCAGCTGTTTTTGGGCCAGGCCCACTCAACAGATTGAATATACACACTTATCTGAAACATAATGATTTACTGATCTACAAACATTCAGGGGATTTTGGGATCACAGCATTTAGCATCTACTCTGCTTAAGTGCACTAGATGTGTCATATAAATCTCTCTGTCTGGTTTCACTGGGAACTGTAGGCTGGTTCACATTCAGCCTACTGGCATCTCCTCCTCAAGGTGCAGTGCAATGATGATGGACCCTTCAGCTCTTCTGAGAGTCTTGGGAAGGGCCAACACTTCTGGAGACCTTGTATATCTGAAGGCTGAATATCTACTTGGAAGGGCAATGTTCTACTCATTTTACTACGAGCTAGAATTCAAAATAAAAAAGTCTTTCAATAGATCCTGTTGGAGGATATGTTTACATTCACCAATCTTTCATATAGCTCCATAAACAGTCCACATCGAGAATGAGTGCAGAAACACACACATAGTTCTCTTTATTCGATTTTCCCATCATCCTTGCTCTGCTGACCATTTTCTTTCTGAAGTTTTGGTGGATTAACCTCATCAAGTTAAATTCAATATTTTTTTGTGTGCTCAGAAAGGTTGTTCCCTTTTCCAGCTTCATCTGTTGATTCAGTAAGATGTCACCTCTCACTATCTCATCTCTCCCATTGTCCCTATAAATTCAATGTCACTTTCTATTGTGTGCTCCTTTATGCAGATCATTCCTATATCCTTCTTTCTAGCATTGAAAATTAATGGATTAAAAATATTTATAAATATTTTTATGGACAATTAGCAATTAAATACGTGGGACATAAAATACTTGGGTTTTTTCAATGGAGTTGTAATTAGGCAGCTGATGTGTGGAGCTGCCTACAATCAGGCTGGGATGCTGTGGTGGGAGAGAGTTGCATGGGACCAATATGAGTCTCAACAGTGATAGCACTGGAAAAAGTGAAGTTTGGCTTAATGGGAGTCATAGGAAGTCAGAGACAAACAAGGTGGCATGGAGATACTTAGGAGCCAGCTGTAAATGTAGAAAGCAAGCTCTGATGCTTGAGCTCAATGTTTGTGTGATAGTACACAGTGGGACTGAAGAGTCTGGAAATCCAGAAGTACTGTGGAAATTCAGCAATAGAAGAGAGAGATAATGCAGAGCTAGATGGACTTGGAAAGGCTAATAAAGACAGTTTACCGAAGTATATTGAAAGTTATATCCAAGTGAGCTCAAGAGTTGTGAAACCCACTGCTAAATGTACTGAATTTTTCCTAGGAAAAAGTAAGAGCATATTACAAATATATGATGTGATGGTGGCACAAACTGCTGGTGCATGTATGAGCTAGAATAACTAAAATCTTCCAGTGGATTTACTGGAAGGTATAAAATCAAACTCTGTAAATAAGCAGCAAAAAAATCTGCCTCAAAGACAGTGTATTGTGGTTACAAGTAGGATTTGCAGACGTAGTCAAGGCTCTGCTTGGCTACCAGTGAGATACTGAAGAAACCTGTATCTCTTATCCACTCCTGTCCAGATTGATGGTTGAAGCAAAAGCTACAGAAAGGCCTAACAGCAGTTATCTCTCAGCACCTCAGCGTTTGCTTCTGATGGTAAAACCCACTTGAGTTTGAACCAAATCAGTCTTGTAACAGTGGATGTGAAAAAACAGTTGAATAAAGAAAATACGATTATGCTAACACTTCCCTGGAAGTAAACAGCAAACGCTATCTTAAGTCTCTGAGGTACTGAGACTCCTGCCATCACTGTCTCTACAAGTTTGAAACTGCATTTTTCTCACAGTTATAATCCATATAATCCTACTACATGAGCCTAGATAAGAATTAAATTAGTGACAGAGTATTGTAAATGGAAAATTGGCTTGTAGCATTCTATACAAAGACTAGGGGCTGCTCATTTTGGGTTCAGTACCAGGTTTATTATATGATGACCACCACAGAGAGGTCAGAGAAGTTAATTGCAATAAGATTTCAGCTTCCTCAATGAGTCTGGTTTATCACCTTGTATTATATTGAGAAATCCATGAAAGACTAGTCAGTATTTGCCTTTCAACTTCACTGCTTAAGTATTAGAATGCTTTAAATAAGAATGAAAAATCTTTCTGCTCCCAGTTTTTAAAATCTTTTAGTTTCACATAAATAAGGCTCTTTATCATGTCTTTTCTCTCTCTTTTTTTTTTTTTTTTTTTAATGTTACCTAATGTACAAAGAAGATCTCAAACAACTCTTTAATAATGCGATAGTGCTACAGCTAGGAATTGAAATAATGTAAGCTTCCAATAGGCTCATCTGTTCCAATACAGCAAACAGAATAAATATTTTGGAGTTCTCAAATGTGCTTTTTATCACTTGTAAGTGTGAAAACAATTCTGCAAAAGACATCAAAAGAAATGATATTTCTGCAAATGGAGATCTTCTGTCGCTGTACATTTGGCTGTGGCTTTCTTGCTTGGATGTCTTTGCTACAGTCATGTGCACAATTTCTGCTCTATTTAGGAATTTGATTTTGTTAAGCCACTGTGTTTATAGCTGAAGATAACATTGAGCTTCACATTTGAGGATAATGGTATATGATACAACAAGAACTGCTGATTTAAGGGAAAGAATGTTGTTAGAGGCAAAAAAATATTAAATGTAATTATAATTAAATCATATAGCAGCATGAATCTACCCTGCTTTAGGATTATTTTCTTTCTTAGAAAGTTACTAAAAATCTGTCTGCGTGTACAAATTAGTGATAGTTACAATAGCCATGTTTATAGTGAGAAAGTAGACTGCAGAGCAAATTTTACTGAGAGCACTGAAATATTAACCTATTAAATTATCACTTTGCATGAAGGGAAGGGCTATGCAAGATGTGAGGTGGCAGAGAAATACATAGCACAATCAGGATTTTGCACAGCAGTGACAGAATCCTGACTTCTTGCAAAGACAGAGACTTATTATAGCACTACTGTACAACAGACAAAATGGCCAGAATAGAGTTTTTACTATCAATCTCTCTTCTGGAATAAAGGAGTTCAGAGGTTGATTAGAGACATCTTGAGGGTCTTTGAGTCATTTTATTTTTATGTGTGAAAGCAAAGAAACAGTACAGCAATTTTGTTTTTCTTCTCATACTTGTTGGTCTCTGTAAGTAGTCCCTCAGCAGCTTTACATCTCTAAATTCCAAACTCTATAGGGTCCAAAGCAGCACAAGTCCTAAGTACATGCTTTTTGGATCACCTAGTAGTGAAAAAGCAGTCCCAGTTCAGAAGAGTACTTCACAGGTCTGATTTTAATATGTGTGAGCAAAATCTTGTTGTTTATACAGTTCAGATGTTAGCTCAGGAAAAACTTTTGTAGCCTCAAAAGCAGCCACAGCCCTGAAATACATGAACGTCAGTCATGTGCTGAATTCCCCAATGCTCAAAGGCAAGCCCATGTTTAAATTTCTGCACGTGTAGGTCATGGAGAAGGCTGTGGGGCTGAGACTCCAAAATGTGCTTCACAAAGTGCCAGTAATTGTGGTTGAGCAAGTTTTCCAAGAGTGCTTGGGTACTGTGAAACTTGGGACAATTATTTCTTCACTCTTTATAAACTGTGTGTATACTTCTAGGCTTTGGTTAGTGAGTTGCAGTGTTGGATACATAATTATTTGGAGAGATATTCTCACATGATCTAAGACTGTAATAGATTAATTTTTTTTCTTTCCCAGAAATCTTTAATCCAGCCTCAGATTTCCTTCTCCTCATGTCAGGAAATCCTCTATAACTCTTAACCCTTTTGTCTCTTGACCAGTTAGCCCACCCAATAAATAAAAATAATACTACTTTAAAAAAAAAAAAAAAAAAATATATCTTGGCTGGCTGCCACTCAGATCAGTGGACTGTAGAGCTAAATAGCTGAGCTTTTACAGTAACTAAGATCTGAAAATGGTGCTGGAGTTAGCTTAATGACTCCCAATTCAAAACCAGGAATGGGCTCATGGGCTGGAAGGTACTACTGTTGCCTTTATTGGAAAGACAAGCAGAGTATCCAGATTACATCTCTGTCTGTTAGTCTCAATGTCACAGCATTAAACTTGACTGGAATATTAAGTCTGGACTTCTATGCCTTAAACTTCAGTGGTTTTAGGGTATCCTTGTAGCCATAAACGTATTTTTGGGATACCACCTTTTTGGTCTGGCCTCCATTCTCAGCTGTATAACATTCTCTGTGAAACAATAGAACAAAATCATCCTTAATTGTCTTTTAATTCCTAAAAGCTAAGCAGTAAGGATGTTTCTGAAAGTTCACACTGAGTGTATCCTAAGTTCATGGATTTGCAGATTCAGGCTGAATGGGTACTGTGACAAACTGGGTATAATTCAAAATGTTCATGCTACGAAATCTCTGGAGTCTTAAAAAATTCAGCATGTCTAACTGAAGCCTACAGACAACCTTTTAAAGTCTCTACCTCTGATCATTTCCTATTCCTACTGCCTTGCTAGATCTGATGTTTTCTTTGTTATCATATCAGTTATGCTCCCTCATCTCCTTGTCTTTACGGAGCTCTTCTGTGCACATGGCAGAAAAGGCAGATTGTAATGTTGTCAGCTTCAATCCTGAGCTGAGTCTGTGGCACTACAGCACATTTCAGTGTGGAGCAGGGAAAGCAGAAAAAAAATTAGAGGAAAAAAAAAGAAAGCTGAGATAGTTAGGAGGAAGTGGGCGACCTGGATTATAAATGGTTATAAAAAGAAACTCTGTGTGGGCTGGATCTGACTTTGCAGGAGATTAATGTGTTGCCAGGTTCCCTCTGCAGGTGGCCAGAGGAGTTTGTGTGGCTGATTTGGCCTCCCAGATCCCACCTTGCTGGGTTTTCCAGGTGTTATTATCCCTGTCAGAGGGATGTTATTCACACACGGAGCTATGTCTAGTGATACTAGTGCCCTTCACCACCACTGACCCATGAGGAGATGGCAATCCACATTGCCCCAACACTTTCCTGTTGCACAACTGCAAGTTCTAGTCACTCTGACCTCAATTTCTTTTACAACATTACTTCTTAAGTAAGTTTTTTTTTCTGCTGAATGAAATGTCAGCAGATAACATCAGCGTTACTCCATAATTTAATAGTTCCAAATATGGGTTGGAGTCTGACTCAATATCCTTTTTTAGTTGACAGTTTAATATTTTGATAATATTTGCCTATAACTCCCTACACTGGGGACTAGTAAGTACAGGAAACATGCTTTCAGACACATAAATATCTTACATTTCTCCACATCATGCTTTTGCCAGCTGTCAGAGGCAGCTATGTTGTATTAGCTATGTCTGGCCCAAGAGGGAGGTGGTAGGTGTGGCTGTGCTTCTGTTTTGAGGCACCCATTCTGCAGCCCTTCCATTTCTCTGCAGAGCCTACTGCTTCCATTCAGACACCTGAAATTTCAAGGGATTTGTCTTAATGCTGTTACTATCTTGGCTTCTGAAAGGATAACAATAGTGGGTGAGAGAACTTGTCTCCTTCAGACAACATTTAAATATCTTTCTGAGAGAAGCCGCAGAGAACAAAGATAAGCCTGGAAGATCTTTTAATATTGCTGAGAAAGAATGCTTAAATAATACAATCAGTACTTAAGACACTTCCAGGAAGAAAGAAAGTCTTCCAACATCAGTCTTTTTCAGACCAGACTGCTTTGAAGATCAGAAATGAAAACCAAGAGATGGAATTTTTCACAGAGCTATGGGAAAGCTTTAGGAGAATCAGTTTCTCCACAGCCAAAATCATCCTTCTTTATTGGAATTTGTTGGATGTGTCTCAGCCCTAGAACAGATACTACCTATTAAAAAAAGTATATAAAAATAATCAAAAGCTTTACTCAAAAATACAGCTTTACCTGTAAGCCTTACTCACAAACATCTACTGAAAGGAACACTTTCCCAGTCTCCCAGTCTTCAGCCTCCACATTTTGGACTAGGGACAACTGAAGCCTTTACATTCTTTATTATAACTTTGACTATCTTATAAACTACTATATCAGCTGCCAACCGTATCAATAATGCTATTGGTCATGACATTCTTCCTAATTCTTGTAACTGCCTTCAAAAATCAAGTGGAAAATGTACTGTAATAACAACTAATGACACCAAAGTTTTGGGGTCACAAGACCTGATTCATAGAATCACAGATGTGGTAGAGATTGGAAGGGACATTTAGAGATCTAGTCCATCCCCTCTGCCCAAGCAGGTCCACCAAGAATCAGGTCTTACAGGAATGTGTCCAGGTAGATTTTGAAGACCTCCAAAGAAGGAGCCTTCACATCCTCCCTGGGCAGCCTGTGCCAGTACTGTCTCACCTCACCAGTAAAATAGTTTTTTTCTTATGTCTAAATAGATTTTTTTGTGTTCCAGCTTCATCCCATTACCCCTTGTCTTGTCACTAGATACAAGAGAAAAAAATGCTGCCCCAACCTCCTGACAACCACCATTTAGATATTTGGAACTATTAATGAGATCCCCCCTCAGCCTCCTCTTCTCCAGACTAAACAGCCCCAGTTTCCACAGCTTTTCCTCATAAGGAAGATGTTCATATACTTCAGTGAAAAACCTTATGTTCGAAACGAAGTGTTTGCCTCTGAAGCTCCTCACTTCCATGAAGTGATGACTGGTGAGGTTATGGGTCACAGCTGCAGCAGTTGTAGCCTTCAACTTCCTCTTCAGGAGCAGGGAGATAAAAACCTTACTCTTCACATTTAAAATGCAACAAGACACGGTGCTGTCAGCAGCAGCGAATGGCAATCGGCTCCTTCCCCGGACCTAGCAAGCACTTTTCTCACTTGTGGTTTATATAACACAGTAAAAACTCTAGACGTCATGCTTTTGGGAAGGTCTCCTGAGGAAGCCATGCATTCATCGGAATGAGGTGCTCGTAGTGGAGTTCTATTTATATTTTCTGGATCAACAAAGGACTAAATGGGTTTTGTTACATATAAACTGCATAGGTTTGCTGTGAGCAAGTGCTGACAAGGTAAATGTACCCATAAGAAAATGAGTTGCAAGTTTCTAATCCCTCTCTTTGTCTCTTATTTTGCATGAGAGTACATTTTTACAAGGTGCAGTCTAACCGGAAACTTGACCTTATTTCCTAAGAAATTAATTAAATCAATAATTACTCTCTACTTATGGACTGAGAAAAACAGTAGAACTTGCAAAGCTGCTTTCAAATTCATTTCTAGTGAGGTGAAAGTTCATCTTAAAAATTGAAATTTGTCTCTGATTATTGCTGCAGGTAGAGGATTAAAAAAACCCACTCTCCTAGTAAAATTGCAGGAGCTTGTCACAGCAAAGAGCTTAATGATACTATTTTATTCTCCTTGCAACGTTAATGTTTTCATTAAAACTTTAGCACTTTCATCATTAAGGGATGCACTGTAAGTGTTAATTGAGATTAGAATTATGTTTATGTACTCTGAAATGACCTTGGCTCTTGGCACTGATGCAGGACTCTACACATTTATTCCCATTTTTTCAACAGATACAAAACTAATGTCTTGTGAGGATTTCTTTTGGTGGTTTTGCAGAGCTCAGTAGTTGATCTTCTGTGGCTGTGTAGGGCTGAAAGGAGCAGTGCTGGCTGCTCTCCTAGTGCTGGTTGGCTTGGCTGTTCTGTGCCTGTTTAGTGAGAGAGGACAGGATAAGTAGAGAAATTGCTTTTCAGTGACAAATAATTGATTAAGAATGCTCGTTATCATTCAAGCCCTCAAAGTACTTTTTTAATGAATAATCTTACCATGGATTAACCACATCAAATCCACTTCATGCAATAGCAGTGTGCCCCCCTGCCAAGATGATTCCTGTCCTTAAACTTACATTTCTTCTCTCCTGCAAAGGCCTTCTTTGAGTTGTTAATGCAACCTAATAAGTGTCTGCATATCTGTGTAAGTAAAGTTGCTTGTACACGGCATGAATGTCAAGAAATCTGTGCTCCTAGTAAAATCTCTCAACCATTATAGGATTTGCTTAGATGACAGATTTTATGTGAATGGAAGATAATAAATTTATGCTTCAGCATAGCTGAGTACTTCTTAGACAGAAAGTGGTGAAGCATGTCAGATTATTTACCAAAGGACTGTAAATATCACAGGCTGCAATTACATGAGTGCAAAGAAGGAAAATGCATTAGTGCTGTCCTCTTAGCCAAAACCTCACGTTCCCAGCTGTATGCCTTGCTCTTAAGTATGGAGCTCATTTAACTCGCTTAATAATTGAGTTGCAACCTTGGTTCTGAAATTATGGAACAGGGAATATGAACCGTGATAGTGAAAGAATGATTAGTGTTTTCTGTCTCCACTTTCTCTCATTCTTCAGTCTTCAGATTTTAACATGGAGAAGTGGCTTTACTTGTAAAAAACATGCAACTCAGGCAGTAGTATTTTAAACTCTCTCCACTTTGCTAAAATCAAGAAACTTGACTTGCATTGTGGCTTGCAAAAGGTTAAAGTTGAGTAAAATTTAAAGGAATCTTGACAGCATAAGGCAGGGCTCTTTTGGTTACCCAAGCAAGCTTTGAGCAAGTCCAGCTCTCACTGTTTCTTAATTAAAGGCAATAGATTGTATAAACACTACTGTTGACGTCCTTTTGTGCCTTCTGGTTCCCATCCAAGTTCTGAAAAAGTGACAACTAACTCAGGTGTTGTTACACGTTTTTGTGTGTGGTGAGTATCTGACAAACAGTGTGATTTGACTGTTCTGAAGCAGGAATGAGCCAACACCAGGTTTTCAGACTGAACTGAATCCTCCAGATATTCACTGGTGGCAACTCTGAATCTTGGAGAAAGCTGATATCCCCTGGCACTCTTCACTCTGGTACCCACCCTCATGCCAACACTCCTGGACAACCATCTAGAAGGCAGGTCCAGTCCTTGAAGCTATTATGACCTGGTTTTATGCTATGGTGATGATACTAGTAAGTCATGGGCTGGATTTTTTCAGCATTGATATAGTCATACAAAGAAGCCTGTGAATGGCTTCAGACCAGAAGTGGGTCTGCGGTCAGACAGCTGCACCCAACAATGGGGACATGCCTGAGATGTTATGTGGAGGGTGGTGTGAATACAAATTTGTCCTCGTTTCAGTGAGGCCAACACAAGCTGCCAGAGTGTACCTGACAAAGGTAGTGGGAAAGGCCAGAGCTGCTGGCAGATGCTTCTGCCTTTGGCTCAGGCTTCAGCTGCTGCACCTCCCCAATGTAAGCGAATGTGTTTCTGTTCAGGTGCTGACCCTCCTTGATACCGTATGGGCTAACAGCTCTAGTGCTGAGACATGTAAAGCTGTGCCTATCTTCAAGAGACTCTGTAGGCCTACTCTTGTAAAAAAAAAAAAAACAACAAAACAAGTTTGGATGAAAAACAGAAATTTGAACCTTTTGATGCTGAACTGGAAATAATTGAACCAACAAATAAGCATCCAGGTTGTCCAACATGTAAGAGAGACGAAAACCAGAAGTTCATAGAATCATGCAATGGTAGGGGTTGGCAGGGACCTTTAGAGATCATCTAGTCCCACCCCTCTGCAGATGCAGGTTCACCTAGATCAGGTCACATAGGAACATGTCCAGGCGGGTCTTGAAGGCCTCCAAGGAAGAAGACTCCACAACCAATCTGGGCAGCCTTCTTGCCCACAGTGCCTTCTCCAAGACATGGACTAGCAGTTTCCATGGTGAACATTGGGTAAAATCTGTGTTATTTTCATTTTTCATTAGAAGCCACTTTGTCAAATACAAGTAGATCATACCTCTGCATAATCTATTGATTCAACAAGGTGAAAGAGCTGAGTGCAGCTTGCTCTTGTGTTGTCTAGAAATAGCTGCTCAGCTTTGGCAGAGCCAATCTCACATTTGCCTGGCAAAGGCTGGAGTATTTTCTCTTGCTCTGGGCAAATGACATGCAGAAATGAGAAATATCCGTAAATCTCCCAGATGCTTTGCACTCCTACCTGTAGATCACACAGGCCAGGAGTGTTTACTGGTTTAAACACAGATGTCCTTCATGGGTGGCTCAGCTACCTTTAGAGAAAAGATAATTTTTGAAGCTAAGGTGCTCTAATGTCAAAATCTAACAGGATGCTTGGAGAGTGCTAAGTGGTCTTGTGCATGTCTGTTTTCTCAGTAGCCTGATGTAGCTGCTCCTGAGACACAATAATTTTCAGTATCAAAGACATTTCCATCCCAGAGAGGTGCCATATTAACCACTGTAATTGTAAAATTTGCTAAAGTTAAACATGACTGGGAGAAGAGTACAAATCATTGTGTTTTAAGATGACCTCGCCAATTAATTTTGAATTCACAAAGTTTAAAGGTGTATTGAGTCTTAAGGTCCCTCCACATTCTCGTCACTGTCTGGGATGCCCTAAATGTGTATCTTCCAAGTCCATAAATGTCTCAGAATCACTAGAGAGAAAACACTTAGAGTGCTGATGGATTTTCTTTTGACTCTTTAATGAAGCTAATAGAGTTGTAAAAAGCATTTGGTAAGGTGGAGAGGAGGGAAGGGAGGGAGGGGGATTTAAAAACAAGCTTTTTAAAACCCAACATCTTCCAAGTTTTTTTTCCCTGAGGTGCTTGAAAATTTTTTCAGTTCAGAATCATATTAAGAGGGCATCAAGAAATTAAAGAGCATCAGTAAACAGATGAAAATCAATGCACAAAGTAACATCTATGCAACATTTCCTGGCACCTCAGTTCAAGTCTGTAATATCATACAGTGACTTCAGAGGTTTTGTTTTCCTTGGTGATTGTACATTCAGAAAAAATGTTAGGAAAAAAAAAAAAAGGAGAAATCTCTATTTTAAACTTTACTTTAAACTGGACAAAATAACTCAGATAGCAGGTGCATAGACAGAAGCGGAGGCTCACACTGTCATAGCTCTTACCTTTTGGTGCCAAAGCTGCCTGGTGTAAGGCTACTGTGTGTATGTTATGAATTTTGTCTTTGGAGAGAGGAGTAGACAGGCATGTGCTGTTTGCCCAAGGGCACACCACAGCTGAGCCAACATTCAGGGCCATAGGCTGCACAGCACTTGGTAATCCTGACCCTAGAGACAAAAAAGAAAAGAAACAAAAGGGGAGGAAAAAAGAGATTAAAGAAACTAAATTAAAAAAGAAAGAGACATCCTATTTGCACAGCTGATGAGTTTCATTTTTTAGAGTGGGGTGAAAGAAATGCCTGCTAAACAAATCCTAGAAACGAAACCTGTCAGGAGGCAACCTGAGCTGAGCCACAGGCGCTCCTGAGTTTGCCACACACTCACAAACCTCTGTAGAGAGGACGGTGTCTGATAAACAGCTTTAAGGGATGCACTCCCGGGGCAGGGATGGGTGACAAACCCCGGGAGGGGGGGAGATTATATAGACCCGGTTGATGCTTGCCCTGGGGGAAGGTGACAGCCCCGGGAGGTAAGTGACAGAGCAGGAAAGTGGCAGCTCCAGCCGGTGGTAGCCCAGGGAAGGAGGTGGCAGCCCCATTCAGTAGTAACTTCGGGAGGACGTGGTAGTTTCAGGAGGAGGTTGCAGCCCCGGTCCCGCGGGTCGCGAGGTGGCAGCACCGCGACGCGCTGGGGCTGCGGCCGTCCCGGCTCGGCAGCGGCAGCTCCTCGAGCTGCGGCCTCGGTTTGCGAGGCTGCTGAATTAAATTGTTGCCGTTTAACTTCTTGCATCAACACATCAGAACTGTTTTGGAAACAGTTTCATTCATTCAATTACTTTAATAGCAGTTAAAATACTTTACGAGCAAAACTGGAGTGGTTATGAATGAGACAGAGAATAATCTTCCCCCTCCCTTTTAGCAATTCAAATCTTAACCAAAGTGGCCTAAGAGGTGAATGTGTTATTCTAATTCTCCTCCTTCTCTCTGTCTTCCTCTATTACCATTAAGTATAATTTATGTTGTCACACCACAGATGACTTTGCTGCTGGATGTGTGGTTCTTGCAGGGTTATTTGGTTCCATCTTTGTATTTTGCTGTGTTTAATTGTCCCCCAGGTTGGGGTGCTGTAGCTGTACAAGTGAACAAGTTTTCATACTTCTCTGATTGTTTTTCAGTACCCTCTGAAATATTGTAGATGAATGTTTGCTTCCCTGCTTTGTTCTTCCTTCCATTTAATATTTTTTTTCTAAAAAGAAGCAAACAAATGAAAACAGCACCAGTGAAAGCTTTATTTCAAGTGTTTCAGTTATGCGTGATGCTGATTTCTGCTTCATGCATCCTAGTGGCTGATCTCTATTTATTATGAGACTAACTCCCTAAACCAATATTCAGCTCCATAATAGTGGCAGAAGATCGATTTGGCTGTATTGCAAGTTTTGCTTTTCCTGATTTGCTGTTACTCGATCCCTGACTGCTAGGTTATGACAGGTGAGGGGAACCAGGCAAATAATGGATACTTAAACATTACTGTTCTAAAAACATCTGACAAATTGCCACATAGGAGATTAATGACTGAAGAAAACAGTTGTGAATGGTAAAATGACTCTTAACTGGATGCTGACTTAGAATGAGAAATCAAGGTCATTAGGGGAGCAAAACCTTTTAGTAAATAATGTTTGGGCCTGTCAGAGATATCTTGCCAAAGTCTGAAATTTGCTCCCTGTCACCAGGCAAAGCCTAGTGTGTACAGGGTGATACACAGAGCCATTGCAGAAGTACAATCTTCTTCTGCAGAGCAGCACTATTGCTCTATCTTCCTCCATCTATGAGGCAAGGTAGAAGGACTGATTTTATCACGCAGCTGTACCTGCAGTACTACTGAAATAGCTCTCAGAGCCAGTGCAGTCCTGGCAGTAATGAAGATAGGCTGGACTTGGGCTGTGTGCTCTGGGCTGTACAGCAGAGAGGGGTTGCAGGTAGGAGTTGCAGAGAAACCCTTTCTGCATGGGCAGACGGTCTGCAGCAAGTGCTGCTGCCTTCAGCTGCCTGTGGCATGTCCCCTACCCTGAGAGCAGTGCCAAGTACTCAGAGTACTGGCAAAGAGCTAGGCTGCTTTCATCCAAGTATCCTCCTTGTTGGCCACAACCAACTGAATCTGAGTGTCTAAGACACTGTCTTCCTTTTCATTTATATGCTGAAAATTAAAAATACCAGAGCTGTGTTTCCTTTAGTTCTCATTCATGACCTGTGCAGTTCATTACTGACTCTGCCACTGGCCTTCATCTTTAAATTGCACAGTGCCAAACATACACAGGGCAGATTTATTTTCCCTGTCTCTTTCTATTTGCTAACAGAGTGGTACAGCCACTGGGGCTCTGTGCAGTTAATTATGTGATGTAAACAAGGACTTTCTGCTAAATTTTCAAAATAACAGTGTAAGACAACCATTTCTCTGCCGTCTTCTAGGCTTCCATGCTTACCTAGTTCTGCTATGAGAAAATGGTCTCATGAGTCCTAGTGCTGACCAAGACAAGTCCAGAAAATTTCTCTGTTGAGACATTAGTGTGCTGCTAATTAACAGTGTGGGAAGGAAGGTTTGTTCCATTTCTGGGATGCAGCCAAACTTGAGTTAATATGTTTGTAACAAGGAAAGTTACTCTGTGGTGTAAACATTTGTCATATGAGAAACTTTATAGCAGTTCATTTAAAAAACCTGGAAGTTTTGAAGACTCAAAGTGATAGGGAAGAGGCAAAATTCCCTTTAAAGGCTCTTTAGAAAACAGCTACTGTTTTTCAGTCAGACCTACATATGCCTTTGCTGCAGATTATGCTGGAGGCATGTGCATAGGATACAGCTTAGGCTCCTTATTTACAGATGGTAGAGTAGTAACTAATTCAGATCCTCCACTATTGTCCCTGTATAATATGCAAAATTAAAAAACCTTTTGACTTGAAAATTACACTCATGTGCATTAATTTTACCAGGGCTATGAACAGCTCTCATATTGGATTATGTAAACTTTCCTTCATTAAGTAAAAATGTGGTTTGCAAAGACTCTAATAGCATTTTCTGGACATGTTCAGAACCACATTACTAAAGATTACTTTATGTAATGGCCCTTAAAGATCAATTTATATTGAAATAGGTTGAAATGAAATTTCTGCTCTTGTGATATGAGCAGCTTTCAGTTCAGTGGAGAATGATAATTAAGCCTCCATTTGACATTTCAATGTAAGATCTGACTTACTTGCAACCTCTTTATCTATTCTAATGAAAGGCAGGCTTATTGTAACCTACTGCTCATTACAATGTTTTTACTGCAATCATCTGAACTTGAATTATTGAAGCAGGTTTCTAAACATGATTTCAACTTATTCAATGTCTGGTCACCTGAGACAGTAAAAATAGCAGACACATTTATCTTTGGCATGAGTTTCCTGAACTATTAATATTTTCTTTCCTTGGTATGCAGCCTGCTCCTTCATTGAGACTATAGATGGTGCTGAACATCTAAACCCTCTACTGCAATCTAAATTCCTTTTCTTAGGAAGCTATACAAAACGTCCATTAATGGTAACTGTGTTTTGACCAAATAACCCAAAATCCTGCTACCTCAACCAGATTTAGCTGAGAATAAAAGCACAAAGGTGAAATACCGCAAAGTTGCCTCATACATCCTTAGATTTAAAACCTGACTGCATGAAGCTGAATGTGGCATAGCAAAATTAACTATAGCTAATTTGTAGAAGTTTCTCATTTAAAATATGTTATGTATAAAAGCTTTTTCATGTACCTTTGAAAAACCAAGTCTTACTCTCAAAACAGCATCATCCTGAAAACGAAAGCTTGGTTTCATATCTGTTGGAACTCATACCAGTGGTTCATCATCTTGAATTTCTCGTCATGTTATCAGTCATAGCTAACCTCACATTTTAAAGAATAGTTTACTGATTCCTTTTTGATGTTGAGCAATTTAGCTAAGTGTAATGAATGGATCCTTTGGGGTTTCTGAACATAAGAAGTGTTTTGGCAACAATCTATTTGAAGTTCATTTATCTAGAGAAGAAAAATTCATAGGCACCTACTGCAAAATTCCAAATTATTATATGCTTACTGTTGAACTGTATCTAAAAAGGGATTTCATTTTAGTTTATCGGAAGCTACTTACAATTTACTTGATCTGAATTATTTGATATTTTTATTGTAATTACTTTTTTACTCACAATGTCATTATTTAGTCCACATGAAACAGCTTTCAGAAGCTGAGGCAGCTGAGGAATGGCAATTTCAATTCATGACATCTCCCATAGATTTTTCTTTTTTACCTCCATACCATTTTCTACTCATGCTTTCAAACATAGTTTTGGAGCTGGATTCTTCCAAAGCATCCATTTTCCAACTTGAGAAGGTCAGACATTTTATTCACTCTCGTTTATTTTTTTTCTTCCAAAACTGGCCAGAGAAATCATCACAGACCCCAGAAACCTTCTCATCAAAACCTTTAAAATCAATACCTTCCTTTGAAACAATTTGGTTTTAGCCAGGTAACTTATTTAGCTAGGAAAAAAAAAAAAAACAAACCTCAACAACCCAACACAGTACTGAAGATGTTGCAGCCATTTCTATCCAGAAGTGCTGCAGCTGACAATTTGCAGAATGCACAAAAACTAGTGAAGACAAATCAATATTGCAAATATATTTTGCTATAACAATGATCTAAGTCCATCTTAACTGCAACTTTCTGTGTCAGAAAAAAATAAGGCTGCCAAGCAAAGCATGCCCTGCCATGTCATGGGGAACAGGTCTGTCTGTCCTCAGTGTTTAGCAAGGAAACAGGCTTAGGAAAAATCCCAGGCTGGACTTGGGATGGTTGCTTCTTCTCTGACAGTTTATATTGAGTCATTTTGTGACTCCTGGGTTACACATCACATTGATGTGTAAATATTTCCTTTCAGGTGCTTTCACCAGCTGCTGGAGGTTGCAAAGATCAGCACTGGTGTAATCCTGTTGTTTTCTGGAGATGACTTCAGAAAACTGCTGGGCATGATATCAGACATTAGATGATTCCTAAGTGGTAAAAGGCTAGCTGCACCACAATGAGCAGGTTAAACTGTTTCATACACCAGCAAGAATAATAACTTCTCAGCCGTATGTAGACTTCATCTATTGCACAGTCTCCTTCTTCACAGGGTTCATTTTCCCCATTGTGATCAACAGTGCTTCACAAACCCACTCAGATAGGACCTGGGGTACAGAAAGTTGTGATAAGTTTTCATTGAGCTCCCAGAAATGCAAATCATGGCCTGGACGAGGTTATATTTGCAGTATTATGACTAAAAGGAAAGCATAACATCCTTTCTGATTAATTTCGCTGGTTTTGGTGGATATTTTTTTAGTTCATACATTAAAAGAATAATCTATTATTTGTTAAGAAACTGTTTTGTATAGAAATTCTTGCTGTGTGTTCTTATACTGTCAAGAGTTCAAATATTGAGATTTTGACATTGTTAAAAACAATTGTAAACTGACTGATGAATACTGGTGCTAGTTGAAAAGTGTTGAAAGCTGCTTCAGCTTCAGCTCTTGGAGTTACACAACCATTGTTGTGTTGAGAGATGTACTGGAAACTGGACATTGTTTTCCAAAGGTTTCCACAAGTGTTTCAGACAGTATTCCTTGCTCTAATATACAGTTTCAGGCAAAAAAGAAACTTGACAGTGATTTCAGAAAGGTAGTCTGGAAACTTTTTTCATGTTGCTAGATAGTGCAAAGAATTGGGATGAAGAAATATCTGCTTCACCGATGAACTCTTTTCAGTTGTTGCCTTTTCTTGTATGCATAGTGGCAAAATATCATGTAAGGCTTATTTTATTGTCACTAAAATCCAGTGATTTATAGTTTTGTGCAGTCAATGTTAGGTGCTTAAGAACTAAAAAAAATAAACACCAGCTTCTGAACCCTCTTGAAGAGATTGCAGGTGACAGGTTCATTTCTGTTTATTTATGACTCCAATCTAAGAAGAAATTAGAACTATCTAAACTAAAAAAGAAGTAGTAATCTATTTCTCTGAATGACCAGCTTGTAAAACAAACAAATCAAGGGTTCTTCATGATAACATGTAAATGCCTAATGCTATGCAGGGACTGATATGCCCTTTATCATTGTGGATACCAATGTAACAGTACCTTTCATCCCTCAGAAATGTAGAGGGGAGAGAGCTTCAGAAAAATCAGTGAACTAACCAGAAATGTGGCACAGACACCAAGACTTTCAAGCATATAGTCTGAGCTGCACAGCCATGTCATGCAAAATTAGCTTTGTAGTTGGATAAGGTGAATCTGTGACATGCATATGAGACCTCACGGGAGCAAGTTCTCTGTAATGAAGGGTAGATCAAGGCCCAGTTTGCTCTTGTTGGTCATTATGGTGTTGAAAGTCTCATCTCTCAGGTTCAAAGGAAAGCCAAAGCCTCATTTACATATTGAAAATTGTTTAATGCTTTATCTAAGTGCTGGAGGCCTGACATTACTGTTGTGTATTTACGTGCCTGATCTTGCTATGCCCAGCGTGCTCATGGATTGAAAGGAAAGATGCAAAGTCCTCACCCGAGGCAGGACACGATATATACAGCAATCCTTAATGGCTCATTGCTTCTGTGCTGCTGGGAAGAGAGGTCACACGAATAATGCTAATGCTGAGATTAAAATATTGGACAGGGACTGAGAAATTCAGAGTTAATTTTCTGGCTCTGTGAAAGAACAGTCTATGGGAGTTAAATCATTTAATCTCTGCACCTCA
The DNA here is from genome assembly GCA_013401255.1 of Urocolius indicus. Classification (NCBI taxonomy): domain Eukaryota; kingdom Metazoa; phylum Chordata; class Aves; order Coliiformes; family Coliidae; genus Urocolius; species Urocolius indicus. The sequence goes on from WBNH01009905.1 coordinate 236,623, forward strand.
TATCCTTATCATCTAACAATTTTGTATCTCATAGGGCTGTTATGAAATGCTATGCATTAACATGAGTCATTCACATTCTGCAATGATGGTTACCATGCATATGGGGAGATTTAGGCTTTCTGTTTGCAGGGAAGCAGTAGTTTGCTTATGAGATCTTAGTCACAAAACAGCACTGAGGCAGAAATGCCTATCATTCAGCAAACTATGACTAATGCTGTTTCCACATCTGTACCTGTACTAGTACAAGTGGAAATGACTTTTCATTTAAAATGCATTGATTTTTATTTGTTGCAGAAAACTTGGCACACAGACCTTTTGATACCAGAGCAATGGCTCAGACAGTGAGGTCTGTTTGGTCATATTCTCTCAACTCAAGAATGAAATCAGAAAGCCCCCAAAATATTATCTGGAGGCGACCATTAGGGAAGAGGCAAAGTGTGTTTAAACTTAAAAGATATTTTTCACTGACTGTGCTTTAAGGCTCTGAGAAAATTGGACTGAAGATGGCTCTTCCCGAACATATAGCTGGACTTTGTTTGAAGTGCTGAATATTTGACAGTAGTTTATAAACACATTAAGTAAGAATGTTCATAATATAAAAGAAGAAAGGATTTGAGTTGTGCAACTTTGAAATCTCTTGGTTATGACTTGGGAGTAAATCTTACTCCATGGCTCCTTTGACTTTTCCTGTATATTAAACACCAAAGATATCCAAACCCCAAGGCACTATTGAGATGATATGCCTGCTTAGTTGCCCACACAGGATCTTAACACCATGCTCCAGCATCAGTCTGAGGATCACTCCAGACCCTGCAGAACCCCGAGATCCTGGGGCAGCTCTATATGTGTGAGATAGTGGGGCTCTGAAAGGGATCCAAAAGTCCCTCTGTAATTGGGACAACATATAGTCTGACAGTGATATGTGCATAGAAAAAGGAGCAGCACATTTTGAATAGCAATGGGCAGACTGAAAGAGGAAATGTTTTGTGGAGGTTAATACCATGCTTGAAAGAACATTAATAAAGGAAAATAAGAAACAGACTATGCAGCAAGTTCTGACCGAAAAAACAAATAACCTCCAAAACAAATACTCTTCTCTGACTTTGTTCTCGAGCTCAGAGCTCCTGTAGTGTAATAATTACTTTGATGATTTCTGAAGGGGATTCTATTTTCTCTAAAAATGTTTACAACCCTATCAGATCTAATTATTTCCGGCTTTTTCTTCAGCAGTTTTTTCAAAGAGATTGAGCACAACAGCATTTATCTTTTCAAGACAAGGAAAGAGGAGGAAAAAATGGTGAGTTACCTATTCTCCTGGAATCTGGCCTCTTACATTCCCAGATTAATATGTTTAAATAGGTCATAGTGAGTAATAATGAAAAGCTTCTATTTCATTGCCTTGAAATAGATCATTTTGGTCTCTTATTATCATTTATTATTTATTTTAATTAATTGCTGTGACAATTTGCATTTTCAGAGATTCTCAGATGATTAAGAAAAAAAAAAAAACCTTCCTAGAACCAAAACCCCAGTATTTCCAGAGGGCTGCAGTTCAACCCAGCTGTGAGCCCTCTCCCAGCTGTGTCTCTGCACAGCCCCATTTCAATTAGCATTCAGCTTTGGCACAGAGGTTATCATTCCAACTATGGCAAGTGCTTCACCCCTTCTGGCAAGTCATTGCTCGATGATGTTTTCCCAGTAGACTTGTTTCCCTGCCGGTGCAGACGAGCCAGTGTAGAGACAGTGCTAACATAAAGCTAGTTCCAGGCTTTTATTAATCCTCTGACACTGCATTTAAGCGCTCTGTTTAGTGTGAGGCAATTTTTTTTCTAAGCTGCCTTTACAGCTTCTCTGTTGGCTACTCTCACCCTCAAGGAACTGTATGATAAGTCTAACTTTATGCATGAGTGCCAGAGGATAGGAATCTGTTGCATGATAAGTGAAGAAGCTGTAGCTCTTGAACGTAACTAGTAGCTTTGGGGTTCCTTGTGAGCTGATAGGATTTATGTTGTGGTGGAAGGCACAGTCTGAGATCACATCCAAACTGTAATCTCCACTGTGGCACACCATTTGCTGAACAGATAGGTGGATTAAGACTCACCATGAAGTTGTAAGCAGCAGTTGGCATGTGACTAATCTCATTTCCAACTAGCCTGGGCATCCTTGCAGTGGAAATTGGCCTCCGGCGTAGGGGAAAACTCTCAGCTGTTGAGTATTAGCCCCCTCCCCAAGACCCTATGGGTCAAAGAGAAGATGTATTGTGCCTGGACCAGCACAAAATGTGTTTTTGTTTTTTTTTTTTTTTGCCAATAGAACTAGAGCACAGGCAATGAGCCACGTGGAAAATGTAGGAACAGATCAATGGAATCAACATTTATCCAGAGTGGTCCTGGGAGTTAAAGGCTGGAGCTAGATAGTCCTGCATGGAGGCAATGAGCCAGCAGCTGCTCCTACTGCCAGACTGGCCTGACACAACTCTGCCTCCTGTCTGCATCCCTTGGGATCAGCTGCTATCACAGACATCCAGTCATAACTTCTTTATAATGAAACACAGCAACACAAAGCTATTTTTCTCTCCTTATTTTTAATGGACTATTAATATGCGCTTAATATGATACATCAAAAACATTCACTATATCACATAATTGAGTTTATTCAGGTGTGCAGAAATTCTTAGTTTTGAGTCTTTGCTCTGAACAAAATCAGCTTCCTTTTTAGGAAAAAATCTGTTTAGACTGCTGTAAAAGTCTATGGGATTTTCTGGAAGGTTTTCTTAGAAGTCTTGCTGAGAGTTTTTTAAATGCAAGAGTCAGTAAGAATCTTATGACTGATGGAGAATTCTGTGGTCAGGAGGAGAGTTAGTAACCCTTCAAATAAGTTATTTCAATATAAATTTCCCTTGTAGGATTTGTACACGTATTTGTGCTAATGTGCAGTAACATCTGTATTAGTTACATATCCTATTATTCCTCCACTGTTAAATTAATTCAGTAGTGTTAAAAGTAGATGAGAACTAATACCGCTACTTGCAAAAACATTCAATCAGCAGCACCATAATTCTCTGCTAAATTGCTTCAGTCAAACACATTAGCTTTTCAGTGTTAAAAAACAAGTCTATTGTGATCAAAACAAAAGTGAGACTTGCACTCATGTCAGTTTACTGTTAGTCTTGCCTTAACAAAGCTGAGATTATGAGTTTTCCTTGCATTTCAGTCAATTTTAAGGGAAGAAATGAAGAAAAACAGCTTATGTCTCCTCATTGCCTTGTTGCTATCTTTTATTCCAATACAGATCAAGAAAATATGTGTTAAAATATGTTTTTTGCTTTTCTAATTGCCCTCACAGCACAAAGCATTGTTACAATTTCTCTGTTTTTATTATGTCCAGACCTGGATTCACTGGAATTTCATTAATATAATTACAAACTTCTCACAATTTATGTCTCTTGTCTTGTCCTTATTAAAAAAGAAATCTGTTACAACCAAACAGCAATATAGTTATACTACTCTCCTCTAGTCTGCATTATGGAATTCCCACAGTCCTGCTCCATCCTCCTTGTTCTGCTCCGCTGAGGAGTTCAACTGGAATCAAGGGTCTGGATCTCATCTTTGGGAGTCCTCTGGCAATAAATAATTGAACTGTTATGAAGATAGATCACAGGTCCTCTTTCTCTGGGAGAAGTATGTGAAAGGAAGGGGAAGTTGTGCTCCATCAGGGTCAGGACCTCCTCCTGGGCTGCTCCACCAGCATTCCTTCTCTCTTGCTCTTACATGCCAGTGCCATGTTGGAACTGGAGCTGCTGGAAACTGCCACACTCCCTTATTCATCAAAGCACTAGTTCAGAATGTGACCTAAATTTCTCTGAAATGATTAATAATACTCCTAATAGCTTTGAAGCACAAAATCAACATGTTTCTTTAAAGAAAACTCCATAAGATTTATTATTAGTATCGAGGGGGTTTTTTTTGTTTGTTTCTCAACAGTATCTTGCTGTACCTTTGCTGTGCAAAGCTCTCTCAAATGCCCATGGACATGCTTGTGAAGGTTTAATCATCTTATTTCCTCCCTGTTTCACTCTGTGGTTGCCTCCATGCAGCCATAGTGCCAAAGAGCCAATGGCATGTGTCCCTAACTGCCCAGAGGGAAACAATGGGCTCCCCAAGAGCAAGTCCACCTCTGCTGCAGGAATCCTTCTCCAGCTATAACTTGTTCCCTTGCTCAGAGGCTCTCAGCAGCCAAACTCTAAATAGCCCCCAAATCCTTTCTTCTAGGAGATGGGGAAGGGAAGCTATAAATGCCAGCTGAGTGTTTGGAGACTGCTACATGAGCTCGTCTTGCACTGTTATGCAGTAGGAACCTCGTACCAATAACTACCAGTAAGAGAGTATTTTAAACACATAGAAATATATCCAGCTATTTAAGGTCAGGAAAAATATTGATGTTACTAAGAACATTATATAATACCTTATTTAGTCCAAGGGAAAGTTTTCAGAAAACTTAAGTAAACAATCCACAGGAAAAAACCACCCTTCTGCTTTATCTGGGAGCTGAAAAAAAGAACCTAATAGATCTTTTCTTCTTCTCACCTTCAAAATCCAGTGCACTCTCTACTTTTTTTTTATGGCAGTGATCAGTGGAGCATATCTGTGCATGATGGAAAAGAGTTTGGCTATAGCCATTTGTTACTTGCTTTGACATATGCTTTGTCTTTTTATTAAAAAAAAAAAACAAGCTTTAAAAATTCATGGTTAATAAAAGGCTTCAGATTAGTTATAAGCAAGTCTAATCAGCCTGTGTTAGTACAAAGCACATGCTTAAACACAGTCTCTTCTAAGCAAGGGCATGACTTGCTACTTTTAACACATGATATCTTTTGCTGTTGAGTCTCTGTGCCTTGACTTATGTTTAATCTTTCAATTAAATTCCCTTCAGACATGTGAATTTTGTCAATGCTTATTTCTCCCACACAAAAATCTGGATATGTTATGTGATGTTTTCTTCAGATCTTCACTATTCTGCATGGCATTTCCCACCCCCTTCTTTTTTTCCTTCCCTCTACTGGAAAGAAAAAACTGTTTTTAGCTATGCCTGAAGCTTTATATTTTATCCCTCACCACTGTCTCCCAGGAAGCAACTCTCTGTCTATAAAACAAACATCCTACCCAAGACCTTCTTTGGGCAGCCTCCTCCAGGCAGGGGGATATGGAGGACCAGGGCCTTTGGCAACCACAGGCAGTCACCTGTGGGTGCCCAGGTGTGTAAGCATGGTGGTATTTCTGGCCAATGTCTGCATCTCTGCAGACTGAGGCAGAAGCATTGAGTAGGGGTTGTTTTCTTTGCAAGAAGACACTGTGCCTCTTTCCCATGGGTGACCTACAGCCTCAGCTTGGGGCGGGCTCAGGGGATGCAGCTGCCAGATGAGGCTGCCTTTTTGCTTCCACTAATGTGGATGAAACTGTGACTGTGGTCCATTTTTTTTCCCATTTTCTGTTTTTTGAATGACCTTCTGGCCATTGAAGTTGAGGGGATTTTGTCAGATTTCTGATTAGGGATAATTTAGAGAAAAAGGAGGGAACAAATACAGAGAAAACATATATCTGAATGAATGAGATATTAAACAAGCTCAGAGTGTTGATCTCACACACAGCTCTGCATCATTCTTCATCACTTGTTTTTGGTCCCAGGTGTACAGGAACAGGACTGGTGTATGGCCTGGGCTGAGCATGGCAGTGCTACACCTCTGTCCCTACTGTGGCTAAAACTAACCTGGCCAGCTTCATACTTGACTTTTTCCTGTATTTCATTCTGGCTAAGAGCCTCAATTTGCAGGTTTAACACACTGTTTTTAGAAAGCTCCTAATTCAGAAATGATCTGTACGTTACTGCAGCTTTCAGGAGCCATAAAAGTTATCCCTTCTTGAATGTAGCTCTATTTTTTCATTTATTTTGGTGCCTGCTTTTATTTGTCCTTTCAGCTCTGTCTGTGAGTGAAGACACTTGCAGTTGGAGAACATAAAAGGACGTGTGGTTTTACAGGTTGCATTTAAGCACAACTTTGATGTTATCACTGTATTGAAAAAACAAAAAGCTTGTGTACTTGTTGTTTCATCATATCTTAATTATGGAAATGAACCAACCATTAATGACATTTGTAACAAAAGTAAGGACTTGAAAAGGAGTTTCACACACACAGGAGGCAGCCAGGAGACAAGGATTGATATGAGGATCCAGTGAGACTGATGACTCCTCCTTTTAGCAACTCATTGTGTTTGGAAAAGTGCTCAAAGAGCTCATACGTAGCTGTCTTTGTATATCTACACATGCAGGAAGTCATCAGGATCCTGAGGGATCTGGCTCATTCTATGTTAAAATTAATCCTTGAGGAGACAGGATTTCTCCTAATGTAGTCCCTAAATTGGGAAATTATCAATTTAATGACCTGCTTGGATTACAAAGTAGGTTTAGAGTGGGAATGCAGAGAGCCAGTTAACTGACCCCACCCCAGAGACTTGGAATGATAAAAGTTTTATTATTTCTTCCTGATAGACTCCCAAGAGGCTTACTCAAAAAGTGTATTTTTGATGACATACTCGTGTCTAAGCCTTGAACTAAAGGATAAAATCTATGCAGAATTCACAAGGGAATGTAATGGGAAGAACAGACATGTTTCAACCCTGTTTCTTCCAATGTGAGGTGAATACAAGCAAATTCAGCTTTCAGAGAAGCTGTTATTGTTGTGGACCTCCTTGTATAGAATAATTCATCCAAATTAACCACTGTGTCTTGTTGCAACCACATAGTTCTCAATCACTGGCTTACAGATTAAAAGATCTCATCTAAGATTTAACGCATTGATTCAATTACTTCAACTTGTGCTTCAAACACCATCAAAGTGTTGATTCTTTTCCCTTAATTCTTTTGAAAGGCTAATTCAGACTGACTCATTAACTAGAGATGACTGCAAATTTGGATAATGTATTTAAATGGAAAGGCTTGATCTGTCTTGATTAAAAGATTTTTTTTGTGTGTGTGTGTAGCTAATGTTTAACCTCTGAAGTTCATAAACTGAGCCACAGTTAATGACTGTCTTTCATTCTCAAATGTTTAAGCATCCTCCCACTTCTTTTTGCCCCCTGAAATCAAAAGGGGACATTTCCCGAGCTGCAAAATGCAACATTTATGCTAATTCAATATCATTATAATTATTTCAAAGAAACTGAAAAAAAAAAAATCTATGTGCAAACAGTTACATAATCAACATGAATAAATGCCCAACCATATTGTTTGCTTCACTAAGTAAATCGGTACATTAGAAGGATAAACTGTTATATTACCTAATTAACCATCATCCAGGCATCATGAGCAGGAAGCCAGATGGGTAACAACTGTCCTGGATCTCTCATTCTGAAGAAAAAAAAAATCACTGCAAGGGAAACTGATTAGCACTCATTTCTCATAAGTTTCCTCAGTTTTGGAGCAGGCAGAGATGTGTGAAAAAAAATCTTAGTGCGTGACCAGGAGGCACAAAAGGGGATTTTTCCTACTTCCTGCACCATCAGCATAAATTAAAGAGCATATGCATAAAAACATACAGTTTTATGAGCTATATGCTAGGTTACAACCACGTGGACCAACACCTCCTGAAAATGTGGTCTGTGGCGTTAGGAATGCTAGAAATTGTGTTTGATTACAATAAAAATGGATTACTGTGGGATGTGTTTTCTATGAATCTAATAGGATGAATTTTATAGAGTTCTTTTCACAGCAAAATACTTGCTTACTGTAAAACAGTAAACAGTTTTCTGTAGAACAGTCTTGTATCTCTACTGGTCGCATGAAATATGGAATTGGGTGAAAAAAGTAATAGATTTGTTCAAAAGTTTAATACATGCAGGAATTATTTGTGAACTCAAATATCTTCAGATAGAAGCAGAATGAAACCAGGCTGTGGTTCAAAAGCCTGCAGAGGATAACTCAACAGCAGCACACAATAGGGCACCAGTAAGGCAGAAATTTTCTCCTTCCTGGGGAATCTTCAAGTTCCCTGGAAGTCTTGAAAGGGTTTTGAACACACCTTTCAAATTACTGACCCAGGCACCAGACAAAGGAGCCCTCTGCTCCCTCAACTCTGCAAACTTGGGTGTAGACAGAGGAAAGACCCACAACCACCTAGGGATTTGCTCTGACCAGGTAGTTTTTTGATCATCAAGTTTCCTTCTTTTGCTATGTCAGTGGCATAGCTGTACTGGAAGTGACAAGTTTCTCTGTGGGCTTCAGACTGCTAAATATGTCCCTGTGAGTCTGACTCTGTGTTTGTCAGTGGCATTGTCTGTGTGGTGGTTAGGAGGCTACAAAACATCTCCTTAGAGAGCTGACCCAGTGTTCATTCACAAGCTAAAAAGGATGGCAACTATCTGACATGCCACCAAAGACACCACCATTGTATCTTCTTGTAATTGGAAAGGTCTGGCTGATGAAGTGAACAATTTGTTGCTTGCTCATAAATGATACTCATTCATGGGCATGGATGCTTTGGTTCAGAAAGTCTATTTCTTACTTGTATCTCAACAGTTAATGCCTGAAAGAAAACAATATCCCTTCAATGTGAGTCATTGGGAAATAAAACTGGGAGAAAGCTTGTGTTTGTGTTTAGAAGGTCTTGTTTGCTCTTCAGTGCGTATAATTAAGTTTGAATACTTCATATTCAGGCTACATTGTGGTTGTCCCAAAAGTCATTGACAAGGTTGCAAGTTGTTTTGTCCTAGAGAGAAGACTTAAATGTGAGGTTTGATTTCTTTTCATTGACTTAATGGAGCACAGATTCAAACAAGTTACATGTAAATGTCTGTATTTTGGGCATTTAAATCAAAGAGAAGCGACACCTACCTGTTGTATCTGGAAACAGAAACTTGTCAAGCTACCAGCTTGTGTAGCCAAGACTCCAGGCTTTACCAGAGTTGCTTCCCTGACAATTGCTCTACTGATTTTTGAGTGCTCTTCCTTTTCCTAGAATCATCTTGGTTAGAAAAGACCTTTAAGGTCAGTCCAAGAGGATTGCTCATACAAGTGCAGATGATCTTCAGCTCTGTTATTCATATATGAGGGAATACTATTTCCCAGTATCTTGTCTATCTCTCAAAATATAAAGTAGCCCTAAATTGTAGCTAATGTAGATCAGCACAGGATTACTGACTTCCATCGAAACCTGTGCTGAGGATCTGGCTGTGAAATGCTGAAATTGCAGTGCCACATCAGTTCAGAGAAGCAGTCTTCTGCCCTACTATGACATGCTTCACAGGAGGCACAACAGCAGCAGGTTGTACAAGAGTGATGGCACTAGGAGGTTAGAACTTTACTCATACGCTGTCCTGCTTTGGGTTAAAAAAAAAAAAAGGCTGGTGATCATGTAGGGAATAACTCAAAGTCTTTAGCAGCAGCAAGGTCTCTCTGTGCCAGACAAAGAATTTTCCTGTACTGCCTCTCTGCTGGGTGAAATGACAGTGCAAAGATATATGATGAGATGGAGAGCTGCTGCTGTCCCCAGTCACCCCACTGATTCAGTGCTTCTTTTGACTGTAGGTTACTGGATCTGTATATAATGAGGGCAAGGATAATAGTGCTACCGCTTTCCTGGTGCTTCTGAAGCATTCCCAGTGTATGTGACTCAATATTGATTTCCTACGTACGTAGAAAACAATACATATATTTTATATCATATTATATATTATATTTATACATACATATATATGTATAAACCATGCAGAAACATATATATATATATGCAAGTGTCCACATGCATATGCTTACATAAATATATACATATGCAATACAAATGTATTTATGCTTGACACATCACTTGAGAGATGATAAGTGGTAAGCAGAGTCCAGGCTTGCACACATATTTCTCCTGACTTCCAGACTCCCAGATTAAGACATTGTTCATTGGATCTCATGGCTGGAAGCCCTGTCGATAGCAGCATCTGTCTGTAAAGTAGGTGAGCAGCACTGAGGGGCTTTTGTTGTTGCACCCCAGTGCACTGAACAGCCCTCAGCTGCAGACTGCTGCTTCAGGAGACATCTCTGAAGAAACCAACCTTGTTAGCACAGTATCGTCTTTCTCCTTTTCCTCTTTTTTCAGTCCTTTGTTTTTAGCAGAATTGTTAACTCTTATTCCTGTTTATTGCCTTGTGCTCACGTTGAGGAGATAGTTACATCCCAGCTCCATAGTACCAGGCTCAGCAGTACCGGTGGCAACCTCCTGTGGGAGAGCAGCCCACTATAGCTGACCACAACACTACCTCTTAGAGGTGGCACCACACACAGTGATAGCATTTGCAGAGGTGGACTGGGGACTGTAGCAGGGGAGGGATGAACCAGTAAGGTGAAATGAAAGAGGATGGTGAGCAGGACATTCAGGGCACTCTCCTGCAGAGCTCTAGCTTGATTTGCAGAGATTTGGAAGATGTTCTAAAGCCATTTTCCAAAACTAATACTTACAAAAGGATTACAAGCCTGTGTATGCTTCTGGAAAGCAATGGTTTTGTAGTTGTTTCCAAGTCACAGCAAACCATTTTCTTTTTCCTCTGAAATGTCACTTCCAGACACAGAGTTAGGGGAAAAAAAATTTTCTCTAATGACTCTGACAAACCTTGTCACTACTGGGTATTTGTTTCCTTTCCTTATGCTTCTCATACATGGCCAGGTAAATCCATAGGGAAAAAACTTCCGTTCTGTTATCTGCTAGCCAAATTCATTAACATAGGGCCAGTTATTTTCCCCTTCAACATACTACACTTCCCTTTAAATAGAAGTCTTCTGAATCCTCAGGGACAGCAGCCTTGAGATTTATATTTTTCTACTGCTAGGGACAGTGCTTTGCATGATAACTCTGCAGAAGTAAACCTGGGGTTATCTTGTCTTCTATGGACCTTGTGTGACCACATGTTAAACAGATATTTGTATTCCCAAATCAGCAGCCTACTGTTGAGATCACTAGTGTCAGCAGGAAGAAAGGACACAGAATCTGATCTTTTGCAGATCAGTTAACCTGAGTTTTAAAGACGTAGGCAGTATATTTGTTCAGAGGCAGCTCTGAATATGGAGTGACTTGCTTTAACAAGGTAATATATGATTCTTTATTGGAACAGCAGCATTAATAGAGAGATGGTCAAGCTTAAGATGGTCAAAATGCAGCTGAAACATGTGGTTTTTGTTCTTTTTTAAAAAAAATTACACTTTCTTCTGAATGCTTTATGTCATCCACATACCAAATTTTTACTCAGTCTATAGGTATTTGAGCTGCTTGCATGGAGTTTACTAAAATATAAGGACTTAATCATGCCCTCATTTGATTTGATGGGAATTTGGCCATTGACTTAAATGAGAGCAGAGCTGTGAAAAAGTATTTGCATGCATTGAGTTAGGATACTGCAAGAGAAGGCTGGATCTGTGAACTTGGAGAAGAAGGAAAGTTCAGTCTCCTAACAATTATGATGTCCCATTGAGATTAATTTATCCTGCAAATATATGTATCACATAAATAGGTTGTATGGTTTGTGTTACATCCACAAATATTAGTAAAGATTTTTGGCTTCATTTTAGGAGTTGAAGAGCTAAATAAACCTTTGTTTTTTTTTCCCTAAAAAATACTTTAGCTTTGAATTTCAGAGGTATTTTCTCTTTCATCTATCAACATAATCCCTGAACTTGTTTTACAATAACACCACTTTAAGAAGATATCTGTAGATATTTATGTATCTGATCTTCAAGATCTGGAATAAGTCACTTAGGGCTTTATGATTTCCTGCTTGGAAGGATATAGTGAAAGATAGAGCCGGGACAAAGAACAAGAGACTCAAGCTGCAAGGCTCATGGCTCTTGGTAGCACTTAGTGTGACATATGGGCCATGTGGTTTGACAGTAATCCTGAAATCCTTGTCTCAATTTGCCATCTCAGGAACCACAAAATGTCTGATCATTTTGTTCTCCCCAGAAAGTCCTGTGAATGCTGAGAGGCAATCCTGGATTGTCTTGCAGTGAGAAACTGGAGGATTTTCATGAGATTTATGGTGTCTTATGATTCAAAGCTGTGTCATCCATCCCCTTGCATGCAGGTAAATGCCACATACATGTTTGTCTGGAAGTAACCATCAAGCTCATGTTCCTTGCCCTTAAATCATGCGAGGTTCTTTGTTTTGAAGCAGATAAAGTAAAAGATGACTGCCACTGCAATCAGGGCAATTTAGCTTCTTAAAATCCTTTTTGCAACAAATATCTAAAAATAGAAGATGGGAGAGCAGCAGTGGCTACTGAGGAGTAGATGAGTATGATGAGACCAGAGAACAGTAATGACTTGACTTGGGACATGAAGGAACTCCTCTTCCTTCATCAACCCCATCTGAGGCAGCCGATGCTCTTAGACAGAGAGAGGCTTTGCAGACAGTACTCGCATAGATAAACTGATTTAAATATGTTCATGACCCACTTATTTGTATGTGAATTAATGGATACACATTCTGGGAATCCTGAATCACTGCCAGCTCTTTGTCAAGCTTTTGGGAAACGCACACTGCTGCAGATAGCCTGCTGTGTTGTCTGACTTCATTTTCGAACTTATCAGGCATACAGTGTTTATTCTTCAATGATCTCTCTTGGCAAATTCGGTTTTGTTTGGTCTGGCTTTTCTCCTGGCATTTTCAGTAGTCATCTCTAGATGGTCTAATAGCTGTATCTATCTTCCCAAAAATCTCAATTTCCTGCTTTTGCTAAATTACACATCACATATTGATATTTTCATTAATCAAGCATGAGGAACACCCAGGGCTTTAATAAACTGAGTTCAGCTGTTTCTGAACCTGAGAAAGGTGCCATCACAAAGCACACTATAAATGAAATTAAATTGATAAAGCTGATTACAAATCCTGAGAGTTAGAATGAATAACAGCTGTTCCAATTTTAAAAAGGTATTGCTTTCCCTATTTCAGCTTTCATTATATTTGGCTATAAATATGAACCCAGAAGTGCATTTATACTTACACCAATAGTGTGAAATCCTTATTTGCCATTCCTGAGTACATTCCAGTATGTAGCTTATGGTACCTGGTGTTTCCTTCAAATCACTGATGAGAATAACCTTGTTTTTTCTCCTGACCCTGTCACAGCACAGACATTCCAGCCTCAGATTTCAGTGGAGTCAGGCAGTTTTCACAGAATTCCCTGGGAAGCAGGATTAGGCCATTGAGCAGAGATAACTTGAGGTACATGTTAATGTATTTTAAGGGTTATTCTTGCTTTAATTGGCAGCTATATCTTTACTTCTTCACTGCTGAGGATGTACCGACAAGGATAAATGGCACCACAGGACCTGGCTACAATTTCTGGCTGTCTGGACTTCATATGAGCTCAAAATCACGTCCATGCTAATGGAAAAAAGCTGTTGAAAATAGAGTATTAACAATGTCATTGTATGGACAAATGACTGGCCCTATGGGGACATGCTTCTGACAGCTTTATTTATAATCATTCTCCAAACAGTCTCTGAGACTGGTAAGCAGCTGTGTGTGGAGTAACATATAAGATATGAGTTTTTTGAGGTCTCTTGTGGTAAATTAAAATCTAGCAAGAAACACTTTAAAATTTGAACCTGTAATTTTCATACTCTGTTTAAACCGTGATGATCTCTTCTAGGATTTTCTAGGTGACTAGTAATCTTTAATGTGGTAATCTGTATCAGCAGAAGCTGAACGTGAACCATTGTACTTTTAAACTGATTCATTGCATTGCCCACAGCTCAGTGGAACTTGCTCATCACAGGTAATTAAGATACCAAGAAGGAGCTGGAGAAGGATGCATGGCAAGTGGAAAGAGATTCACTGATCATAGCTGATGCTAAAATGTCTTTTTTTAATGGAACAATTTATTTTCTAGTTTATAGTAGTAGCTGAATTAATCAATTGCATATGGCTGGCTTTGCATACAGATTCATCAAGACAGACAGACTCAGCCAGTGCAGGCAGGGTAACTCCGTTGACTCTGCCACTGATAATCTGGCACTGTCTCTCTGTAAGCTCTCTGTTCCATTTTATTTGCATTTTCTGCCTTATCACTTCTATTTCCATGCCTGTTGATCTCTTTATTTTTTATTACTCATCCTTCCTAATAAAACTGCCAACATTTCTGCTGTAATAACCCAGCAGTGTTCAGAGTCAGGAACTTGCCGCTCAACATGAAAAGGGAACAAGAAATGTTTTTTACAGCAAAATCCCCCATCCATGCTAATACTTTGGCAGACAATTGCTCTTTAGCAACTAAATACCTGTCTCAAAATGAAGAGGCTTTTCTAAGGTTAGGTGCTATGTGTTATTTAAAATGGAACTGGAAGGTAAAATAACTGAGTGGTTTACTAGTAACACATGGGAAACTCAGAGTTTCTCTTTTTGCATCCAGGCTTCTTGATGACAATACGTTTCAAAGCATCTGTGAAACAGGCTGTGAATCAAATAAATATTCATCTGGAGAAACAAATTAGGAACAGGCAGTTCCAGACTTAACCAAGCATGCAAAGCCCTCTGTTGATATAGAAATTAGAGATTTCCACAGTCCCAGAGAGCATTTCCCAAAGATGTCTACATATTCCTCAAGGTTAATTTAAGAGTAGAAATGATCTACAATCATTATGATACATACAGAGATTTTTAAAATACTATTTAAGATACTGATAGCTACAAGCCAGGTAAAACTGTAAAAAACAAGTTTATAAAGGCATCTGTATTCTGATGGAAAACAATAAATCTAGGGGTTTGTTGTTTGGAGTGTAGGGGGGAACTGAGTGTTTCTGGGTGTTTCTTTAAACGATGTTTAATCAGTCAACTTGTATACATATCCTAGCAGCAGCCCTATCAAAAGCCTGAGCTGAGCACCAGGTGTCAATGAAGTGATTTTACAGAACTCATTGAGCTTTTGATCAAACCCAGGAAATGGGTTCATTCATGTTTTCGTGGCTTTAATTTGAGTCACTCTTGTAGGAGATAATACAGGGATAAGACAATGTGGAAGAAGTGTCAGTCCTGGACTTCACCATATGACAAGTCCCAGGTGAAATTCCTGAGTTTTGTTATGGAAAAGTTATCTTCCATTTGTGTCTTCTCTATTCCTTCCAAATACATTTAAAGGACCTTTCTCCTTGAGAACACACTTGCATAAACTAGAAAACCTTTAAGTAGGGTAGGATGATTTATAAGAGTCCTTTAAGTAGGATGGCTCTTATAAATATGCATTGTCTGCTTTTATGATCAATCTATAGGTAGTTCTTCAGCTCTGATGCAGGATATGCATAACAGTGATTGCCATTCACGTAGGGAAAATAAGTCCACATTTGTGGGATCTGAGGTACAGTTGGCAGAGCTCACAGGTAGGGCTGAGAGCCTGGGAGTTACCCAGAGTCCTGGATGGATGTGGCAGCATATGCTGCTTTCCCTGCAGCACTGAAACTGTTACATAGACCAGTTAGGTTAGAGCTGGAGTGGATTTTTTTGTTTATATTTTCTTAACATCTTCTTTACAAAATGCTTTGCGGACTTATCTATATACGAATTCTAATTTACACAGGAAAAAAAATCCCTTGGTTGCTTTGGCCTTATCACAGTGTTCCCATTCTTTGTATTTATTCATAAGTTACTGTGAGTCCATTAAGTTCTCCCACTCCATAGTAATGGCATGGTGGTGATTTTTGTCTTAACTGTAACAGCAATTCACCAATTGACTAAAATGTTCCTTGTCATGAATATTTTAATGAGAGCTGCAGACTTTATGTCTGTTTAAAGAATATAATTTTGAGATGTCTGATGTTGCCAGATGACATGGTAGAACACAAGTATGAACTGCTCAAATGAATAAATGTCTGATAGACTGATCTGAAAATTACACTGTAGATTCTTCATTTTATGGTTTTTTACTGCTACACATTTTCTAAGCTGATGACTAGATTGACAAGCACCGCTTTGATGCATTTGTAGGTTTCATTGAACAAAGATCAGGGAATTAAAATCGTGAAAACAAATATATTTACCACCATCATGAAACCTGAAGGGACAATTTGAGTGTTTTTCAAAAGCTGTGTTTCCCAGGGAAGAGGGCAAGAAGTAGGAGCAAAATATTCAAAATATCTTTCATGACTCAAAATTGAGCAAACCACTGAGAGTTACAACCTGGCTTATGTGTTAAAAGTCTTCTGAGCGTGTTGGCAGAAGTGCCACAGTCAGCTAGATATCCTCCCAGAGGGATGAACTGGAAGGGGTAATGATGGTCAAGGTTGTCTTCAAAATGTAGTGTTGGTAGAGAAGGATTACATAACCTCTGATAGGAACCATCTTGGCAGACACATGCTGAATGACAACTTTTTTACATGTCCATGTAAACAGGATTGTTGTGGGATATTAGGAACTGATATTTGTTAAGAGCATAGACAGCTTCTGTCTCCTATTTGTGTTTTTGTAAGCAGACTTCACTGCAAGAGCCTGAGAGCACAAATTGTCTCTAATCAGTTTTATTTCCTCCTGGTTCCTACTGAAGGAGTTCCTTCTCCTTTGCTGTTTCAGAGGATTAAAAAGAACAATAATAAAAGTGAGCAAGGAGATGGATAGCTATCATTGTGCTACCTTCTGGAAGTGACATAGCATTTTTAGGAGAAGAGAGCCTGGAAGAGGGATAGAACAATTTCTTTAGTTTTAACTGAATGGTTGAGATTGATAACAAAAGAGAAGGTAGATACTGTCAGTAAGCAGAATACCTGTCTACTGAGAGGATAAAAAAGGGAAAAGCAATCACATATAGACAACCAGGTAATTACTGCAAAATTATAACCATAGGTCAGTTTTGGGTGTTGCAGATTCAAACTGATGCTCAAAGCATGAAAGGCTCCATGTCATTATCAGCCTTCTGATGCAGATCTTCTATGCAGTGGCTGACAGTTTACCTTTGTACATTTGTTGTTAGCAATGCCAATAGGGATTTAAGCAACTCAAAAGAGGATGGATTTTAAAATGTTGAAGTAGGATAAAAAAAAACCTGAAGGGAAATGAGAAAGTACTGATTTGCACATGAATGTACATTTTATCAGTTTTCAGGCTTATTGGATGACGCCATAAAAGATTAAAGAACATCCTTACCCACTGAGTGAGAAATGTATTTTATTAATGCAGATAAACTTAATTGAAGCCAGATGTCAGGCATTTAAAAACTATTTCTATGGAGATTTTCCCTCACAGGTTCAGCAGCCAAAATTCAATGTGCTTACAATCCACTCGATGCTCTTAAATCAGGAGAGGCTGGGAGAAATGTCCCAGCAACCTCTTGCTCACTAGTAAGAGGGACAACAACCCACAATCTTGGAGATTGTCCTGCTTCCTGGGTTTAATTTCTTGCTGTCTCAGAGTCTTTTTTGGGTGATCTGTTTCCCTGCCTGGTTGATAATGTAAGGTGCTCAGGTGACAGACAGATGGGAGCTAGAAAAAGAATAAATATGGCTAGATATTCAAGTTTTAGACATTCTTGTAAAAAGACAGTGGTTTAATGTTAGGTAGAAAAAGAAAGCAGATAAAGCAAGGCTTAGTTTTTTACTTACCTAATCCCTTTGATCAGACTTGCTGGATTTAAAGGAAATATCTTCAACCTTTCTGAGACAGACAGGTTTTTTTTTAGCCAAGAGATAGACAGGACAGAGACAGTAACCATCTGGTTACCACTGTTTTGGTAGACATTGTCTGATTATTGACCTGGATTCTCCTCCTACAGAGTGTCTATGAAAGCCAGTGTCAACTTTCTTTCTTCTCATTCATATGGTGAATTCAGGATAGGATCATGCTCCTTGAGAGCTTGTTTAAATTAGAGGAACCTAATTTGCCCTATTTAGGTCTCAAACCTGACAGACAAATTTTCATTAAACAAATTTTTGTCATAAATGGATGAGCCACCTATTGCAACGGTAAATAAAAAGATTAGACTGTACTTACCCAAGTTCTTCCATCTCTGCAGGCTATATTGGAGCTCTCTTATTTGCCTTCATGATCTGATTGCCTCAGCTGTACTGCTGCTATCATCCTCTAGCGACTAAAGGCTTCAGTGCTTTTTATTTCCTATGTAGAGGAGCTTCACAGTGCTGGGAACTGCCTACAAGCTCTATCTCTTGGCTGACCTATTGTTCCCAAGTGAAAACGTTTCATCCAGATCTCAGCACGTTGATGGAAAATATCTCAGTGTTTGGGAGACAGAGAGGCCCTTGGCATAGTATAATGCAGTGTGTAAAGCAATAGCCTGCATTTGTTTGAAGTCTAGAGTTTTTCCATCACCTTCATAAATCAGACCCATCAAGGTAACTTTGAAAAGGAGCATCTCTGATTTTTCTCCAAATCTTCATCTGATGTTTAACAAAATGTTTCCTTGTATTTAATCCATATTGAGATCAACTATCCTTTCTAACAAGATGCTTCATAGTCTTTTGAGGTTGCTATTGCTTTTGTTTAATGCTTTCACAGTTACCAAAGCTCAGTGTGTAAGACCACTGCTGAATGGTGAGGCACAGCTTCACTTGATGTCCTCAGTTCATCTAAAGGCAGACTTCCCTGGAGAAAATGTTTTGTAAGGAATAGTCTTGGAATCAGTTATGATGAATGAGGAAGGGAGAGGTAAAGGGTCCAACTAGGCTTCAGTGGCTCTATTACCAGACACATTCTTCTAACAGTAAATGCTTATGTAGAGCGTACAATTTCCACTTTTTTATAGGGTAAAACTCTGTATTGCCTATTAAATTACAAGTTTAATAAAAAACTAGGAATGATGTGCATGTCCCAAACATGAATGAAATAAAGTATGTGAAGAAAATGCTCAAAGACACCACAAATAATTTCTCTGCTCCCAGGTGAGAAAGTCAGCAAAGTTGGAGGAAGTTACAGGCAGAAAGTTGTTATTCCCTGATCCATACAGGGAACTGAAGACAAAAACAAATTGGCTTTCTAACCTAAGAAAATATCTTTGTGTCAGAGCTTGAAAACAAATTCCCATCATATGATGCCAATTGAAATCTTTTTCTCTTCCCTTTATTTTTACAATGATGTGAATATGTTATTGCTTTGTTCTTTGCAGTTTTTATTAGAGCACTATGCCAACTCCCATACGGTTATGGCTGAGAACAGCTTCTGTTTCATGGCTGACACTATTAAGTGCTGAAATGTCTCACATATTTATTCACAGCATCATGAGATACTGTGTCCTGTGAATAAGCCTGTTGGGGCTACATTTCCCATTGTGGAAGCATGACTTGCAGAGTGATTGAGAAAAACAAATGAAGTTGAATATACAAGGCCTTGCTGGATCATCTGTGCCAGCAGGTCCCTGTCCCTCAGCTTTGAGCAGTGTTAAGGGAGAGGACAAGACCTTGCTAAAGGTGACATGGAACACTGTGAGCTTTGATGCATCTTATTGTGGTGTTTAACAGAGCTGGATGATGCTCCCTGGGCTTGTGCATACCCATGATGGGCTGTGTTCCTCCTACTGAGAGCAATTCAGAAGCACAAGGAGCCAGGATGCCCATGTGCCACATATTACTGGAGGGGGAGTGGAACAAAAGTTAGACCATTGGATCCTTGAATTATGGTTCCCAACATTTAGAAAGTCAATTTTGAAATTATTTCAGTCTTTCTTTCCTAGTGTTTCAGATGTTTAAATTTTGTTAAAATTAGTTTTGTGGAAGAGTAGGAGATAGCTGTGGGCTGAACATGTCAGGGACAGATATTTTGTGGAAAACAAACTACAGTAAGTATGTGTCTATGCTCTAAACCTCCAACCACCATCTCTCTGGCTGCTTAAGGAACTGTGTATTCTGAGAGAAAATCTCAAGAAAATGCAATTTCTGAGATCTTGCTGATGTTTCAAGCAGTGGCAGGGATAACAAGAAAGGAGATCTAAATCCTGTAGGTGTCTTAGGCAAAGAGGCACTGCTCTCACAAATTTTTGACATAACCATCTTTGCTTGTATTTTCTTTGTCTTGCTTAGAATTGAAGCTGTACCAAAATTTCTGAGCCTTCTTGACACATAAGCCCCTGTGAGATCGCGGCTCGTATCGCTAACATTGTTCAATAGTAGGACACTGAGCAACAGTGTGGCATTAAAAAAACCCAACCATGAAAAATACTGTGTTTCAGCACTCTTTAAATGCTTGCAACTGCTGCTTTCTTTATGCAGGGAAAACGTTTCTCTGAATCACAACAGTTGAAGCAGTCAGCAGCTTCAGCACACAATATCAGGCAGCTAAAACAGAAAACTGGGTGCAATTTGTAATCTGCACAACATGCCGAGTCCTCTGCTGGAATACATTTTCCAGAGAACATTTATATTCATGTAGGTCACATCCTCCAACCTGGGATTCCTCAGGAAGTCTCAGCAGCTTTTATCCAACGTGACAAAATCGTTTCTGCATTTAGGCTGAGAGGTGCTGCAGAGAGGACCTCCCCAGCATCAGCAGGTCACTATCAGTCTCTGCTTGTAATGAAGTGGCAAAAGACAAAAGATAGACCGTGGAGCCTTTCAGGAAAGAGATGCTGAGACATCTGCACCCTCACAACTCTCAGACAGAGCCCTCTGCAAATTAAAAGGGAGTTGTTTATCATGGGAAGAAAAGAAAAAAAGGCTTTTATCCGGTAATACCATTTCTAATCAGGTTTCTCTCCCCGCTGTCATGTTGTGACTCCTTGCCAGCAGTTTAAACGTGACAGGCTCTTCCTATAGCACCTGCATGCACACCTTACTGTTGCAAATCTGTGATAAAGTGTTTCCAGAAGAGGTTTAAAGCAGTCACTTGCAGTAGGAGTTGTATAGCAGAGTATAAAATAATGAGGAACAGTCTTTTATTTTTTTTTCCCATTAAAATCCTGGCAAATAATATTATTGCCTGTGGTGCCGAAGAAAAATTAACACAGATTAGAGTCTGAAAATGAAATGGGTCAAGCACATTTCAGAAAAGAACAAACCAAGTCTGGATTGTGTTCAATGAAAAGCAGACAAATACTCTGTTTCCTTCAGGGTCCTTTCTGTGTTGTTCAAGATGACCTAGGCGCACTATAGCAATGTAATCCAATGGTGCTGAGGTAGCTACCCCTTGAAAAGCAACCCAAATATACATTTATTAATAAATCATCATTTGTGGTCACAAGCTCCAAAACTGGATTTAGTGTCAGAAATTAAACCTGCAGAAATCTCTGTCAAATATATATGTGTGTGTATATATATATATATATATACACACACATATATATATCAAATTCAAGATATGCTTCTTCCAACTGTAGCCCCCACTATGGCAGTGGTAACACAATGCATTTAAGATCACCATAAGCTCACAAAGCATGCTGAAAGGGCTCAGCTCATCGCGAGGCAAGAGAGTTTCACAGGTACTGCTGCTTCTACAAATCTAGTTTTATCTTCCAAGTGCAAACTGTGCTTTTTAGACTTGATCTCAGTGAGATCATGTATCACAATATTTTTTTCTTGTTGTTGTTAAAAAGAACTCATGGAGTAATTTCCTTGGGAGAACTAAAAACCAAAGTCAGTTTCAAACAATGTCAGTGCTACATATCTGTAAACATCTGGAAAGCGCTTAGACACTGTATAAGGTACAAAAAAGGAAAAAGGATGGTTTTTTAACTTTTGGAGATCATATATAAAACATAGACACATTCTGGTAGGAATAACAATTTATTTAGTTAAGGGCAAAGCAAGCTGCCTGCAATTCTACTGGTTATGGGCCAAAACAACTTAGTCCTTACTGCTCAGTGCCTTTGTATACAGAAAGCTCATGTACTGTAATCCAAACTCCTGCATGGCCTAAGGCTTGTTTATGGTATCAGCATTGGTCAATACTGGCTCTGTGCCCAGCTGCACTGTTCCTCAAACTGTGACTATGCAGGGAAACTCAAACCCAATATATGAAAGGACCCCTTGCACATACACAATGCAAACAGGAGAACTTACATCCTTTGTATGTGCACATATTTGCAAAAATATTTTGATATTGAACTGGAGAAAGTTTTCTCTGGAAGATCTGTGGCTTTTTCTTCCACTTCTGTTCTTTTTTCTTCCAGTTCTGTGTTGAATATTGGTTTGGAAATAATTTGGACTGTTCTTTTTTGGAAATATTGCATTTTTTAAATATTGAACTGGAAATCTACTTATTCTATTATTATCTAGAGTGGTTTTTAAGTTTTGTAGATAGTATAAACCACTTCGTGAGCAGGTGCTGGCTATTTTCTTCTCATTTGGTCTTTACCTCTGTGCTTCATTTCTCTCGGTACCATGAATTGATTGAATCTTACTCCACATTTTTGTTTGAATTTGAAGTTGTACCTCCTTAGCAAATGCATTTACAGAGACCTGCACAACCAGGCAGTCATCCTCATTCTTCTTTTCTAAAACTCTCTCTGCTTTGCCCGCAGCACTGTGCCTAACCTTGCATTGCTCTTATTGATAGACTCACTGGTTTATGATATACGGCTGATCCCACCATCCTCCTGGCCGTACTGAACCACCCCATTAGCTTGCAGTTGCTGCTATTTCCTCTCATACAGAAAGCTAAATTCACAATTTCTGATGCTAATATGGAGAAAGGCCTATGTGCACCTGCTTTGGGCTCAGGTGAAACCACATCAGTAGAGAAATTAATGTTTCACAGTTGTTTTAATGGATACTGCAAGGTTAACTTGGCTAGTTATATCAGGTAGAAATTGTGTGCTGTTACATGGTGATCACAATATGACCCCTATGTTGTTATGGTAGTATCATCACAATATTAACTTGGAGGTCAAATAAGGTCTGTACTGCATTATCATATGGGTAATTTATTCCTATGAATTGCACTGAGAGGCAATGTAATGGGGATTTTGCAGCAAAGGCTGCAAAAGATAAGTTTATGAGCACTCATATGAAATGAACATTTGCAACAGCTCAAAAAACACCTTGTCTCCTTTTCATGTGGATTAATTTATTCCTAAGACAAAGTTGGTCTAATATTGTATGTAACTCATGCAGTTTTGGTCCTGTGAGGTCAAGGGGAGAGTGAGACTTCAGTGTAGAAAAGAAAGTGCTTCAAAGTCATTCAGAAAGTCTGAAGGAACTGAGCCCAGATGGTTTTTTGCAGTCCTGATTACATATTCCATCCTTAATTTGAGATGTCACAACTGTCCTTAAAGTTTCTGTTGAAAATGTCTGAAAGAGAACAGAGCCATCTTCTCCTTTTACCCTCAGTGAAGGCAGAAGAAACCAGTTCCTTGCAGCAGAAATGCCTGTGGTACAGCTCTCCAGAATCAAGGTCCAATTAGCTGCACATAAGCTAAAAAAAAATACTGCTTTACAATATGTGCCAACATGGTGGTTACTAATTGTATGTGACAGTGAATTAATAGTGTTGTGCCTTTAAGCAAATACAGTATTTGAATGGAAATGGTGATTCCAATTTTGCTCTTGATACAGTTTGTGGAGTAGATATCCTAGTTGGAGAAATAAGCATGTAGGGGTATGGTGCCAGCCTGTGAATGCCTTCACAGCCTGGACCACTCAGGAGCACATAGCCATCCCAGCTCAGCTGCAATAACCTGGCATGTCTGTCAGGGGCAGGAGTATTAAAAATATAGAGATTGTTATTTCTACATTTCACTATAGCAAGTATTAAAAGTAAGTTTGGTTGTTTTGTTTTTTTTCTTTCCCTAATAAGTTTTTTTTGTTTGTTGTGTTTATGCCATGAGGGTTCTTTAAAGAAGGACTTTCATAGTTACTGAGAAACAAACCTGGAAAAAAGGAGTCTCCTGCTTACTCCTGTACTGGGCAAAGCAGGAGAGGGAGGCAAAGAAAAATGTCATTCAGCTTCCTGTTGAGCTCTCTTTTATCTGACTGATTACCTGCTAGGGCCTGAGTGATAAATCCTGCTCCCCAGAGGAGCCCCAGGTGAGGCTGTAGGGATAAAAGTGATCTGGGTCCATTGTGAATGAGCTCAGTGCATTGAAAGAAGGATATAAGGGAGGGTTTTGTAGATGACTGACTTTGTAACTCCTGGCTGCGTTTTTTTGCAGCTGTCCTTGCCCTGAAGCAAAGGAGCTCAGTGCAAGAGTCTTTTTGTAGTGACTTAGGAAAAAAAATGATCATCAAAGTAAGTCAATAAATGCTCATGGATCATACTAGAGTCTATCTATAGGCACAAATGATTGCAGACACCTGAGAGCTCAGGAAGACCTTTGAAATGTATATATTGTCACTCATTGAGTTCAGAAACAGAGATATAAAAATTCAACCTTTATAGCATTTCAGAGAAAGGTAATAACCTAAATTATCCATCCATGCAATGTAAATGTGAACATTCAATGTTAATGATACTTAAAAATGTACATGCACATTTGTGTGTTAAAACTAGGAAATCATGTCATAAAGTAAGGCAGAATATTTTACCTGCTAGGAGTGAAATGGAATTGGAAAGGTATTTACTAGTGCAGCCTTTAGTAATAAATGGTAGGAAGAAGCACATCACTCATAAACTTTCCTTGGTGAATGGAGTACTTTTATTTATGAGAAGATTACTGTGGTCAAAATGATCATATTTTGCACAGCAGGACACAAACACTGCTCTGGAGAATATCAGCCTTTGTAGAGGGGAGAAAAAAGAAAGTAAAATGGGAAACTGCTCTCAGTCTGACAGAGAGCTCACCTCTGTAGTTGTTTTCTTAGAAAAGATTGTAGAAAGAGATTTTCTGCTTGTAATTGTAGTTATCTGAGAGCCTTTCAAACTGCAGATTTCCCTAATCCTGAATATACTCAACAATGTGTTTTACTCTCAACCTCTTTTTTAAAATGATATCCTAAGGATATTTTATTTCAACCTTGCCAAATTAATTCTAAACTATTAAAGAAGACTGGGTTTTTTTTGGTATTTATTTGATAATTCTTATCGTTTTTGTCAATGCACTTGGGAGTTTTTGCTTTGTGCTTCATTGCAATGTATTCATTCAGCAATGGCTGCAGCAACTTATAAGAAAGGTATAGAAAATGTTATGGTTTTCACATAACATAGATTCAATCCATCATAGTGAATAGTGAATAGTTGTTGACAGACAATCACATGTTCATGTGAGGTGAACAAATTACATGTCATAAATTATAAAAAAGTATGATGTAAAGAAAATTCCTGAGGGGCATGTCAGATGGATAACCCTTCTCTATTATAAAAGCAAAGTAGAATGACTGGAAGTATGTATATTTGTTTGTTCTGGGTACCTGGATGCTCCAGCTGAGGTCATGACTGTCATGTGCTGGATGTTGTACAAACACAGTGACAGCCTGGATAGGGATAGGAAGGAAAACCTAAAAGAAAGCAACAACTTCAATTAGGTGGCTGTGGACACCAGGCAGGAGGTGACAAAGCAACCATCTCTCTTACATCTTTGTCCAGTACTGTAGTTTTCAATTTTGTGTAAAAAGAAAAAAAGAATTTCCTTCTGGTTTTGTTTTATAGAATTAGACATCCCTTCTCTCAGTGTGAAAATACCATTTTATCAGAAATGTTTCTTCAGCATATTTCAGGTGACAAGCACAGGGTTTTGCAGCCTCCAGGCTGTTGCAGAAGTCAAGGGTTCCTCTGTCCTTCCCACGATGCTCAATCTGTTTCGTGGCCACACAGCATGGGAACCATGATCACAAATATCTTTTTTTTTTTTTTGCATAGAAATGAGAAGCTGTTTTAAAATGAGATTAGTATCATATAGAACATTATTGCTGATTCTCATTTATTCTACCTTTCTACTTATGTTCTTTTTTAGTCCGATTAAGCTTCTTACTATGCCAACATCTTTTAGGTTCATGATTGTAAGTATTTAAAATATCCAAGCTGTACTGACTGATATCCAGTTGAAAATAATAGGCTCTTAATTGAAAAAAAATGAAAAGCAGCTGAATGTGTTATTTAGAGAAACATGTTTACTGATAAAAAAAATTGAGGTTGTTTTATTCCAGAGTCTGATATTTTCTTGTTTATTATCAGGTACATTTTAACTCTCCATGGTACATTTTGCCTCTATAAATATAGATTTTTTTTTCCAACAGTTTAAAACATCAAAAGATGAATTTTTCATTTAGATGAATGTGAAACTGAAATGAGAATACTTGCTAATGCAGTTAACTGATATGGTACCAACTCATATCACTCAGTCTGCCTGTTCTCAGACTCTGTGAAGACTCAGATGCTCTTTGCTTTTGGGCTCTTTCTATTTACTTTTCTTAGAAAAAGCCTTATAATATCCTGATAAGGCTCACCACTTTCTGGACTGTGTGAGTACTCTACTGCTCTCATTCAGACTTTGGAGAATAAGACTGGATTTAAGGAGAGGTTTGGCATGTCACTCACCTGCCTCATTCTTCAGTGCTTATAATCCTCAAATAAACCAAGGGATGAAGCCAAGAGAAGCTGCCAAAAAAAAAAAAAATCACAATGATTGCACAGAAGCTTGCTGAAGTTAATATAGTGTGAAGGAAGTAGGAAGTATGAGTTAAAGTAACAATTCTTCATGTTTTTGATGGTTTTATGAGTTTTTTTGTTTTGTTCCAAAGACATAAATATCAACCTCTTAATTCTTGTTTCACATCTGTTCAAGGCAAAGTTAGAACACTGCTTTCCTTCTTTCCACCCAATACTGAGAGGAAATATGTGAGAAGTCTCATAGCCTCCAGTTGGAAAAAAATGGAAACAGACAATGGCCCTTAATTGACACTTATGGTGGATGTACAAAATTAAACTGTGAGACATATTCTCCCTAATGCATGTAGAAGCTATTTAGCCTATTAACATTACACAAAAACCTTGCAAGCTGCTCAATGGAATGCTGATGTGCACCTTGAGCTCATTGCCTGGAAATGCAGACAGGTTCTTCAGCTATTTCAGAGCAGACAGCAGTGCCAAAATATCTGATGCATTTATACCTCCTCAAGCATTGTGTTGTTTCCTGTAACTGAAACTGTAGCTGAAATGGTTTGGGTGGCACAAAATATTTGGAAAAACAGTGCTAGATACAAGGAAGAGAATCTAATGTTAATTCAAGCTGAGGCTGGCACTAGGTCATGTAATAATATATCATTAGCTATTCTAACTAGCGTAAATGAGAAAATGAAAATGCTATGTCTCTGTAATAGCTGAAAGAGGAGAAAATGTCTCTGTTTTTCTCCCTGGAGATTCTGTACCTTAAGGCAAATTTGCTTTTTAATGCTTTTCTTTGGATTTGATATCATCTTTTCCTCATTACATGGCTTAATAAAAACAAGGTGCACATGCCAGTGAGTAGTACTGTTCCAAAATGCTCTTGTGTCAAATAATTTAGGTTTAAAAAGGAAACTTTTTAGCTTCTCATCACGTATCTTCATGAGCAGTGCCTCTGTGGAAAATTACATGCAGGTGAACAAGAAAACTAGGAAACCATAACCGAGTTAGGCAAGCATCTGCAAATAAAAATGCCAGTTATAGCTTAGAAAAGCCCAGAGGAAAACTGGAAAGTGAAATTAACTCCCAAACTGCCATGACACTGTAAAAGACATTAGTGAGTACACAGTCTTAAAAAAGGCTTAAAAATACCTGTATTAGCTGTGGCTTCACACAGAACACAGGTCTAGGCAAAGCCAGCCAGAATTGTGTGACAATGACTTACACAACTGGGAAAATCAATGGCCAGAACAAAAAGGGATGGTGTTTCTCCAAAGTACTAATAGGAGATTACAAGAAAGAGTTATCTAGTTTTCTGCTTTTAGTTTTCACTATCAATTTCCAGGTGACACATTAATTAATTAAATATACACATATGGCTATGAGCAGGTGAGTAGTAGAGGAACTGGTTTTATCTGTTGAAAATGTTCTGATAAAAAAGGATTATTTTAATGCTGAGTTCCATCTAAACAAAGCAGAGATTTCAGTTCATCTGTTTCCTTGGCTTTTCAGATTTTTTTTGTGATTTTCCCATTCTGAATAACCCAATTCAGAGGAATTTAAATGATATTGCAGAAATATAGAATATGACTTATAATAGAGAGTGGTACATTTGAAATAAATATTTTTAACCAAATATTGTGCAATCAGACCACATTTTATAATCCTGAAACTTCCATTAGGATGGACCTTCTAAATTACATCCAGGTCTGCATGTTCGTCATGTGCCCATCCTTCAATATTTGCATTCAATTTTGTATTGTTCTTCCATCTCTGTTAGTTTCTGGTTTTAACCTTTTCCAAGGTTTTTTTAGTCTTTTAAAACACTCCTTTGGGTATTTCACTCATCTCATGGTTCTTCAGCATCTCTGATATGAAGAGATGGCAGTGGCACAAGATGAAGCATTAATAAAATCTAGAACATCATTGCATGAACAGAGAACTTTAGAGTTGTCAACTGTTCCTGTGTTCCTGCTTCTGGTTAGGGAAAATCCAGTGAACTGCAAATACCAAAAGTAAGTTAGTGGAAGCTCAGTGTCTGTTTGGACTGACTATAATAACTGGTGGTGGGTGAAGGTGAGAAATCACATCTTTAGCAGTCAATAAATGTCATTAAGGGTCTTTTCTTCTTATTTATGTGATAGTTAAATACATGGGCCCCTGTGTGTGAAAACAGGATCAATGATGAACTTCTATCCACACAATCACTTCTTATGTGAGATGTAACCTTGGCTATTAGCTCCCAGATGAATCAATAAGTTATTATCTTGTGAGGTAAGAAATAAATACTGCCTCAAGCTACTATTAATTAGAACAGCCAGGGAGATATAGACCAGAAGTTGTGTGATGATGTTGTTCCTTGTCATTTGAAACAGAATGAAGCTGTACAAACAGGATTTGGTTTAAGGTTTTTTTTGTTTGTTGTTGGGGTTTATTTTGTTGTGTGTTTGGGTTTTTTTGAGTGAGGAAAACGGGGCTTTTTCTGGACTGATCCATTGCTACTTTTTAAAGGTAAAAGTTTTAACAGAGCAGAATTGGTCACGTTCCTGAACTTGAAGTGCTTAGGTCTCTGATATGTTCATTACAAATGCAAATGAAATACAGATTTCTGGTGATAAAGATTTACTGTATGGATCTGGGAGCACATTTGCAATACAGACAAGGATTTTTGTGTCTTTTAATGACTAGCGAAAATCATTGACAATCGAGGACTGGCCTTCATATGAAAAGGAGACATTTTAATGCTTATCAAGCTTTCTTGCTAGAGTTGTATCATTGATTCTAACATAAAGACTTAGAAAAGGGATTGCTAAAGAGTCCGAAAGCTAATGTATTTGAAGAGAAGTTGATAATGAACTTTAACTCCTGCTAATATTTCCAAAGGGAAAGTTGTAATGGAGTTGTGTAACTACAGAAAAAAAGCAAAGCAGAGGAAGATCTGAGCATTATGGATTACTTCTAAAACCTTCCCAAACAAATACAACAAAAACATCAACTGAAGTGCAGTTTAGCCAACTCTTACAAAACAAAAAGCATGGTCAGTGCTTGCAAAAAGCGATTCCTGTTTTATTAGCGTAAGACAATATTTTCTATGGCTGTTGTTTTCATATCACTAAAGTAAAACAACTAGTACTCACATTGTTCCAATAAAAACATCTGATTTATTTTCACTGGGTCTCAAGGCACACAGTTTCTCCAGAACCTGAACTTTTTGGCTCCTGCTCTGTACTGCTCTCATCTGTTACACTGACTCTCATGAATTCATTGTATGTTTACCAAGAAACATACGAACACTTGCAGCAGGATGTGATTTGCTGCAAATACAGTCCAAAGAGTTGGTTATTTCTTCTTTGCTAGCTACTTTTACCAAAATTAGTGAGCAGCCTCAGAGAATTAAATAGGTTGAAGGTATAGTATTTGTATACATGCTGCATATTTATAGATCTTTGTCAATGGTTAGGAAAAGGCTTAAGGTTTTGGCTGCTTTTCTAAACATTTTCTTTTGAACATGATTTATCGGACAGTTTTTGCAAAGTGAAGCCTGGAGAAAACACATTACTCACAGCAATCACAAACAATTCTTTAAGCAAAACCTGCCCATCTATGACAAAACCAAAAACTGACTGATCTGCCACTAATCATAGAGTCCCAGGCTGAAGATGTGGGTGGTGCTGGTGTGGGTGAGGTATTTGCACTCTTCTTTTACTGGTTTTCTACCCCAGTAATACATACAATGTCTTTCTAAAAGTGCACATTTGCATGCAGATTTCCAAGATGGCTCATCAAACCAAGTGACTTTGAGTTACTCTCATGATGGCTACTAAGTTTATGCATTTAAGTCCTTTCTGATTGTTCCTGATCTTTGCACATATTTCTCTGAAGTTAGTTTTTTGTTTTCTTACACAGTACTGAAACTTTTATGTGAGGGTTTTTTTTCTATTTCTTTATGTATTATATCAAGGGCAAATGTAAAGTGATTTTATTCTTTTTTTTTATCTACACAGTCAAGATACAGTTGCAAACTGCTCCATTCACACTGGCTAATAAGATTAAATTTATTACTGTACATTTTCTAAAGTAAAGAATTCCCTCCTTGCCAGCCTCATGAAGTCACTCTTTTTTTTTCAGTGTTGGCTGAAATGGCAGTAGTACCATCATGGTTGGCCCACATCAGGACTTATCAGGACATCTGCTTCTAGCCTGTTGAGGTCCACAACTTCCAATATGCCAGAAAAAGGTAAGAGGTTCTAGCTGGCATTGTTTTTTTCACTAGTGTCTGAACAGTCATTGGGAAATAGGTATCAATTTAGCTAAATATTGTCAGTAATGATGATATTTGGACTCGTAACAAATTCCACTGAGGTCACAGCTTAACACTCTCTGGGCTCTATAGACTCAGATCTGGTCAATAAGAAATCCTGGGCATAATGACTTGGGTGGATTATAGACTGACTGAATATAACTCCTTTGTTATTCTTTAGATCTTGAGAATCTCTGTCTCCTACTCTTTTGGAAAAAAAAAAATCAGCTTGGATTTTCCAGTACATTTATTCCGGGGAAGTAAATTCATTCTGAGACCAAACACTTTCAATTTCAAGCAGAAGGAGCTGGCCTGACACAGCTGACAATGGTGACTTCAAGACAGCCAAATTTGCTGCAGAGTCATCCTTGATATTTTCACTTTTTTCTTAATTTCTTCATTATGCTTACCAAGCCTGTGGCAAATGAAGCCTGTTTTTGTTGTCAAAAAGTTGTCTTAAAAGCTGGTAGCAGGAAAGCTATCAAAGTAGTCACTACAGCCTTTTGAGTCACCTGTTAACTCAGTAAGGGTTGGACCTATGAAACATTTTCTTTGACATATATTTTCTTACTGTATAATCATCTGTGGGGCTCACTCTTCAAGACAGAAAAGTCGTATCTATGATATATCTATAAAGCATAAGGAAAATGTGTTTGTTTATTAACACCTACACACACATGACAATAAGCCAATCATGCTCATGAGCAAGGAAAACAAGTTCAGTTTAACGTAATCTGCATGATGTGGAATTCTCTTGTGAGTATCTCTGAATTCAGTCTTAGCCTCAGTCTTTTCTATATTTCCTCCATTAGCCCCACCATTCCCACAGGCAGGGCTGATCCAGGCAGGAGCCCAAAGAAACCCAAACAGAGCCAGTTCAATTCTTCAAGCCTATTTCTGTGAAAGGCAAGAGGCTTCTCTGTAGAACAGTCCTGCTTTTAGCTCCTGAGGCTTTGTCCATCCATGGTGAGCACAAGAGCAGTGCAGGTAAGAGGACTCAGAATAAAGCTGGACCAGCTCTGGAGAACTCTGCACTGTAAAGGGTGGCTGTTGCATAGAGAATAACACTGCAAAAGTTTGGCCAAAGAGAAGCAAGGTGAAATCCCACTCAGTGAAAAGTGTTGTACGATGTACAGTAACATTTCAGTTGGAAGCCCTCAAACAGTAAATTACACAGCACTTACATCTCTTCGACAAAATGTACTTTTCAGTGCTTAGAAATTTCTCAGTGGATACATAAATTCAAGCCACCTTTAAATACCTTCTTTCTGTACTCATGTGGGTGTGAAAAGTCAGGATGGGAATTTCTTTTGCAATCATGTCAAGTGAGGAAGGAAAGTTGATACATATTTATATGCATACACATGCATAAACACAGTTTAGCTGTTTCAATTTGCACTTCAGTAAAAAAATTCTCTATGAGATTTTTGTTTTCATTGCCTCAGAATGAAATCTGTCTTAGGAAATCATCGATCTGTAGGAAATTAGCTATCTGTCATTTATGTCTGAGTGTTCCTCAGCGCCATCATAGACCTGATTTCCTAGTGATCCTTTTTCTCTAAGCATCTAACCCCTGTTCCTCAGAACTACTGCTACTGGTAAAATAGCTGATGTTTTTCTTGTAGCTTTCAGCACCCATGCTTCCCACTTAACACTTCATTTCTTTTATTATCCTAATAAAAAAGGATTTCTACTGAGTGCTACAAAGTTTCCTCAGTGCTTCTCTTCTGCAAATTCCTATATCGGTGGTCTAATCCAAGACATCAAGTGACCTGCCATTGATCATAACACTGTAATTGGTTCTTCTGGTGCTGTTGAGCATTGCTTGCCTTCCTGCTCAGTGATTAAGGAAAACCCTGAGGGTCTGCAGCTTCTCTCTCAGGTGTAAACACATCAAGTGCCTGGACTCTGGAGACTGTGCCATTGTTGGATGCTCCACCTGATTCCCTGCCAAGTCATAATCTTGAATGCAAATGTCCTCAGGCAAGCCTGAAACATCTTCTAACTGTTCCGCCCTTGAGGACAGGAAGGTTTTTGACATGGGATGAATTGAAAGTTTGAGTTAACTCCACTTGAGGTCAAGGAACCATGCGAGTGAAGGAGAAGACTTGTTTTTAATGGTTAGTCACAGGTGCTACATCCCTGATGACTAAACACAAAGACCTGGAGCTGATGATTTATGAATACATATTTGACCTTTCTACTGCTGAAACCCAAAAGTTTCATAGAAATCAAACATGCAAAATACTTCTAAAACTTAGAGAAGGAGAGCATCAGCTAGGTGAAAAGAAATGAGCAGCACATGGCAGAATAAATTTTGCATTACCCATATATGACTCAGACAACACTGAAACACATGGCTCACAGGTCTAAGGGATAGGTACACAAGCTCAAGTATTGACGTCTGCTAAGAACAAGGAAATCACACAAGAAACTGAGTACATCAGCTTTCTGCTCACCTGTCTGTAGAGCTCTCAGGTGGACTTTCAAGTGAGTGGGACCTGTTGCAGGATTTACATTGCAGTTCTTATCAGAACTTTTTCAAAAGATAAATGACATTTTGTAAGTCAAGAATTGTTGCTGCCAGCACTGGGAGTGATGCAATGGCATCTCAAGGAGTGACCACATGGCTGGAAGTTAAATAATACTTGAGTGAAAAAGAGCATGACTGAATTACACCCATTTTATACCATGAGAAAAAAATCCCAACCAACTGACCAACCAACCAACCATCTCTACATCTCTGAAATATCAGCGTCACCATCCTGAAAGCCATTATGAATTGAATCATCTGCGAAAAAGAGCTGAAATAGAGTGAAATGTGATTGAGAACTGAGAACTGTTTATAGACATTTTATTTGATGTCTAAAAAGCCAAAAATTCACAGTAAAGATGAAAAAGTGTGTAACTTCAACAAGAGCAAGCTGAGATCATAGAGGAAGTAAGACAAAAAACCAGCAGTGAAACTCTAACAGATGGAAAGCAGGCGACTGTGAAAATTGTTAGTATATATTAGCAGTTAGGAGCTATCTATGAGAAGGAGAGAGGCAAAATTACACTAGCAGGAAGTTTTGAGAAGCTGAGCTATAGGAACTGACAAAAACCCCAATACCCTGGCAATGGTACATTATTGCATGAAGTCAAGGGCGTTGTCAGTGGTGATGCAGTGAAGATGAAGCTGAGCTGGCAAGGGAGGCTTCAGGTCCTTCTTTTCTTCCCAGTGTAGTTTCTGGATTTTTACCTAACAGCTCTTTGATGTAAAGTGTGTGAACAGTGTTCCCAGCCCCAAGTTTGGTTTTCTTTGGGTAATGTACTGATTGCTAAACCGTAGAGATGAGTCTCCTCAACAGTTTGCCCTGTGAAGCTGCTCTGTGAGCGTCTTCCCCTCTTCTGCCTCATGGCTCCTTGACTTTTTTCTTCATGTTGTATGTTGCATTTTCTTTGGTCTGTGGCAGCAAAGCATTGATATGATGCCTTTTTTATTACCTGCTCCAAGAGAGTCTGCTGTATGGCTTGGGAGGTAAGGCTTGGGTTGGAGGTGGAAGAAGAGGAGCTGTGAAGGAGCCACTTCCTGTGTTACACCAGCTGAGTCACAGAAGATGTATACTGATGCCACCTCCTCCTCTTGCAGTTTAACATAAAGCACTCCTGTTGGTGCATCTTGGGCATGATTTGAACTAGAGGTAAGTTGCAGATGGGCTTGTAGCTGCTCAGGTTGACTTAGGCATAAGGCTGGCAACACAAGAGTAAGGGGGAAGCTGAACTTTGTGGTGACAGATGCTCTGTTGTATCTGGCTACCAGGGCATCAGTCCTGAGCACAGTCAGCTCCGTCTTGGCTGGAGGCAATCACACATTTACAGTCTTGGTGAATATGAACAGTGTATCAAGGTTGCAGTATTATAATGTTTGCCAGTGATATTTAAAAAGTGAGACAAATCTCCTTTAGACTGCACACAGCTCTATGTATGTATATACGTATGTATGGGCATGTGGGCGTAGCTGTAGAAAAGCATGACTATAGAGAGCAAGCATATATATATATATATATACATACACACACACACAGAGTCATTATTGACTCATTTTTTTTGATCAGTAGAGAAAGCACACACATACAAAGACTGAGAACTCAAGTAAAGGAAGTCTTTAAGCAGCATGCAATAGATGCAAGATCAAGAGAAGCCAGAATCTGTAAGGAAAACCACAGAAGTAATGCATCTATTATAAAGCAATGGAAGCTAGCTCAATTCTTTAAATATATATGGCTAACACTAATCCAGCAGTATAGACGTAGATAGAGAAGATGCAAGGTTGGTTTAAATAGAGACATTAAACACAGAAAATCACTGTTTAAGAAGCACCTCAGTCTTATCAGCAGTCTCAGAGTTAGTGCCATTTTCTAGTTTAAACATACAGGAAATCTCACAGGAGAAAGCATAATCAAATGAAAGTGGAAGCCCTCCAGACAATAAGGTAAAGATGGAAACGTGATTCTGCTGTCCTGCTGAGGAAGAGCTCTCATAAGAAAATCGTTATCTTCCAGTTTAAGTTGGTCTAAGTGGAGCACCAGTACTAAAGACTTACAGTGAAGAAGAGTTATTTCCAATCTGAAAAAAAATTGCAGCATCAGTTCAACAGAGAAGACTAACTTAATTTCTGCCTAAACTTTGAGACCTGTTTTGGATGTCTGACTGCCCGAGGGTGCAACACATTGTGCTACTGCAGCTGTGTCTGAGGGCACAGCTGGTGATGTTCAACCATCTTCTCCTTATAGCAGAGTTCCTATGAGAAGCCTGATTCATTGATTTAATGTTTAATTTCTGACTATTTAACAATGTTGTCTACTTCCAGCCACCCTCAGAACATGCTTAAGACCTCTCAGGTGAACTGGGTATCTCTGGCTCTCATCTCTCTTTCTGGATACCTGTAGCAGCACCACAGATTGCTATTTACTGCTATTCATTCAGAAGACCTGCCCACACAAGTAGTGCATAAGATAATAAAAAATTCAGTAAGCTTTCAGAAAGAGAACATTATTCATCTGCTCAGAAACATCTGGACATTTCAAGAGTCCTGCTAAATTTATGGTGTCTACTCAACAAATCTAAGTTTTTACTCAGGGGTAAATAAGCCATTCTGGGGGCTTTGCCAGGCATCTTCTCTCCCTCTCTTGTCTTTGTACACTATGAATAATGCATCTTCACAGAGTGCAAACCAGTAGCATTAGCTTCTTGTTTCCTTTCATATATTTTTAGCAGCTCCTGCTCTCTGCTCCCAGTTACAGAAGGGCCAATGGTGATACAGCGCTTGCAGCCAAGTGGGCTACAAGCCCAGCGGCCCAGATCTCCTCTGCACTGGGAAAGGGACCCCAGTCCCACAGGCAAGGACCTTGGGCTGCCAAAAATAGCATAGCTGTGCTGATTGCTGAGGAGCTGCTACTGGGTACATGAGGTTAGCCATGGAGAAATAGTGCTGAAGTCTGAAATGTAGGACACCGGCCGGAGATGAAGTTTGTTCTTATTTAAAACTACTGATGTCAAGAAAGAAACTGAAATCACAGTCCATCTGAGAGGAGGTTACGAACTGAGCCAAGTCTCCTGAAACAAGATGATGTTGGAAATATATGCCAGGATCTCAAGCAGCTCTATAAACACTTCCTCACAGGAGAAGGAGAGGCAGAAGGAAAAAGGAGAAGGAGAAGGAAAAGGAAAAATATTATTTGAATCTCCTCTTTTTTTTTTCTTTTTCTCAAATATTCTCTTCAAGAAAGAAATCTACATATAAACCAGGGAAAATGTTATATAATGTTCATTGAACTAGTATGGAGAGGTTCTCCTTTACTTCCTTTCCCTACTTCTTTTCTCTAACCTTTTCACACTTCAGCTCATTTTAAACCATCATCTGCCTTGCCAAGGCCCACATAGTGGCCAAGGACTGTGCAGCTTCTCCCTGCTCTGCTTCAGGTGAAACAGTGACAGCTGTGAATGTCTCTTTTTTTTGGCTCTCATTCAGAAAATCTAGTCACTCATGTATGGACATCACTCATGACATACCCGTGAATATAAGCGTGGTGGCAAAACCAACAACTCCATGTGGTAAAGGTGATATTTCAATTCAATAATGACTTGGTTTGCTTTCAATTTTTTCATGAGAAGCCTCTTCCTGTTTTGCAGAAGGATGGGGTAGAGCACATAGAAAAGTGTGAAACTCATCTAGCTTCAGTTAAAGGCAGAGAAGATAACTTCTATCTGCAGTGCCAATCCCTGGCAATAGAGAGGCAGCAGGCACCTGCCTTGGGCTGTGGAGCAGCTCCCTATGCCAGGAGAGTCCCTTGGAAATTTAGGACACTTGACACATCTCTCAGCTCAGAACTGCCCCAGCTCAGCATACATGCTTGCCCTTATGACTTTCACATTGCAGTGGCTCCCCAGTCACCACAGATCTCTTTCCAGATTTTATCCTAACAGACCAGCAGTCTTTTGATTTTTGTCTTTATGAGCAATGCTGTTATGAAGTTATTTCTCAGACTATCTTCCTTTTTTACAGTATTTTTTTTATTCTATTATAGTCTTCATGATCTTTTTATGAAGGAAAATACACAGCAAATCTGTTGGGGTTTTAAGAAGTGTTCAGAATCGGCTTCACTTTGTTAACATTGGTAGGATTAGCTTTGCTTTAAAGCACAATTGCTTCTGCTTTATGTATTGTATAAGTGACCCAAGCCTTTACTCTCGTTCTTAGAAAAGCAGTCCTTGAAAAGACTAAAGTAACTGGGCACTGGCAAAGAAGAAGTTTTCTTATCATTTATGTTACAATGGTGAGACACAGGATCTGGATAGGTTAATGTGTTTCTTTCCAACTTGTTATTTGCAATCAGGGACAAACCCACAAGAATTCTGTATCTTGTCATACTGCCTTTGCTTTGCTGCAAATATCATCTAAAGGCACGTGGTGATTAATAGACTACGAATGCATGAATTTAGCTGTTAATTATACATATTATTTGCATAGCATGTTTATCTTCCTTGCCTTTAATATTTACTTCAAGAAGAGACAGTAGGTAATTAGTCTCATAAAACCTTATCTGAGTAGATTCAATTACAGAGTGGATTGAGAAATACTGAATTCAACTTTGACTATAAGTTTTGTTAAAGCAAAGCTGTAACATCTGTTTTAAGAACCAGTCTTTCTTCATTAAGGACTAAGATATATCTCTGAACCCTGCTTGCTCAGAATTCCAGCTACCTTTATTCTGCCCATCACAGGTGATGTACTTATAGCAGCATGAAGGTGGGATAGCCTAGCACAGAAAGCAGGGCTGAAGCATCAGGCCTCATACCATTCCTGTGATTAGCCTATGCCCTTCTCTGTGCAGTTACAGAGAGGATTTGTTTTCCAAGTCATGGTGTAGATATGATTTTTCTAAAACACGTACAGTGTTAGGTCAGTCTCGTCTCTGACTGAGAGCGTACAGACACCTGTGATCAGGGAAGCATGTCTGCTTCTCTTTTACTGGTAGTGATGCATCAGTAGATTTAATAAATTCCTTTACTGCAACGCAAGTGATCTCATTGTGTCAGAGCAGCAGGTTTTGAATGGTCTCAGGGAGGGCAGGAATCAGAGGCTTCAGAGCCTTTCCAGTGTGCCATGGCAGGATGGAGCTATCCAGTACTCACAGCCAATTCAGCTCCCAGCTCTCTGCAGCAGGCAGAGAGCTTCTGTACATAGTCTGTGGTCTCTTTCCATGCTGGATCCCCCAGAATAATATGTGTTACCTTTCTGAGGAGCTGAGAGTTGTTCCGGAGCAGTGCACAACCTCTTCAAATGATAGTTTTATGCCCAAAAGTCTTCAGATGCATAAATTCTGCTTTGAGGAATATGCTGGTTTATTAGTTCTGCGAAAGACTTGAAACCGTCAGAGGAGGATGACTGTCTTTTAACCTGCAAATAGGTGTAGCTGCTGCCATTTCCAAGAAGGAGATGTGCAACACATCTGATTCCAGCTACCTCAGAAAATAGGACATCTGCAAGAATGTGATAATTTTATCTTTTCAGGAGAAAAAAAGAGGAAAAACACAGGCTAGGAGCAGAATGACTGGTATTTACCTGAGCTCTCTGTTCATGGCTCAGTTCCTAGGCTGCACATAAGACTCTCTAAGATGTAAATCTGTTAGGAAAACAAAACAGTGTAAACAATGAAGTTAGATTCAATACTTCCTTTGAATGAAAAGCTGTGTTTTTTTGCAATGAAGGAATGTGGATTCCAGTGCTTTCATAAGCAATGGGCATGCCTACTGCCTTTCTTGTCCTTGATGGGTAGATAAAAAGACAGATAGACAGATAAACAGATGATTGTCAACTGTTCTTTGTCACTTGGGACCATAAATATTTCCCTCTGGAAGCTGGAAGGTGTTTTGGCAGCTGTGAAGACAGATAGCAATTCTCTGGAGAAGAGCAGCTCTCAGGCATATGTTGACTATTACTAAATACCTGTTCCCAAATCTATCCCACAGCTGTCACTGACATCCAGGCAGCTCCAGCTGTAGATAAGGGTTAAATAATCTTTGAGGGGCTATATTTTTATTGGCATATGTGGAAATACCATGGTATTCATCATCGCTCATATTCATTTTACTGTTCTTCCCTCAGCAAACAGTCTTATGAGAAGGAGTTTTCATCATATAGGTTCAAAGTAACATGACCTCTTCCATGACAGTGCAAATTCTTCTTTAGAAACACTGGTTTTCAGGGTACATGAGAGGTGAGGGGAAGAGCAGACTAAATTCACCCTTCCCGTTGAAGGTTACTCTATTTTCCTGCTTGGTTGGCTTTGGTTTTGCTTCATTGGCATTTTGTTTCGTTCAGAAGTGGGTTTTTCAGGGAAGGGGAGAGGTAGGTGCACTGATGTATAAGTATTTCACTAGTAGAACCTAACAGATGCTTTTGAATCCCACAAGAAGGAAGGCAATGTGATAAATTCAAACTGGAAAATATCCTTCCTGAACAACCAT
The DNA here is from genome assembly GCA_013401255.1 of Urocolius indicus. NCBI lineage: Eukaryota > Metazoa > Chordata > Aves > Coliiformes > Coliidae > Urocolius > Urocolius indicus. Next base: position 276,433 of record WBNH01009905.1, read on the forward strand.
TAGAAAAAAAGATTTAAGTGGTATTCAGACTTGAAGTTAAAGAAAATGTTCTAATCCTATTGTCCTTTAGGTGGGTTTCTCTAATACCAGAACAGACTACAGGAAAGTTATAAGAAGTTTTTAAAAAGGAAAAAAAAAAAAAAAAAAGGAAAGATTTAAGTGGATTGTCAGAGATGTCATGCCTGAGTGGGTTATATGCTTTCAGAAGTTGAGTTTCTCCACTAAGACCAATGGAAAGATGTCATCAAAAGCAAAGGCACTGGATTCCTGTAACTGGCAAGGCCTTTTTCAGAAGATAAGGATAAGCTTTTTTCATAAACATTTGCCCTAGGAAGAGGTGCAGCAGAGTAAAGTCCTGAGATGATAAGGGACCACAGATTTTTATGCATGCCTGTCATCAAAATTGAAAATAGTTTTTGGGGCTTGTTGTTCAAAAAGTAATTTGATGTTCACAAATAGGAGGGTTATCAGGCTTTTCTGCAAAATCTTTCTGTACTCAAGAGAGGATTTATTTTGCTGTTTGCTATAACACCAACACAAAAGATACCATGAGAATAAAAGTCATGAGAAAATACTTTTAGGGACAAGCAAATAAAAAAGAGCCATTCTGGAGTTTTCTGTGAGAAGGATAAAGTTGGTGCTCAGAGGAGGGTTGGGAAATGAGCCTCTGTGGCTGGGTCACACCTCTTCAGAGGGCAGAGAGGGCAGACAGCACAAAAATAAAAAAATCCACATAATACTTATTAAGCTATGTATCACTTTTGTCTAAGAGAGATGATGGAAATCTTCTTCATCCAAAGGGGGAGAAATCCTTTCCTCTCACATTTCATAGATACTGAAATCTTCCTTGAGGTCTGTGACCTCTGGAGAGAGGTGTGTCTTCTAGGAGGGAAGGGAGAGCAGCAGCAGAGTTGCTTAGCCCTATCCTCTTGCCCTCAACAGGTTAGATACTGCCAGTCACCATCAAGGGCAGAGGGTGTTGGCCCGGGAGCTTCTGGTAGAGCTAGTCCAGGGAAAATTCCCCACCTGCATGCAAAATTCAGAGCAGAGTCGACCCAGATCTTCACAGGTTTTGTCTTTTTCTTGCATGTCCTGCTCCTCAGCTGCAGAGGGTCAGGTACTCCTGGCACAGGACAGCAAGCTGCAGTTTGCCCCTCAGGGATGTCATGGTCTAACTGATGAGTTGGAGGCAGTATCCCTACCTGATGCCTTTGCCACAGGGCACAATGATGTTCCACGTAGGGTTACAAAAACAATAACTTTGACCCAAAGTTGAACTAAATGATAATTGCCAACCCAATAGGTCTCGATGATGTTACCTTTGTCCTCTTCATTTTAGGTTTTTGCTCTCTGAGCCTATCAGGACCATTCCCAGGTCGATATTTGGCAAGATCTAAATCCAAAGTCTCTCTCTCAGAAAACAAGAATGTCACTCAGTTCATTGTGTTGCTAACATTTTTCACCCTGACATGACCTGCCAACGATGTCACTAATCCAAGAGAGGTCTGTAACAGCACTGTGCTTCCCAGTGCTGCCCTGCACTGCTGCTGAGCTGCTTTGCAAGCAGCACATGTGCTCTTGAGAGATGCTTTAAGTGCAGGCAGGTGAGATGTATAGCTTGATAGAGGATATGCAAAATTATGGGGGTTAATTAATTTAAAAAAAAAGTCTCTGGTAAGCTGTAGATGTTAAGTGTGACCTGTCCTTATTGCTTCAACATTTCTAGTCCTCTTTACACTCTGCTGGCCTCTTGAATTCACTGTTACCTGCACACAGACAGTATCAGAGCTAAAAGTCTATGGTGAAAAGAAAGATTTCTGATTATCTGATTTTAATAAGATGTTTCTATAATTCTTTAACATTAAAAATCCCCAATGAATAGAAACATTCAATTTACCTTTTCTACAATAGTTACTTCTGTCAGTTCTCATCTTTCTCCAATAAATTAAGGGGCTCCCAATGAAACTCAGAATTTTACTTGTGCCTCTTGGTAGGAGGAAGGTAGAGAGGACCAGTATTTCTTATCTGGATGGGCCATTACTCTACATTTATTTAATCTGTTTACCATCTAACATTTTCTGTGACTTTTTTGGCATGCCAGAGCAAAGCTTTTCAATGATCAAGAAAAACCATGCTGGAGAAGAATGATAATACTACTCTGCCCTTGATAGGATGGTGACTGGCGGTATATAAATACCTCTGACAGAATGACAGAAATCACTCTTCTATATTTACCAGGAGCCCTGGGTCAACACACACAGTGGTGGGAACCCATCTGCTCTGTTGCAGTCATTTTATCCACATGCTACTCTAACAGCTGAGGCTTTTGTAATGTATTTGCTTTAGCTTGGCATGCACAGTGAGCAGGAGTGCCTTTAATAGCAGTGTGACAAAGCCAAAACAAACCAGAAAGGTGAATTGTAAATGAAAAGGTCTAATGATTCATCTTATGAATCATACAAAGGAATGAGTTAATTTAGGTATTACTTGACTGCTTAGATTTCCTAGCACAAGCCTGACATCATGAGCTGTGTGCTAATGAGTTATCTAGCGTGTACAGAAAACACTGGCAAGGAGATGAAGAGGGGACTCCCACAGCTTGTGATCTGGAGGGCTTGAGGCTCTTGCTGAAGCTTTGAAAGGGTTTTGATCAGAAACAAAGTCATCTCCAGAAGAAACCAAAGAGATCCAGATCCTCTGGATGGACACTGGCTTGTTGGGGTTACAGTGGCTGTCAGAGGTATTTACCACAACTGACATTCTAGTCTCTGCATTTTGGAATTTACTTTCATGGTTTTAATTTAAATTTACCAGAAGTTATGATACACTATATTGCTGAGCAACTCCTTTGCTATCCTTTTGGCTTTGTTTCCTATGACATTTTCTCTCATTTATAGAAGTACAACTTTTTAACCTGACATTCAGAACTGGGCAGCTGACCCAGTGACCTGAATTCAGATAAATCTACATTGCACTTCAGTTTGAAACACTGGTCAAACAACAAAGTTTATCTATGTTTAAAACTTTACTTAACAGAAATGAAAATGTGTGTCTGTAGACTGATGAAAAAAAATGCATGTTTACTTTTCATTTTCAAAAGGAACTTCTCATACCTCCCATTGCTCCAGACAGTTTTGCCTGTCAATGCCTCAGTGCAGAAAGGCCCTAAATTCTTACTTAACTTCAAGCAATATGTATAAATTCACTGCTGTCTGTCAAAGAATTTAAGTTTTGTTCTATTAACAGATCAGGGCATGAATCTCCATCATTAAAATGTATTATAACTGCACTCAAGGAATCAATGCTTTAGACTCTTTGTAGATGTGTGAGAGTCTGAAATTGTTTTTTATCTGCAGGCAGAGTATTAGGACGAACAGACAGCAGAAATGAAAGCTCTTCTGTCCTATCTGTAAAGGCAGTAGTATCTCCCCCCTCCAAATGCCATGCATTAGATCCAAAAAAGGAGGAATAAACACATTGTAAAAAGACTGTTTCTTTAAAAGCCTGTTTCCTCAAAGATAGCCCATGAAATACATTGGTGTGAATTCATAATGTCTGAGCAGTCTCAGCTGAATTAAAGACAGAGAAGAGGACTATGGCAGCAAAATATCATTTCAGATTTCAAGTTAGCCAAATGAGTTAATTCCAGGTTGAAGTGGTACTTTATGTTATTAACATTTTCCATAGCAAGTTTCAAAACCACGAAGGTAAAATAATCACTGTTGCAGAACAACAGATTTCTCTCAGGGAAACTGTTTCATTCAGTGCAAACTTCAAGTCTGTCTCTGTATTTTTGTACAGCTGCGGCTTTTTCTCCCCTTTTGTAAGACTGCAAAATAGAGTGCTGCTGGTTGAGTCTGTAAGCAATAGCAATTTCATTATTTTTTTTTATATTCCCAATAGTAAGTTATTTTAAAAATGAAGAGTGTCTTGAGCATATAATGACCTTAAAATAATGTTTGCTTTTAAACTCAAAAAAAATTTGCAGTCTTTATCAGTGAGATGTTATCACTGTTCCATATTTGTATGCTTCCTGGAAATGAATTTACTAGTATCAACTGGGTTTGAGTTTGACACGATAAAAAGGATTATTACACCTAAATTAATTTTTCTACAAAAATACCTCCAGATTATGGAACAATAGTTCACTTGCAGCTTGATTGCCCATATACATGACGCTTTTGATGGGAAAATGGGGCAGAGGTAGAAAGAGGGACAAATATAACTGGTTTTCCAAGCTGTCTCTGGTAAATTGTACACCCTACCAAAACCAGAGAATCAGTGTATAAACTGTGACATGTTTTAAAATCATTCCAGAGCAGCAGTCCTGTTCCAGTGTACAAGCATCTGGTTTTAATTAGCTGACACAAACTTTTCCCTCAATTCATCACACTCAGGTTCCACATGTCCTCAGCTTTCACTGGGTTTCTTAAAGATGAGGGTGATTATCCCTGATGAGAGGTATCATTTATCTCTAAGGATGTTCCCTTTGAAATATCCTGCAGCAGGGCATTGCACACCCATGTGCCCATAAAAACACAGATCTAAGGTACGAGGGCACTGCTGAAGTCGAGTTAAAGGCAGAGTTTGGTCATCTTCTCTTTGTTTTGTCTTTGATAAATGTGAAAAAAACGTGTATTAAACACAAGAGAAGAATATTTTTTGGGGAAAGTTTTCTGTGTGTTAAGTGAGACCTAGGTGAAAGGAACAGAAGGGAATCTGTGCCCAGGATGGGCACTGCCTAATCATCTGAGCCCCAGCCCATCTGTAAGTAAATCAGTGGTGACAGTGGATGCAGTAGCTGCTTTTTCCCAGTGACTGATAGGGCTAGGGAGCTGTGAGTCCTCTGAGCACTTCAGAGATCCATAACCTTGGAGTTTTTAAATGATTTTTTTTTCAGGGCAGTCAGCATTATTTCCTTCATGGTCACTGCTGAGCACTACATAAATCCATATCCAATCCATGATTAATGGCTCTTTAGTACCAAAGCAAGGGGTTAGATAATGCTTTTAATCACTGTCAAACTTCATATTTTTCACACTTTCTTTTCCTGTCTCCTGTGAAGCTTCTTCATGGCAAAACCTAATGAAAGCTGCCACTACATGTTGAATGGACTTACAATGAACTTCAAATGATACATATCATGCCTTTAACTCACCTTTCCCATGTAGCCACTGAATACTGAGTGCCATAGGTCTGTGATTCTTTGTAAAAGCCTGAAGAATCAGATTCTGCCTGTTTCTGTTCCTTGCCTGCAGGAAATAAATGTAATACAGAAATAGAAAGTCAACAATGGCCTAATGGCATAAACAATGAAAATCTTCCTCTTCCACAGCTGACTGCAATAACTTGGTTTCTGGCTCACACAGCATTTAGTGTCTCCTTCAGAGTGGATCTTCACTCAGTCATATGTGGGAACCACCTAAGGATGGAGTTTAGGTTTCATAGAGTATGAAAATGCAACAAATTGCACATAGTAAGAGGGCTGAGTTTTCACAGACTATCTGATTCCTTCATCTCTTGAGATCAGTGAGAGGCAGCCTCAGACACAGCCATGGGCTGTGCCAGGCTGTGAGGGAGCTCTTCATGCCCTGGGCCACCCTGCCAGTGGCCACCTCATGCAGATGGCCAGCAGCCACCCTGAGCCACAGCTCTGCTTGCAATGCCACTGCAGATCAAGCATTGGACTCACGTCCTCAAATCCAGTCAGACATGGATTTATCCCACTTGGCTTTAGACTTTGCCATACCACAATCAGTCCCTGCTCCCTGCAGCAAGCAAAGCTGTGTCTACAGTGAGTAGTGTAAAGCAGTTAATTTTGCTCTTTTTTCCCATGGATGTGGACATTAGGATGCCACAGACAGGTCTCAGAAGGGCTGTGTGGGCACTTACACGGGTATGTACCTTGGAAGCTGGAGTCCCCCTGGCTTTCAACAGTCATCCTCCACTTGGCTCCTCAGAGGTGTAGGATGAGGGCCCTTAGTCCCTTAGTCTTTCACTTGGCATCCAATGCTGTGCTCAGGAAGGCCAAGGATGCTGCAGCAACAGTATATAACTTGGAGCCTGACCAGGTCTTGTGCTTGGCCAGGTGATAGGAAGACAAGCTCTCAATTTCACTAATAACTGAGTATTATTTAATTTTCCAAGGGAAGGCAACATAGAAAGGTTCTCACTTTTCTGCAGTTCTTTTGAGAAATCATTGGTTCCAGTTTTAATTTTTTGCACTTACCACCATTGGCCTTGTTTTCAGGGAGGGAGCCAGAAAACCATAACTCTATGATATGCCACACTTTGAACTTATTCCTTTCTAAATAACTCCTTTTTGATTAAATGGCACTGACAGAATGTCTGCAGAGTCTTGTGAAACCCCTAGGTCTATTTTTTTTTTCTTTTTTTAAATAGAGATTCAGATATGGTTTCTGTCACTGGAAAAAATATTTGTTAAGACACTAATTTGAAACTACAGTTTCCCATCCTCACACAACTCTTCATTTTCAAAAATGTGTCTGTTTAATGAAAAGTGGAAAGCCTTTCTTGACCTTCTAAAATTTGTAATATCTCTAATTGCATTTTAATATTTGATATGCTTTATAACTGCAGATAAAATTGACGATGCTGAGCCTGGTACATCTCTGCCATCCTTTGGAGTACATGAACTACCCTACAAGAGCATTTGTATGACAACAATGATAGCTATAATTACTGGTGACCTGAAATGGGCAGTAGTGACATGTTTCATTCAAATGACATGGATTATTAATGCCTTAACAACAGGCTGTAGACAATGTGAATGTTTATTAACTGTAAAAGACTAACATCTGCTCTTACAAGCCTTCATTGGTGGAGCTCAAGTGAAATCTGTGTATGAACTGTAAGGAGACACAGCCAGTCAGGGAAAACTAAAGAGAAAGCTACAATAAAGCCTAAACCAGGGTATCAATAAACTGTGCACACTTTAAATTTAGCCTCGTTGTCTTGGAGCTCCTTAACGATGTTCGCTGAGTACTGCGTGCGTGTGTGTGTGACAGTGTATATATATATATATATATACGTTGAATACAAATGTCCTGAGAGCTTCCTGCAGTCAGTTTTTAACGTTCACATGTTCCCAACTAGTTAACAGAGATATTTGATAGTCCAGCTTTAAACAGCACTGATGGTTGATGTTTTATAGCTGGATACATAGAGTAAGGAGGGTTATTTCTATTCCCTGCCTGTCTGCAGTGACTGGTGTCTAGGTTAGTACAAGGGTAAGTTTTCAGTAAAAGAAGCTCCCCAGCTCAAGAGAGAACTGCCGGAGGGAGTCCAGTGCAGGGCGACGGAGCTGATCAGAGGACTGGAACATCTCTTTGTGAGGAAAGGCTGCAGGACCTGGGACTGTTTAGCCTGGAGAGGACTGAAGGAAGACCTCATTAACACAAGTAGATAAAAGGATGGATGTCAAGAGGATGGGGTGACACTTTTTTTCCATTTTCTCCAGTGACATAACAAGGGTTAATGAACATAAGCTAGAACACAAACTTTCCACTTAAACATAAGGAAAAAAACTTATTTACTGTAAGAGTGAGCGTAGCCTGACACAGGCTGCCCAGGGAGGTTGTGGAGTCTTCTCTTCTGGAGGTTTTCTAAACCCATCTGGACATATTGTGACCTGGCTGAGGGGAACCTGATTTAGCAAGTTGGACTAGATGACGTCTAGAGGTCCCTTCCACCTGCTACCATTCTATGGTTCTACAATCTTATGATTCTATGAAAAAGTCTGTAGGTAGGTGTCTAAACACAGTTCTACTCTAAAAACCCAAGAAGTAAAAAAAAAAAAAAAACTTCTCAGAGAGTATGTAAAGTTCCCTGGTGCAGCCCAGCAAGACAAGGCAGGATGCTCTCACCCATTGAGCCTGATGCTGCTGCCATGGGATAAGCACAAGATCCCCATAGCTGTGACACACCACCAGATACACACAAGACAGATATGAACACTCTGTTGGCTGACTCAAGATTCTAATCATTCAAAGGCAAACAAGTGAGAAAGATTCATCTTTATAACTCTCCTAAGAGACTTTTTCATTTATGTTCATATTAAAAAACCAACCAGATGTGAGGTACTGTGTATTCTACCTGCATGCCCCCACCGCATGCTGCATTGCAGTTGGCTGAGTAATGGTCCTTGCACAGACCATTAACAGTTTCTCCAGTGTGAGGATTTTGTCCATAATACCCTGAGATCTGTTATCTTATTAAAGACTGCTTTGTGAGATTGAAAGAAAGCATTCCTCCTGTATGAAGGAGGTGGATGAAGGGCACTCGCATCCACGAGCCTATTAGCATGGTATTGGAGAGCTCCTGTAACTGCACTTCTTGTGCCAACAGTGACAGAAACACTGTGGAAATACCTCCTGGTATTAAAACCCAGAGCTATTCAAGCACTGTGACCTTTTTCTCTTGAAAATTTCATTGCATTAAGGTAGTACTGGCAAAACTGTAATATTTCAAAGACCCTGAAAATGGCTTGAAAGGAAGTTAAAGGAATATATTTAGGCTGTGCTTTGCTATTTCTCACAGAGATCTGAGAAACAAGGTAAAGCTGATGTACCTGATGCCACTCTGCTTCCAGCAATCCACGTGAAACAGACATCCAGACTCTCTCAGCAAACATTTTGATCAAAAGGACAGGTATGTGTGTAGGAACAGCATGTCCCCGGGGCATCCTGATGCCACTGCTGTGGGACTCATCTGGGGATGGCAGAAAGAAACTATCCCACAGACACTGCTGAGCCCAGCTGCTACAGGGCAGGTCAGCCTGACATTACCTTCCATCGTTTCGAACTGAGCTGCTGACAAGGGTGGCATGTGGAAATTTTTGCCTTCAGTTCAATGTTGTTCAGGTTGGAGATAAGAAAAAGTCAACATCCGCTGAGCTTTGCTGGGTTGGCTGAGTGTCCATCAATGAACTGTCTCAGCCTTTTTGATGCTACAGGCAACTCTGACAAAAAGAGGACAGAATTAACCTAGAAAACAACTCTCTTCACCTTGAGAGGTAGTTTCTCCTACAGCTCCAACCGTCTGGTGTCCCCTCAGCACACAGAGCCATCATCGTTCACTGTTTTGGGGTCAAGCTATGCTGGGCATACTGCTATGTCACCCAAAACCACTTGTGCCATGGACAGGAGCTGCAAGCAAGTTGAAATGGCCTCTGGAGGCTCCAGGAAGACCTTATGAGCAGCTGGAGGAAAAGGTGGTGGCCTGATTGCACTCAGCAACCATAATCTTGAATATGTAATGTCCTTAAATAGAATGAAGCATCATGAACCTTGAAGCAAAAGGGCAGCACCCATAATCATCTTCCAGAGCTGCCTCTGTGCAATTCTATGGGCTTATGATCAAATACATAAACTATATTGCTTTGGCTCTGTTTTTGTAGTAAAAAAAAAAATCCAGTATGTGGGCTGGGGGCTGCAAGAGATGCCCATATGTGCAGCTGGAAGCAGCCTTCCTCTCCCCACTTTGAGTCCTGTCCCATCCTCCAGCCTCAGTAATGCCCATACATGTCAGGCAATGCTCTGTATGGACTTTGCCTTGCAGAAGAGGAGGCTCAAAGGGTGTCTTTGAAGACAGGATCAAAGCAGTGAGCAGCCATACACTCTTTTGATTCCTTAATGGGCATTCTTCATGCCTGCTCCTCTCCTGCCTGGCTGTCACATCATGGAGCACATGCTGCAAAAACATTTCCAGCTTCAAAGCCCCCTCTTTGGCAGATAGTTTTCTTTTCCTCCCACTGAGCTCTCCCTCTGGTAAAGGAGGAACCATTGCAGCTGCTTACCTGAGCCATCCTCAGGCAGCTCCATACAACCAACACTCATGTTCATCCAAGATACAACAGGCAGGCCTGGGACTGGAGGGACAGCAGGGATCCTCTCTGTTATCCATCCTTGTACTGACTCTTCCCATCCTCATGCTTTGGAGACAACAAATGTTCTTTATTGGGTTACGAGTCTCTTGAAACATTCTTGTAACACCTAGAGGAACCATTCTCCTTATGTGCCGGCTCCTGAATCTGTGAGGGAAAAAGGACAGGTCATATTAATTGGTCAGCAAAGTCTCTTTTGGGTGCTTTGAGGGGTAATCTGAAAAGAGAGATTGTCTGGAGATTGTTTCCTTGACATACCATTGTGGGAAGACCTTCACTACAGGGAAAAAAAAAAAAGCTTTAAAGTCAAACAAACAAATAAAAAAACTATCTAATATTATAAACTGAAAATTCAGATCAGCTGGATATTTTTTTGTTGAAAGAATTTTCTAATGGCAGTTGCTATCTGAAGTCTTTTTACTTCTCTCTCTTTTTCTTTTTTGCTATAGAATTTGCAATGGTAAAAATCCTACAAAGTGAAAAGCACTGAAATGAAAGTTTCTGCATGGAATGTACTCAGAATATTTAACTTTTTAATGCAGGAGTTGGCTTTTCAAAGTACCTTAACTTCATTTTTTAAATGTGTTTCATTTTTGACATATGATAATTTCACATCATTTATTTAACTGTCAGTAATTAAATACTGCAAACTTATACTGGATTTTGATAAATACATCCTAAAACCCCACTGGTTTTCAAAAATGAAGGAAAAAAAATCCTCTGTCTTAAGGCATATTTTTGAAACAAATTTTGAAAATGTGAGGGTCCAAGTTTGAAATTCAAAGACAGTTTGAATGACTAACTTGGGCCAACATTTTCACAGCACAGCTTTCCTCCTTTCAGCAATGGAACAGCTGACAGAAAGGAATGTAGAAAATTCTATGAAGAATAACATTTTAATTCATCCTGAAATAAATGTTGAGACTCTGTGACTGATTCCTGCAGCAGTAGTGCTAAAAAGTAACAGAGATAACTAGAAGCAGTTAATCTCTTTGAATGTATCATGTTGCTCTTACCAAGTACTGATATCTGCCAACCAGTAAAATAAATACTCCTGTCATTGCAAATGCCATAATATCACCATATTCTCTGTTTCTTGGAGATTAAAAAAAAAGTATAAACTTTGGAATTATTTATAAAAGAACCTTATAAACTCAGAATCTGTATAAAACTCTGATTAGCTGCCAGTGTGAACTAAACAAATGTCTCAAATGATACCCAACAGACACCAGACACAGGATCAGCTCCTTGCTTGGAAATCTCTCTTTCAACAAAAAAATGGGAGCAGCAGCTCTGCTTGGTCTTGGCAGACTATATCATCAAGAAACCTGTGGCACCTGGGGACAGCTTCAACATTTATTATTTCCTAAAAGCCTATGGGGATATTTTTAACTGTCCTCCACAGGTATGTTTTGAAGGGTGACTACTCTCTGAACCATGGGAAAGGTCTCTGCTGCCCTATAAAACCACGTTGAGTACTTCATCCAGTAAGGGCACCCAAAACAGGAAGTACTGAGATGTTCTGCCTCTGCTCTGGGGCTAGAACACCATCTCTGAAGGCTGAGAGCTGAAAGCCACTCTATTTCTCTGGGGTCGGAGAAAGTTATTTTGATGTACTGATAGCACATCTGTTGAGCTTAAGTTTGTGATGGGCAGAAAGCCATGGATGTGCTATTTTGGTAAAAAATACACTTCTAATCAGTCTTGTTTATTAAGAAGAATTACAAATCCTGATTGGAGAACTGCACATCACCTTTGGAAAAATTGTAAAGAAAGTCAGCTTTTCCCTTCTCAGGCACAACCAACTCCTTTGTAGCTGTGGTAGCTAGAAGGTGATGAAATACCAGCTCTTGGCTCTGCTTCACCTAGTAACAGCTTTTGAAACATCATTTGAACACTATTTCCTGAATTTAATTGACACAAACACACTATAGAAGAGTTCAAACATGCGGGAGGAGACAGGAGGAATGACGCATAGCCTTTGATGGATTGCAAATGCATTAAGACTTTGTGCTGAGTAGCACGAATATCATGCAGGAGCCAAAGGTCTCTCTGAGTTGCCTTCCCTCAATGTCCTGTTTTGTGTTGAGTTGGAGAATACCAACAGCTTTGTGAATGTACTGTGAATGGACGATGACATGTTAGGGATGTGCAGTCCTAACAGTGATGTAATGATTTACTTCTTATGAAAGTGAGGTTATTAAGGTTCAATTCCTTGCTAAGCTGATGGCTAACCACATGCTCAAGGACACGTCTGCTTTTTTTTCAGGACATCACATACGTGTGTCCTCAAACCTTGCTTGTTACAGATACACAGCAGTATCACCTGCAGTAAGTACTTCAGTGTGGCAAAACTGTTCTTCCAGAAGAAATAGCTTTGTGGATGCATCACCAATACCATTGTCAAAATTAAAGGCAGACAATCTTAGATGGTTCTTTAAGCATTGTAAGTCTCCATCTCCCTGGTTTGTGTCAAAGACAGAGGGTCAAGGAGCAGGTGAATCCAGGATCCCTTTCTGATTCAGCCACTATCAACAACTTCACTGCTGTTCTTATCTGCTGGAAGCACCTTAAAACCAGAACGCTTCTCATTACATAAACTTTGACAGCATCCTTCAGCTTCTAGAAAAAGCACACTCTCTACATTCCTCACAAATAAAATGGATGGTGTTGGGAAATGGACGTGGACCAGCTTCCACTGTGAGGGCTCTGCCCTGTGCTACTGCATTACCAGTGCACTGAACCTTACCTCTGCCAAAACAAGCTGCTCAGATCAACCCAGTCTGCAATAGGTCAGTGGTGGCAGGGCTATTGATCCCCAAGTAGGGCTAAAAACTTACTAGAATCATAGAATCATTTGAAGTAGTTATGCTAAAATCATTAACAGGAAAGGAATGTAGATTCAATCTTCTGTTCTCTTTAAGGTGTTTACATCCTATCCATTGACTTAATAATTTAAATACACTGGAGAAGAGTAAGAAGATATCAACTGGCAGATGTAATATTAATTTTACTTCATGGTATCTTCCACTGAAATGGATCAAATAATGGATTTTGTTTCAGTGGACCATACATATATCTAAACCAGTTTCAGACTTAGTATTTTCATTCAAGCTGAGCAGGATATTTTAGTTTACTTTCAGAGTATTTAGCTCTTTTTAACCATCTTCTTAACATGTAAGTAAATTTCAAGGTATTTTATGTTTGATAATTTGAAGAATTTAAATCATTCAATTTAAAAATAGGAGCACTTAGCCATTTACAAAAGAATGAATGACTATTATTTCCACTGAACCTATTCAGTGAACACTTCCTCATCCGAGCAGCTAGTTCAGTTCCCTTTCTTCTACCTTTTTTTTTTCTTTAGGAGAGAAATTGGAGTCCCCAGATTCATCAAAATATATTCTCTGCCCCTTTTCTGTATGTATAATTCATTTTTTCCACAGATGACTCTCTTTTTTTTTTTTTTCAAATAGTTTTACCTAAAACCCCAAATACCAAGGAGAATGCATTCAGAGGATCTTTTGATGATCCTCTCTGGGACTCCTGCTGTCTGATGGACCTCTAAGCCCTTGCCCTGGCAAAGCTCTTTGAATGCACCTTCCTGTGGAGCAGCGTGATTGTCGATGCGCTTAACACTCAGCATATAGTGAGCATATGCTTAAGGGCCTTTCTGAGGCACTGCCAAATGTCTGCAGTGCACTTATCACTGTGCATTGTCCAAATTCAGAATGTAAAAGAATCATTTAATGGCCGGTGCATCCTGCAGCTTTGAAGGCTGCACAGCTTGCCATCAGCCTGCAATGAGTTCACAGCCAGCGCTCTCTCCTGCTGCTCCAGGAGCTTTGTGCGTGACCTGCTCATCAGTGCCAGTGGCTGCCAAGCCATTTCCCAGTCCCTGATGCAACATCAGTCTAGGAAGAGTGAGCATGAGGTGGGACACGGCAGCACTCTGTCTGGGCTGGGAGCTGCTGTTCCTCTGAAGTGGGCTAAGGGCTAGCTGGTGGGATGTCCCCATGGTTTGGCCTTTGTCCTCACTCCCTCTCACTTTCTACATGGGTGAGAACAGTCACACATACAAGAAAAATAACTTACCTCCATGTACATTGCAGAAGTATCCCTTTCTGGCAGCACAGATCCCACCACATCTGGCTTTCTTCTCATCTCCTTCCATCTTGAAGACGCAGATCACGGATGGAGGCACCTCCTGATCTTCTGCTCTTGATCCAGATGAAGCTGAACACCACCACTCATCCCAGCTTCTTGTGTGCTCCCTATCTCTGTCTTTCCAAAGTGTTTCCTGAAAAAACATGCACTGCTATGGCAGAGAGAGCTGCAAACATGGGAAACCGCTGCATGCAACAGGATGAACCAGCCAATATGAAAGAGAAGTTTAAAGTGTGATGAAAGGTCCAGATAGGGCTGTGAGGAATGTTTGGACTTCATGGGTGATTTAGGGGAAGCTATGTGAGAAGTGGCAAAAGCGCACAGACAATTGAGGAGAACACTGGGGACTTCTTGATGACCTTGCAAGGACACCGCACCCAGCTGTCCCTATCATTGATGTTACCTAAGGCTGAGATTACCTATGAGACAGTGTTAGAAATATGAGATTTGGGTACAGGTGTAATATGATGAGGACTAATTTGGGGGAAAAAAAATGGGGTCATTTGGAAGGAAATTGAAGTGGGAGAAAGACAAGAGCACTGAGAAGGAGAGTTAAGGAGCAGAAAAGAGGAGATGAGGTGTTCAATTCATAGGTTTGGTGCAGTTTTGGGATCCCTTTCAGGTATGGTCACTACTGCAGCCCAAAAGAGGAGAACAAACACAGCTTGTGGTCATGTCCACACTGAGGGTCACATCTGCCTCTGTGGACATGAGCCAGAGAATGGGATTGTGCTGCCCATGGAGCTGCCAGCTTGGGCATCCTACAACTCCCATGCCAGTGCTTCCTCTGGGCCTAGTGGCATCGATATACCCACTACTGCTTCACAGCAAGTTATTGGTATCTCCTTCTGAAAAAGTCTTCGTTATAACTTTTGCCTTGTTCTTTAAAGAATTGCTAGCTTGTCAGGAAATAAGGAAAAAAAATGAAAATTCAGGATCTGCATCATTCATATTTGCTTGCAAATAACATACACTGTGGAAACACTACCCAAGCAGAACAGACATTCATTTTCAAGTGTATGAGCAGTTTAAAGTCATTTACTCAAAATTACATTCAAGAAACAACAGTGATGCTTCTGCTTTACCCTATCCCTTTAATGCCACTCTGCATTTAATCCATCTTACTGTTCAATAGAAATAGCTTATTCCTACATCTGAGCAACTGATTGGGTTAGAGCCTGCGTCTCAAACACCATCCTGTCACCAGCAATGAATGCCATTTTTAGATTCTGAATTCCAAAGAAAGGTCAATCACTACTGTAAACAATAGAAGGAGAAAATAGTCAGTCCAATGTTCATTTTATCCTTTCTTCATCTCTTAAAGGGTAAAAAAACAATCATCAGTGTGACAAGGTAATTTCTAATATTTTAATATAGATACACAGAATCAACAGAACCTGACAATAAGGGTTTTTTTGGTTCACCCCCTCCCCCCCCCCAAGATGTGATTATACATTTCCGACAACAGCACAGAAGTCTTGTGAAAGGACATCAGATAAGAAATACAGCTGGTTAAAATCTTCTGAATCTCAAGTTGTTTACAACATTTTTTTTTTTCAGACTAAAAAAAACCATTTTTCTCTAGGAAAAAAGAAAGGAGAATAAAAGCCCAACAACTGAGCATTAATACAAAGCTACCAAATATACTTAGCTTTGACTTTATGGGGAATCATCTAGTTTATGGGGAAGTGTCCTTCAAGGTCTGCTGTATTTAATTGAAGGAACAAGCCCTGTCAGAAGAGCTGAGACCAGTATTTTTGGTTCCTCAATTCTCCTCAGTGGCTCTTTAGGAAGCCTGTGGAGACTAGCCCTTCATCTAGCTAGATAAGATGGCCTCTTCAAAGCAGGGCCACATGAATACCAGCAGTGATTATTTGTGGAAATTCACTGGCAAAGGTACTTTAAGATGCTCAAGATTTTCAGGCAGCTGTAGCTGAGCTCATCACTTGGCCTGTGGAAGATCTCCAGTATTTCAACTACAACCATCTCCTGTTCACCTTTATTGAAACGTCGCTTGTCAAGTTCACAAACTTACTTATCATCTTCTCATTTGAGGTTTTAGCATTTGCTTTTATTTCCTTAACTTTCATCCAGCATCCTCTAAGGCTTTGGAGGTGAAATTACCCAGCATTTGCCTCCTTACAGAAGAGACTGTGCAGTTGCATGGCCACAGGCCAAAAAACACCAGTATGACTTACTCTCAGATGTTTTTGTTAAGAGTTTTGAGGGAGAGGGTGAGAGGAGGATTAGGTGCAAATGCTCTGTCATTCTGGTTTGGGCTGAGAGTGTATGGATGCAAGGCTTGTGAGACACAGAACCAAGGTCATTATTCATCATGTAAAGCACTTAAAAAGCAAAATAATAATATAAGAAAAAAAACCATCAGAGTTGTATTTATGATGGTGGCATACACTTTTTGTAACCTAA
Source organism: Urocolius indicus (assembly GCA_013401255.1). Classification (NCBI taxonomy): domain Eukaryota; kingdom Metazoa; phylum Chordata; class Aves; order Coliiformes; family Coliidae; genus Urocolius; species Urocolius indicus. The sequence goes on from WBNH01009905.1 coordinate 292,931, forward strand.
ACTGAAAATGCCCATAGAGGAACTTCATAAACCTGAAGAGAGGGGAAGAAAAGTTCCATTTTGGGTGAATTAGAAACCATTCATCAGGCTTAGGGCCAAAAGAAGAGGGGAAAAATAAAGTACAAACTGATCTGTCTGAAATTTTTTATAAGATGATTTTGGATTTTCACTCTGAAGTCAGATAAATGCACTACTTGTGGCCTGAAATGCAGCCAATGTCCCTGGAGCTCTTTTGATGCCACCTGCCATGAAAGAAAAGTCTCTCTCATGTCTCCATCCCAAGTGAGGTAAATCAGCGCTAAAAGATGTTATTTCCTGGAGTGTTGAATGTCACTTGAAAGTACAATCTGGATAATCTGTATGAGCCAACTCTATTTTCTCTGAATGCTATTGAACACAGCAGATGAGAACACTTCTATGGGGGAAACATCAGCTCTTCTGGACAGTAAGCACCCTTCACTGGGAATGCAGCTCACCTCACCACTACAGTGTTTCATCACTTGTTTAAATTTGATACTTTCCTCTCTTTGGTTCCTATACAGAGCTCAGCCAGTGCAGATGTAATTTCTCCATATGTACTATCCAAATAAACTACTCCTGAGAATGAAAACATGATTGTTGTAGGGAAAATTCAAGCATTTGGGAGGATATTTAAATTATGGGCAAGATCTGTCTCTTAAGTATTCTCACTCTTTTTTCTACAGTATGTTCAGTTTCTTGTCTTTACTCTTTTCCTTATGTTTTTCAAAACTCTGATTTTTTTTTTTTACATTACATATAAATAACCACTCAACATATCAGATACCTTAGTATGCAGTGAGTTGTGATTCTGGCTTTATCTGAAAATACTGGTATACCCAGTATGAAAAGTCTATAATTTCAGATATTATTTATTAAACAGTGCTAAGCAGAAAATAAACAGAACTCAGATTAGGGTCCATTTCTACTTACAATTGCCTTTTGTCTGGAGTCCAGATCAGCAAGTCACACACAGGAGCAGTGTGTAGGGGTGACACCACTCATTCTGTCCCAGGGAACCCTCACCTGCTAATTCAGAATTCTGCTAATAGCAGAATTTAGCTCTGGGACAGACTCCATAAAGCAAATTTATTCAAACCATTTCATACTGAGAAGCGTGATTATCATTTAACATATGATGTCTTTCTATCACTTCAGTGGAATCAAAAGGCTTTATTGTAGATGAGATCAAATAAATATAGCAAAAACATGAAAAAAAGAGCACAGTCATATCCTGACTGATAGCATGCTCCTACAGACTATTGCCACCAGTTGAGAGTACGTGCCAATATTTTCATGAACCATCATTACAAAACATAACTGAAGGAGGCTGGAAGAAAACAGCAACCTAGAAGTGGTGTTTAAGAAAGGCCTGGTAAAGGAAAAGAACAGAAGAGGAATGCTGCTGAGCTGAATCAGCATGTGGGCTGTAGCTGGAACAAAAGGATTCTTCAGTTCATGCCAAAAATACTCATCAGTGCTGTTGCTTTTTTAAGCTTAACATTCATAGGTGACTTTTCTTGTTTCTGAACAGGCTTGTGGGAAGCTGCACAGGTTCAAGCATGGGTGTCTGCCAGAGCCCTCACTTTCTGCTCACTTCAAGGGTTTACTTGGAAGAGGAACTTGCCCCTCAGTGAGCAGTATGAGGTGATGACCTCTGAGGCTCTGGGTTGTCTCAGGATCCTCTTGGGTCTCTTCTCCAAGGGAGTCCCTGCTTCTCAATATGGTGCAGCCTTTTTTTCTTCCTCTTTCATCTCCCTTTGTGCTGGGGGGTCCACAAAGACAACTTAGCAAATTCAGCATCTGCTGAAGATCCCAGTTGCAGAGGTTGGTTGGGCTGGTTATGACCACAGTCTCCTTGTGGTTTAGGTGACTCACTATGCAACATTAACCACCATTAAAATGACCCAAACAAATCACAAGTGACCAGAATAATATTTTTCTTGTCACATATTTTGGCTTTGGGACTTATTATCAGAGGGAGATAAGAAATTTAACAAGTTTCAGAAAGGATTGGGCATAGGTATCACTAAAAAGGGAAAGCTAAAATCATCAGGCTGAATGCAAGGAATTTTCTCAAGTTTCAGGTTTAAATGAACATTCAATAATTAGGGACTAGAAAGAGGTTTGCCAGGAGACAAACATGACACCTGCCTACCCCTGCCTACAGAGCTGAAGAAATGTGCCTACTATTCAAACTCTGTTGCTGCCACAGAATCATAGAATCATAGAACTGTTTGGTAACTGATCCAGTTAACTTTTGGGAGGGAAGAAGCCCTAACCCCTACATAACCATTTGCGGGAATTTCTGTAGCTTCCAATACATTAACCCTTTCCTCCCTGCTGCTGCAAAGATCTCCATCTCCTGCCTCCACTGAGATGGCAGAATGGAGGATGTTGGCAGCAGGCTGTCCCTCAGATGCCACCGTTCTGTCCCCAGGCTTATCTCTGCCAAGCCTGGTTTTGCCGCTTTCCCTCTTCAAATTTAACTTGAAGGTCTGCCAACAAGCCCTTCTGACTCTTGTCCCAAGATCTTTCTCTCCCTTTGTGACATGTATCCTATCTTTTTGAAGCAGCCCCGGTGCTCTGTAAACCACCCCATGATCAAAAAAACATAACAAAATTCTGTTGGTAACACCAGGCTGGCAGGTAAGTGTTGATTTGCTGTCCCTTCCTATTACTTTCCTCATCTTTCCCTGTAACCAAAGTTATAGAGGAAAGTACTACCTGTGCTCTTGATCTCTTAACTAGATGTCCCAAGGCCTTGAAGTCTCCTTTGATAGCCCTTGGACTTCTGGTTCACAATTTCGTTGTCCACCTGAAAAATTCAATAATAGGCAATAGTCCAACACCTGTAGCAGGGTAAGGAGTTTTGTCTTCATGTCTTTGACCTAAGTCCCAGAGAGGCAGTAGACTTCCCTAAGAAGGGGACTGGGTCTGCATAGTGGCCCTTCTGTTTCATTCTTAAAGGAGTCTTCTATGACAATGACCCACCTTTTTTGACTTCTTTGTAGAAGAGGTTTTGATGCTGGCTCCCTGAATGTTTGTAACACTTCCAATCTGGGTGAATCATCATCCTGGTCACTGCTTGGCTGCACTTGCAGAGCCTTATACCTGTTCTGTAAGGACAAAGATCCTCTGTTACCTTCATGTTTCATCTAGTAGAGAAGTTCCTGGTGTCAGGAGGCAAAGGAAAAAAGGAACAAAAATCAGGAAGTCTACATTCAAGGCTATTTTTATGATCTGGACAGGAAAGTGTGCATATCCAAGTTTGAGAGGGATTGCACTCATATTAGCTATGACCTTGACTGGTCAAGCAGCTCTTGCTCATTCTCTTGTCTTGCAGCTATGTGGTAACAACCTGGACAATATTTTTTTGTAGCTTTCAATATAATGCACAGCTAAACTCCTTTGTGCCTGCAGTAAGCATCAAGGCATTGACGTGCATCAGATTCCCATGAGAACGTAACTGCTGTCCGTTGGCACTGCTCACTGATTGTAAATGACAGTAGATTGCCTTGAGAAAATCACTCAGGAGAAATGATCTTCTTAGATAACATATAGGTGACTTCATGCCATGTTTGTTTGTGTTTTTCTTAGCTGTAGTAAGCAGATCTCAGCTATAAAGCTGAAGCTAAATTTGCTTTTTTCCCAGAACTTCAAAGAACATCACCAATAATAAACTCTTAGAACCTGAACAGGTTTGATATCTAAAGCAAATAAATCTAAGGAACCAGCAAGTTGAATCGTACAAAAACTACAGTATATACACTTGCAAAAATCAAGGTGTCCTTTTATTCTTCAGCTACAAACCCAGTTTTTGCATCTGAGCAATGCAATAATAATAAACTGACAACTTTAGCCTCAAAATGTATTTACTTTTTCAAAATGAAACCACCTTTTTAGTTAAGTAACACACTGCCCTAGGAACAGGTAAAATCTCTGGTTTTAAAACAACATTTATACAAAGTGTTTCCTCATTTAGAGACCTGTAATTACCTCAAGAGTATGAAATATAAAAATTAGTATACCCATGTAGAAAATTTGAGGGAAAGCAATGTCCTTTGCTCCATGGCTTTGTTGATTATGGGTCAGTAGCAAATTTAATTGGGCTTAATTCCTTTCCAATGTGAAAAGGATTCAATCAGTTAAACCATGAAATGATATTATTAAGGCAATCAAAGCTTAAAAGAAACCAGCCCTAAAGGGAGATGCCAAAATGAATTCTTCATGTAGTAACAAAGGAAGGCAGAAGATTCTTTCACAACAAGTCATGTCTGCACTAAATACAAGCCTGACATTTCATAAGCTTCTAAATAAGTATGCTGTAAATATTACAGTTTCTATTTGTATATCTAACACTTGTTTAAGCTCCAAAGGCATTCAGAGCATCACGAAAGGAATGTATGAGATTTGGTATGACAGCAAATTACAAATATAAATTAGGAAATATAAAATAGTAAATTATGTCATAAAATATCCACTGCTCAGGCATTTAGGTATTTTTCCATCTTAATTAAGAAGCAACAAATTGTAAAAGGCTTCAAGGAAACATTTAAGTTTTTCCAATCAAAACACAAAATTAATCTACAGAACACACTACTGTATGGTAAATTAGTGATCTTTTCAGAAGGAAACACTGAAAAGGTCTGTAATAACAGTTTTCAGTTTTCTGTGCCTCCCTCTCCCCTAGCAAATGTGGAGTTTTTTGAACCCAGTCCAATTTCCAAAGGCACAAGCAGGTAATAAACCCCCCCAACCAATCCAGTACTATTCAAATCTAATCAATGCACAAAGGCAGTGATGAAGCAATTACAGAAATAATAGGCAGGTGTGGGAAAGAGGCCTGTGAGGGCTGTAGAGAGGATGACTGTCCATTCTCCTGTCCCAAGGCAGACCTGGGCTCCCCAGTGCCCAGGGAGCCTTGGCAATGACAGGTACTCGTGCTTGCATTAGCCCATGTGTACAATACTGAAACAGGTTTTGGAACTGCAAGATCATGATTTATAGGCAAGGTGATTTAGGTCATAGTGGAGGTTTCTAAAGTGTATTTGCAGTCATTTATTTTCCTCCTCCTGCACTGTTCTGTCAAGCTGGATTCAAAGTAATAAAAGAGCAGGACTTTTGTCATCAAAGATATGAAAATTCATATCAGTGGAACTGCCTTATCTGCATTTACTCTTTAAATATAGTGGGAACAATACATTATTGCATAAAAATAAGGCAATAACTATCATGAAAGTGTGTAAGCATTTTCCAGACATCCATTTAGGATGCCATGCACGAGGTAGCAGCAGCTGCCTGATAATGTGTTACATGATCTCATGAGCCTTGGAGTCCAGGACTTCCTTTTCCAAGTTGATATTTGAGAACAAGAAAGATATTTACTGTTTGTCTATATTTTTGTCATGAATGATCTCGTGACTAGATTACAAAAATAATGTTTATAATCCTGGTCATGGAGCCTTTGAGACCAATGGAAAGGCTTCTGCTGACTTTAACTGAAATAATTCCAGGTTTTGAGACATCGTTGCATGATCTGCAGAGCACAGGCTAAAAATACGTATGAAAGGATTACAAAGCATTTAGGTTTAATTTTAAAGTGTGTGGAAAATCACCTTAATGTAAAGTCAGCAAAACATGTATGTACTACCTGGCTGTTCAGAAATCAAAGTAAACTTACTTTTAGGAGACTTTTATAAGCTAAGGCTCTATACACGCACAAATTTATCCATCCTCCAAAAGTAATGGCTCCTTTGTCAGCTCCTTTTCTTGTTTGTTCAGGATATGGAAGATATCCAAGAGAATTTTTCCCATTTGTGACACAAAAAGATATGTGGCTTTAAAAAAATTAATCAGCTGTATTTGACAAACACTACCTGATCTACATATTTTGAACAGAGTCTGTCTGACCTGTTGCCTCTTGAAGAAATGGGAAGGTTTCCCTTTGGCTCCAGTCTATTCTGGACACCAATAATTTTGTGTTCAGTACTAATTCTGCTGTGATAGGATGGGGTACCAAAATCTGACATCTCCTTGTTAAGTACTTCTTTGAAATAAAATATTATTTATATTCCCCCTTAAATTTATCAAAATTGAATATGGCAAATCTTGCTTTGCCTGCTGAGCCACCGAAAGAGAGTAGAGCATAAATATATATGACATCCACATTATTACAGAATACATTAATTAACATCGATGTTATCACAGTGAATACCAAATGAATTAACAGTGATAGAGCAATAAATTAAAGTGTTTATATATTTCCTTCTCATAGCTTACAAACTCTAGATTTACACCTGACCTCTGCTGTAAAACTTGATGATCACTGATAAATCAAACATGACCCTGTTAGTATTCAGTGGCACAACTGAGACCTTTTCACCCTGGAGATGTGAGAGATAATTTCCTAAGAATTTCTTTGTGGATTAACATTAATTATCATCTATACTTTATGAAGGGTCTATTTAAGTAGTAAATAAGCTTATTTGCTTTAAGGATGCTTCCCAGTTTATTCTTGCCATCTTTGTGATGATGCATGTCATATAAAGTGTCTCTCTAGAAACTCACCTCTTCCTCCTTTTTCTTGGGCAGTCCTAGCAATGGTCTGCCACCGATCACCTCTCCTGGGCTCTTTGGGTACTCAGGTGAGCTTCAATTGGCTGAAGACACCTGAAGGAGGAATTTAGAGGTGAAATAGATACTAGTTTCCAGCTTCTATACATTTTTGTGTGTTTAGTCTTGTAGAGGAAGAGAAATTGTGCTTACCAGTCAGGTTGTGGACTTGGTCTTTTTAATTTTGTTGGTTGAACTTACAGTCTCACTCTGGGTCAGTAAGGAATTATTTTTCTAAAGGAGCAGATATCAGCCTTTTTCTCATAGAAAATCCTGAACCAGAGGTGCTAACCCCTATTTAGTAGTTTTGGTATTCTGAAAATAGGCTTGCTTCACTTCATTAACTGCCACGCACCTTAAAAGAAATCCACAGACACAGCAAAAGCAGAGTCTGAGCTGATTAAGGTTTCAGATTTTCAGTTACAAACAGCACGTGACAAATCTTTGCTAATTACCATGAGATGACCAGTGAGTCATTTCAGGTCAGATATATGCTAATGAGAGGGGAGAAATTGAGCCAATGTAATGGTTCTATAACAAATACACAATTACAAAAAGCTTCTGAGCAGGACTACTTTACATTTTGGGGCACAGGGTGAGTACAGACAACAGGATGTTTGAAGTGAAAGCACTTCTCTCCTCAGAGGAAAGAATTTTTTAAGCTCTAAAGGAAGTTCACTTTGGGTTCAGATCAAGCTTTATGTACAGTTTTGGTTCAGTTTTACCTTTTTCTCTAGCTATCTGGCTTGGCCTGAGAAATAAAATGGTATGTGTTCCGTGACCTTGATCATCCAGCCTGTATTTTAATTCCTGCCCTAAGAGGACTGTAGATAGAAGAGGTAGCTGATCTGCAGAACTGTCTTGTAAATATTTAAAAGTATTTGCCAAGGCCAGTCCAAAATTCCTAGGGTGGTTTTGCTCTAATGCTTCTATTTATCTCCTTTGGCTACAGATAAAACTTCATCTCACAAACTGTAATAATACAGTACTTTCCCTTCAAATTTAATTTTTGTGCCCAGTTTTGATCTAAAAATTATTCCAGTAATCAACAGGAAATTTCTCACAGGGAAAACTTCTATAATAGCTTCTTACACTGTTATCTCCAGCACAATGTCTGCACCAAGGAACTTGCAGGACTTGCAGAGTGGCTGCCATCTCTGTGTCTCACATTGCTGAATGGAGCCTGAGGATGGCAGGGTTGCTTAGCTCCAGGCTTGCTCACTGCAGGGCATCACTCACAGAACTGCTTACAGATGAATTGATAACACTGATGCCATTTGAGCCCCTTCTCCTTTACAGCAGAGACTCTCTAATCCACAGCAGTATTAAACACACTGAAAAAGTGGGGGGATAAAGAGAGAGAAAGAAAGGAAAGGGAGAGAGAAAATTAAAAAGTCCTTCACTCCAATGCCATTTCAACAGAACAAGGTCAGAGTAGGTCCAGATGCTGGTTACAGACCAGCTCAAGGGAGCAAAGGTCTCTGGAGGGCTGATTGCAAGAGTTCAGACTACTCTAATCTCCATAGCCTGCTCACAAAAGGCAAAGGCACTTCTGGGGACATATCCAGCAGCAGCACAGGCAAACTGCTGTTCTTCCTCTGCAGCCTTTCTATTCTCAGCAGAGAGAGCTGGAGTCTGCCCCAAGTGTTGGGAGAAAATGTTTTTAAGATATGAAAGTATTGAAATAGCATAAACTGTAACCAGTAAACAGAAATATGGGTACTAAAATGCCACGTTTTTGAAAGGCATGTGGTGGTAAGGAACTGCTGAGGATCTCCCCTGTGATGGTATGGGCCTTGTAAGCTGTGTCCTGAAGCAGAGACACCGTAAACATTCAGTGGTTATACTCATTCTGCTCACCAGCACTGGATGTCTGTCTCTTGCTAGATCCAACTGCAATGTTATAATTTTCTCAAAAAGCTTTGGGGTTTGGGTTTTTTGTTTGTTCGTTTTAAGTTTCATTTAACTTCCTAATAAATTCCAGCCTTGTGCAGAACCTGCATCTGCCAGGGGGTTGGACTAGATGATCTCTAAAGGTCCCTTCCAACCCCTACCACTTTATGGTAGCCTAGATGAAGGAGGTCACAGAATTTCTAGTAATGATTTCAGAGACTTGCAACTAGTTGAACAAATGAGCCAAATAAATTCCTCTGAATTGCCATTGCAGTCCTGAGTCTGCACCACAGTAGCACTGTACGAATCGTATCCAAAAAGCTTTGTGTGAGAACCTTAACTGAGGTTTTTTTTACAGCTAACAATCTTTCTTAGCGCTAGTGAGAAAGCAGGAGATTTGCTGATAACATTTCTTTCTTATCATGTCTGCTTTCAAAATACCACAAGTGCTTTTTTTTTTTAGTAGAAGCAATACTGTAATAATAAGTGATAATTAGAAATCAGAAGACTATAAGGAAAGTCTTAGACAGTTCTTGTTACACATAGAGACCCAAACTGTGTTCAGAACAGAAAAAAAAAAAAAAGAAAAAACAAAGCAAGTAAAGACAAATCAGGAAAGAATTGAAAGATCATCACCTGCTAGACACAATGCATAACTATCCTGAGGCATAAGTTACACCAAGCCTTTCTTCTGACTTAAGAGAGAGCAGATGCATTATTTCACTGTGTCAGTGGGAAAGCTCCTGTAATCTTTTCATGTCTCCCCACTCTAAAAAGTGGGGAGACTCTAAAGGGTCTGTTGAGCAAGTTAAAAATACTCTTGTGAGCTCCTGGTCTTGCCAGGAGGGAGCACTGCTGGGACAACTCAGATGCAGGGACATCCTCTCTGGCTGCAGGCACCTGTGAAGCAAGATAAAGAGAAGACTTTTCCAGATGAGGAGCCTGGCCACTGGTTGCTGTCCTTGGGCAGATCTGCCCTTGAGTGTAGTTCGAGTCAGGCAGCTCCTTGTTTAATCCTGTGGCTTCAAGCACTTTCTGCCTGAGTCTACATGATAAGCAATTGTAGACAGTATAGACATTAAAGTAGTTTTAGGAATGGAATGCTAATCTGTCCATCTGATACTTTAGATCCATCTTAAGGTGTTCATGAGCAGTGACCTGGAGAAGAAACCCTGTCTGTCCCTGAAGGGTACATAGAACATGAACTGCATTGAATATTTGTGGAAGCTGCTGCTGGTTTCAGGTGACTGCAGGCATTGCCTGATGTCCAAAAAGAAGAGCATGAGGAAGATGGAAGGATATTCCTTATGAGAAAAGGCTGTGGAAACTGGGGCTTTTCAGTTTAGAGGAGACTGAGGAGGGATCTCATTAATATTTACAAATATCTAAAGGGTGGATGTCAGGAGGTTGGAGTATCACTTTTTTCATTAGTATCTAGAAACAGGACAAGGGGTAATGGGATGAAGCTGGAACACAAAAAGTTCCGTTTCAACATAAGAAAAACTATTTTACTGTGAGAGTGAGGGAGCCCTGGCACAGGCTGCCCAGAGAGGGTGTGGAGTTTCCTTCCTTGGAGATCTTCAAGATCCACCTGGACATGTTCCTATGCGACCTGATCTAGGTGGACTTGCTTCTTCAGGGGGGAGCTTAAACTAGATGATCTCTAAAGGTTCCTTCCAATCCCTACCATTCTATGATCCTATGACATTACTTAAGACCAGCACTGAGTTGTAGTATCATATCTTTACCAGCAATGGAACTCACTCTTCCCCAAGATCTGTGTTACCTGCTTCTGTGCTACAACTTGCAGTCTGTTCTTTCCCAAGAGACGTGTATTTTTTTCTTGAGCAAGAGGCATCTCTTGTAGCATATGAAAAGTCTCAAGCAGGACCTTGATGCCAAAAGCAGGAAGTGGCTAGAGAAAACAGTGGTTTCTGTCTAGAATCACTTAGGACTTGGGGAAGTTATTATTTCTGGGTTTGCATTGCAAAAGTATCCCTTGTAGCCTGGGATTCCTATCCATTGCAAATAAATATATATATAAAGCTATCTGTGATGCTGTGATTTCAATTCTGAGGGAAACTATTGCCAAATAGTACAAACTTGCTTGAAATGCAATTGAATCTGCACCCATGTTCGTTTTGTTAGGCTTTCCAAATTTCCCAGATTCTGAAGAGAGTGAAACAACCCCTTTTCTTCAAAGAAACACTCTGGGCTTCAAATTATGCTCCTAATTACATTTGTTTAGCTTCCAGGTTGGGAACTCTCCAGGTATTCCCGGTATTAGGTTGCAAACACTACAAATACAATAAATAAGGCTTTGTTTTTCCTTTTAAAAGACATTTAACTCTAACAACAGACAGTTGTAGTCTTGAAGGACCTGTTACTCATTTTATAGAATGCTTTTCCCAGTCAGAAATTAAATTGGCAGTGCAACCCCTCCACCCCTCAAAATTACCTGGCTAAAGCAGCAGCGAGCTGAACAAGCAAAAAAGCACAAGGGGATTAAACTAAGTATGCAGCTCAAACAGAAGAGCAGTTGAACCTTCAAGCACTTCAATAAACAGCTGATTCAGCAAAACAGATACACATTCAAATTAAGGATGTCACTGAAAGGGAAAAACAGGCAGCTTAATCAATAAAGTGTGCAACCTGTCCTGGTACAGGAAAAGCCACAGCTTAACAAGCCAAATAGAAAAATGAACTGGAACAAAAAAAGAGTCATAGTGAGGAAAAACAGTGAAATCAAAATACATGAGCTTAAACACTTTCACCCTGCACAACACCATTAGAAATGCTCAAAGGTGACTCTGTGAGAAAAGGTCAATGCAAAAATATACCAGAGGCACTACTTTCAAAGGAAAAGCCCTCCTGCTCTTGCTGGGACCTTCCAGTCTCAGTGGGAGCCACATCCAGGAAAAGTAACTCATGGTGATATGTCACTCCACATGCCTTTTTGGGACTAATCCTTACACTGTGGATCTAGATGAGCATTTCTTTTTCCTGAAAGAAAAATATCTTTTTTTCAGTCACATAGTTTATAGGAAGTAGGATATTGTCTAAATCAAGGCTGTAAGTTTATTATTCTCACCTAGATACAAGTTGTTTTATTATCATACACAGATTTATTATTCTCTGTAAACTATGCAAAAGTGAATTTAAATCACAAAAATATTTTTACTTCACTGAATGCTTAAGAAAAAATTGTATGCCATGAGATTCACATTCTCATACTCACATTCTCATTACAATGGATTTTGTACTCCTCAACTGCCACAAAGGCTGGGCTGTCCCAGTCAGACCATGTTGTTCCTTGTGCTAGCCTGGACATCAGACACTTTGTAAGGAGAGAAGGACTTGTTTGAGAGGTGAAATACTTGTCAGCATCCATGTCCTTGAGGTCAGAACACAGAGAGAAACTGCTATTCCATCATCCTCCTGCCAACAAGAAAGTCTGCTCTGAGAAACCGTCTCACAAGAACAAACCTCCTTCACAGGAAAGTAAACAGGAAAGGCTGGGACAGTAGCTGATTGAAGGATATGCCAGTGCACATTAAAATATTTGCTAATTGCAAATATATTGTCCCACAGTGCTGCCAGCTCCAACTCTGACTCACATGAAATGTCAATTCGCTCCAGAATGAATTTTGTGGTTAATAATCTCATTACTCGCCTACCAAATCTGCCCAGAAGAGAGGAGACTGCAGTAATGTCAAGCATTCATTTCTGCTTTCCTGCTCTTGTTTCTTCCCTGCTCCACTTCCATGTTATATTGGGGTAGTTATGATCTACATAAAGCAGGCTGCAATGATGAGTATGACCTGAAAACCTAAAGAAGGGGCTAATATTCAGATTTTACTTACAATATTAGGGAAGAGTCTTGTAAAGTTGATTAGACAAAGATCATGTGCAAAATTTTGCCATTTGTTGGAAATTTTCTAATCAACTCAACGCTGCCATGAATGAAGAGTCTGGATATTGCCCAGCAGCCTGTGAGCAATGGGCAAAAAGATCTTTCCAAGAAAGGTACAGCAAAGTTGATAACTTGAACATATCAGACAGAAGAACTGCTTCTATGAGATAAATGTTCCCTCAAATGAGTTAAACATTCAGGGCCGGTGAAAAATCGGTGTGAAAATGAACAGAATGAATGTTGTCTTCTGATGCTTTGTTTTGGGTAGCAATGTTTACAAGGATAAAGGAACAAACATTTCCACCTGCTGATCGAAACTCTTTTTGTTACTGCCTTTTGATTACTCCTGGTTCAAGTGCTGGAGAAATGTTAGAAATGTCTATAAAAAAAGAGAGAATATTAAAATGTCAGAAGCAAACCAAAAGAGAAACAAGGCTGCCTTTGCAATAAGGAACATGCAAATATTTTTCAAACCAGCTTCATATTTGGAATTGTAGTTCTAATCCAATAAAGTGTGCAATTTCAGGCACATAAATAATCCCCATTTTTAAGGGGATTTAAATTTCACTGCTTTGATGGGCTGGTGATACTGTAATAGGAAAATGGTAAAACTAAGTGACTGCTCTCATTTAGCTGTATGTATTTGTTTGGCTGCAGATTATAAAGTGCTGTGTTTTTCATAGTACTTATCTAGCCACCCACATTTTTTCCCCTTTGTTTCTGAATCTGAGCAGGGTGCTTATATTCATCAGGATAGGAATGTGCTTTAATAAAGAGCTGATCAATATGAATGTAGCACAGTACTACATATTACCTCTCTTTTGCATAAACTACATTGGAGAACCAGCTGACGTGTTATTTATGCACAAGAACATATCTGCATCGTTTCTGAATATGGGTTTACAAATCTTCCTCTGTTTCTAATCTTCAAATCATTAAAACTGTTCATTAAATATATTGTCTATACACCTTTTGCAAATGAGTTTCGTCAGTGTGTGTGAATTATACATAAAGCCCACAGTGAAGAGAGATGCATAAAACTGCAGTTGAGCTAGGTAGACATAAACATTCCACAAACTTTGTTTAATTAGTTACTAAATCAGCCTTTATGCCTTTGTTGGCTGAGTGATGTTTTTGAAGTATTACTGACTCCTCTTAAAGTGTCTGCCTTGTTATTTATTATTTTAACAAATATTTGATGCCATAATCTGGTGCTTAAATACCTGCTACTGTAATTCAGTGCTAATGGCAATGCTGAGATGACAGAACTATTAAACTGGATACAGAGCTGTCAAATTTTAAGACAGAAAAATACTCACCTGTGATGCATAGCATATGGCAGAAACCTGAGAAAATCATTAGCAGAGTTAAGAAGAAATTGAAGCTGTGCTCCCTACAAAATACTAATCTGACACGCAAACGTAGATAATCTTGAAACGAATTTGACAGTCTGTGATTTGAGTCAATAGATTATAAAATCAGAGGCATGCAGCGCTGCGTTTTCAAACAACAAATAAAGGCATAGCTCTTAATGCTTAACTAGTGTGTAAACAAACTGCTTTCTCTATGTACTGTGTAAAGACAATACTACAGGTAATGATGTTTCAAGCATTTTCAGGATCGATTGTATTTATCCAATTTTGATTTTTTTTGATGCCCATCTCTACCTTAAGCAAGTTTGATGTGAGGTGCTTAAAATGACAATGTTTGTTAGATGCCTTGCTGGAGCAATACAGAAACAGTCATTCTGCATGTACAAATAAATCACCCTGGGCTGCAGTGTTTGTGTGCACATGAAGTAGTTATCTACTCTAGTGATCTCTTGGGTTGAGAAAGGCTCCTTAAGGTAACAGGAAACAGTATCTTAAAACACTTCATTCCCCTTATCTTGCATTCAGGACAGGGATGGGGCCTCAATACCTGGCAGACAAAACTTCAGTGTCATCATATGTTTGGGAAAGACTATTACTACCATCTAACCTGGCTGCTTCTCATGAAGAGCTGTTTCAACCCTTTATTTAGACACTATTAAGAAGGTAGGATTTACAGTTTTCGTGTCTGAGATTTTATTTTACCATTATATTTCAAGACTCAACATATCAGTACACGTTTTATACTCAGAATCAATGCAAATAATGATTTGGGTGGTTTTTATAGAAATCTGATGATATAGTTTCTTGCCAAGAAGCAGCACAAGAACAACTTGCTTGTTTCACCTGAGACTTCCAGTGCTCCAGAGAGAATCTCTTCCCTGCTCTGCTTTTACTATTTGTTGCCTCTGAGCAAACCCAGACACACAGCAAACCCAGGTGGCCAGCAGTTGATGGATATCTTCATCTGATGAACGCAGCAACTCTGGTTTGTTATATGGGTTCTGTCTCTTAGATTCAGTCCAGTCACATAATATCTCTCCTGCCTTGAAGTGAAGGATGCAAGATGGATACAGAGTCGCACAACATGCCACTTGCCACTAAAGAAAAGGGAAAATGTTTTACTATTGTTTAATCCAATACAAACTGAATTCACTCTAATATCAGTTAATCAATTAATTATACACTTTCCAGGAGGGGAAGGAGATGTTCTGCCTCCCACCATGCATTTCTTAGCAAACACAGACCAGAAATGGTATCTACCTGAACTGACCTTCTCAGATCCAATGGTGCACCTCTTTATTTGTGCAATACAGAAAACAGATGACCAAACTAAGTATCCCTTGAACAGCAATTCCCACAGGAGCCAACATCAATACCATCACTGTGAGATGGTGGCAAGATCCTAAATTACTGATGTCTGACATCACATTGAGCAGTGCCCAGCCTTTGGTACAGGCAGGAAGGGAGCAGAGATTTTGGAAGTGATGCACCCGATAGCAGGGAGGGCTGTGGTGGGGCCTGGAGCTGACATCTTCCCGCCTTCAAGACTTTGCATCTGGTAAAAGGGAAGTCTATTCATACTTACACTAAAGCCTTTATCAATGTTCTGGAAACATAAAAGCCTCTTAAAATGAGTGGATATTACCGTTCCACCAATTTAAAATGAACATTGACTCTCAAGAGTGGTATAAAGGAGTTTTAGCATAAATAAGAGTACAGTAGTAATCTGATCTCGTATCCGTAGGGGGGCTGATTCTCTTCTCATTTACACCAGTTTTATTTTCATATAACTCCATTAGTTTCAGTATTTATTTTTTCATGAATGACAGCAGAATTATGCCCAGCATAATCACACATGAAGTGTAAAAATCCAACTTGACTAATTTCTAAGTATTAGCCACAAATGCTAGAAGCCAAAGCAGAATCTCAGTGAAGTAGTCTCTTAGTCTGCTCTTATTATTTTTCACCCTTCCATATCCAAGTTGGACATGCCTCCAAGTTATAGAAGGAAATATGAGGAGGAAGCCAAGGAAAAATAGTTAAGACAACTTGGCTTCTACTCAAATTTAGTGTTCAAAGAAAACCAGATTTGAAGAGACTGCTTGGGAAATTGTATATTCTCTGAGAAGTTCTGCCTTGTTCAAAATGATAAAGAACGTCAGCACAGTCTAACAGCATCTTGGTAAGGCAAAGAGTTGAAGACAGTTGTTCAGTCTTTCAAATGATGAAACACACAGATGACATTTTGCTGTTGGTTGGATTGAGTTTTTATAGCTCTGTACCTGATGAAAAAAAAGCTCAGAAAAAGGCAAAGTTTTGGAGAACTCCACTCCAAGCTCTGTTATCACTAATGACAGTAAGGGGTGGAGCTAGTGGTTGGGAATAAGGAAGATGGTCAGACACATTTTGGTACTGCTCCAGGGAAGGAGAGAGGTCCAAGAACCATGGTGTACCATCCAGTAAGGGCCAGTCTCAGTCTAAAGTAGCACAAGTAGCAATTTCTCATGAGCTATTTATTCACTGTCCCCTTTACCTGGAGTTTTAGGAAGAAGATACATCTGGATAAAGTTACCTTGTACCATAAAAACAATCTTGCAGTACTGACTCAAGAACCAAGAAGTGGCATATTGTCTTTAATGAAGTGGGGATTTTTTTGTTTCTTTTCACCTTGAATTTTTAAAGGAAAAACAAAGAGACTCCCTCTCAGGGAGTAGCTTCTGTGGGCCACAGAGAACAGAAACAGGACAATGAGTTTATTGCACTTTCAACAACTTGCTTTTCTCTCTTTTACTTGTGAAATAACCCTTTGACATCACGGTATTCCTGAACTGGCACATGTCTGAACTGTGCTCTCTGATGAAGTATCCAACAGTCTTTATCTCTAACAGTGATTGTTGCTTTCAAAAGCCTGCCCTGCTAAATAATAGATAAAAGAGATGAATCATGGTGCGGTTTCAGTTTTGAGTGCTTGATACGCTGTAGCAACAAGCATTATGTTTTCTATGGTCCCAGAAAGAAAAAAGGAAATACAAAGCAGGAAGGGAGGAAAGGAATAAGTCTGGCCAAGCAGAAGGGATGGAATAGAAATTTTGGACAGTACTAAATTATACACACTGATGTCCTGCAAAGCAAGAGATATCTCTGTGGTGAGTGTAGAATCCCAATGACTCATCTAATGGGAATGACTGAATTCTCATCCCCTCCACCTATCTCAGCACTTCATTCCAACTCCCATTTATATGCACTGTAAGTGCAATCACTGGACATCCTTGAAGTGTTTCAAATTACATCTGCTGCTTCTTAAATCAGTCCTCTAGGATATTAGCATTTTCCCTGTCAAGGCAATAACAAGCAATGCCTAGCTCTCGTGGTGAAGTTTGCCTTATAACTGCCTTGTAGCACTTATTAGTGCATCTATTGGACAATTTATCATAATCTTTGTAGAAAAAAAAAAACAACCCAGTTGTTTCTCTTAAAATCAGATGTTTAATTAATTATTTTCTCCATAGCTCAAGTGGAATGTTGAATGTAGAATATTATGTTTGGCTTTTCATCACTTTCATTTCACATTCACTTTTCCCATTTTAATCATAATAATCAGAACCTGGCAGGATTTCTAAAATCAAACATAATGAAACTTAATTACTAAAAATTATTTGATTACAAACTTGAAAATTTCCTATAGCTATTTTCTGGATTCTTAAAAATAATTCAAAATGAATGTATGTTTTTAAAGTATGTAAATTGACATTGAAATTAACAATTAAAGACATTTAAATGACTTTTTTTCTCTTCCCACAATTCATATATATATATATTTATAAGACATATAGCTAGCAGGAAATCTGTGTTTATTTCAGAAAGGTTAGAAAAGCACATCTGTACTTTGTGAGTCCTTCAAATTTCATTCTTTGATTTGCCTCTTCTTTTCTGCCAATATCTTCTCTTTTATTTTTGAGAACAGTATAAAAAATAGGACTACTTTTTAAAAACATCCAGCTATTTTTAATGTTTTATTAATATTTACCAACTCCAGTCCTGTCTTTCTGCCATCTGATGTGTCAAGTTTGCTCTGCATACCTCTGATAACAGATATTCTTTTCTCCAATACACAATTGGGTTCCGTTACCAGCAAAGACAAGCCTTGACAATACCTGTGAAAGATTCAGAATGGTACATTTCATCAGTATTTGAAATTAAATATATGCAAAATGCTGTAATAGGCAGTGGAACAGAGACTCATTTCTTGTTCAGATAAGAGATTTCAAATTTGCTTTTAGAAAACTTTGCATGAAGTAACTAGGTCAGAGCTGTGCTTAAACCCACACTTCATTTATCTGATATGTGTGCTGCATAACAGTTCTGTTTAGTAGTCTATATTTGACCTGAATTAAATAAGAAGCTCAAAAATTATGATAAAGCAATAATAAGACATTTAGCTTACCACAAAGCCAAAGATTCCATGCTAAGTATATGGTCACCTTCTCCTCATTGTTCAGTTCAACACAGCTCATGATGTTCATGTCCACAGGTGCTGCAGCTGCTGGAGTCCTTCCCTCAGCTGCAGAAGGAAATGGCAGACTGGGACAAACTCATCATCTTCATGAACAGGAACAGCATCATCTTCATGAACAGGAACAGTATTTTCCCCTCTCTGGAGTTTCTATGCCATAAAATCTACATCCAAAACCACACTGGAAGGAAAGCAGCAAGCATCAGAATTAGTTTTATTTCTGTAAGACACACATCTATTGTTATCTCTTTCAATATATGAGGAATGTTTATGCAAGGATCTTAAAACTTGGGCTGAGAAGCCTAGCGGCAGCCATTCAACAGCTAAGAGCTCAGGTGTGGTGATGGCATCACCATCAGTCACATATATACAAAGGAACCACAAGGAGACACAACAACCCACTTGTAGAGTTGGAAGACGCTTGATTCACCCAATGTAGACAGAGAGACCTAGAACCCCATCTTTTGCTGAAAAAATAATACTTAGACTTGTAATTCCCAAAGGAATTAAAGGGAACTTGGTAAAGACTTATATCCCATCTTTAGACCAAGACACAAATAAGGACTCATGTGAGGTACATAGTTCTTACAGAAAATTCTTGAGGTAGATTCACATCAAAGGTGGAAAGTAAATTACAATTGAAAGTCTCCTAGTATAGATCATTTCTGAACATGCACTTGTTCTTACAATACCCAGAAAAGCCACCAGTTCTTTCTCTTGTACTATGAAAGGCAATCAACCCTGAGGCAAAAGATAATTATTAAAAAAAACCTAAATCACAAACACTTTTTTATAGAGAGAGATTCAGAAATCTATAACAGCAAGTGCAAAGTATTTTGCTACATAAGCGATCTGAAAAAAAACGTGTGTAACTAGTTGATCCCACTTATTATAACAACTCATATACCAGGTTTCCTAGGTTTAATAGCTGCAATAAAGCTTTTTTGTGCATTGTAGATGGTTCATTGCCAAGAAACATCTCCTTAAAGGGTGCTTCCTTCCCAACATTTCTCATTAACCTACTGCTTCAGAACCTCTGGAAATGAAACTTAACAGACCTTTTGCAATTAATATATTTGTGAGAGTGGATAAATAGGGCAGTTCTTGGCTGTTAAACTGGACTACTCATATCACTATTTTTTAAAATTAATTCCCCTTCATTTTAAAGATATTTCAGAGATGTGTAAACTAAGAGCAAGGTGGATACATGCACTGACTACTTGCATTAACATATCTCTGTGATGCAAGAGAAATAGGAGTGAAAGCAGCTTTGCCTGCTTACCAGAAGTGAAATTGCATTGAATGCAAATGTCCACTTTGTTCCAGCAGGATATGTACAAAGTTTGGACTAGAGTCCACCAGGGACCTTAATGTGTCACCTTTATTTGTTTGCACAGCCACACTGCCCTAGAACCTTTTGCAATGGCCTTCAATGAAAAGCAGAGAAACCTACTTGTTGTCAAGCAGGATTTGCTTCTTCAGTACACCAGCCTTGAAGATCTGAGCACAGCACAGGGACTGTGGACACAAATCTGCTTTATGTAAGAAGGAAAATGCAGTAGTGGCATTTTCACTTTTAATGCACCACTTACAAAATGAAGAAATAAGTCAAGTTACTAATGTCCTTTTAAATGATACATGCTTATGTGTTATATAATGTATAAGCATTAAAAAATACTTTCTTTTCCACTTTTGGGGGAGGCAGACAGTTTTGCTTGCAATTCAGACAAGTTTACGATTTCTTCCTTAACACTGTAGCTGAGAAAAGGGGGAAAAGTGCTCTTCCTATTCTGTGATGAGACATTTCTGAATTAATCAATCTCCACTGCAGTTTTGGGTGATTGGTTTCCTTTTTCTCACTTACAATTAGCTGAAGGTCTGTCAATTAATTCTCTGAGTCATAATCTACCAGTATCTGCAGAGAAGACTAATCAAATACCTGGGAACTGAAATTCAGCATTCTCCCAGGCACTAAAACCCACGGAGCCAACAGAGACAGTGGTTTGATGGTACAACTTTCCCACCTGCCCTTTCCTAAGAGATCGCTTCAAGCTTCCCCTTCCCTCCTCCTGGCCTGCAGGGGCTCATTAGCTCATGAGCTTTTGTTGGCATCCACAGATGCTCCTATATGGCTAAGGAGTTAACCTTTTCTCTGCCTAATTGTCTAGGAGATTAGCATAAGTCAAACACTAGACTAATTTGTACAAATTTGGGCTTGCATATTTGAAAGTATGTCCATTTCTTCCTAGCTCTATTACCTGGTTGCATAACAGGTATGAGCTGTCTCCAAATCTGGCCTTATTGTTTCCTTTTATCTGACCGTTCAGGCTACAGCCAACGGTGAAAGTGTCAGCTTTTGCCTTCCCTTTGTTGTGCTAAGATGGCTTCTCCCTTGCAGAATACTATTCTGAGACTTTCCTAAGTTTCTCCATTGATTAATAAAACCTGAACCGAAAGTGGACCTCCTGAATATAGCCTTTACAGCCCACACATAGATTTAAATCTAATTAAGATGCATGACTATGAGCAGATTATGACAGTAGCATTCAAGCTTGCTCTGTTGACTTATGATTTCTTCTTTCCAGTTAGTAGCGACTATTCAAAAGTCAAGTTGGATAATTTGTTGGGATAGTAAATGCTGTTAAAGTATTTGCTTCTTCACTCAACAAACATCATCTTAATTAGATCGAATCCCTAAGGATTTACCTCAGCAAGCTTCTTAATTAAATAATCATGGGCATCTCCTTCCAGCAACATGAAACAAGGAGCTGTAAGACTAATACGTTGTTAGACTTCAAAGACTCAACCGCTCCTCCCGTTCCCCCCTTAAAAAAAGAGAAAACATCAGGAAACAGCAAGTTTTACTTGTCAAAAGGTGTTTAACATTGGTACAAACAACCAAGAGAGCAGGAAGATGTAATGTCTTTCTGAAATTATCAACATTTGAAATAATCAAACACAAGATGCTCCACTAAGCACGACTCAAACAGGTAAGATCATATAATCCTGTGGTTCTTTTGAGCTATAAATGCAATTCATTTTCTTATATAAGATCAATCTGAGGCATTATCCTAGAAAAATATGTCATTGTCAAATTAACCAGGCTCAGCATTGCAATTTAATATTCTTGTCCTCGGGATAAGTGTGATTCTCAACATGTGGGAGTACTCCAACAATTCCTAAATCAGTGCCCAAGTGACAAAAATGATGAACACTTATATATAGGATTTTTCATCAGGAAATACCACATGGTATTCATGAAGGAAACGTTCATGGTTAACTCCATCTTATAGATGGGGAAAAAAAGAGGTCCAGGCAAACGCAGTGACTTTTTAATGGCTACCCCACCTCACCAGAGCTACTGACAGATCCACTTCCTGTCCACTGCTCATTTTACTCTCAAAAGATCATTCTTTTAAGTTTTCAAAAAAAATAAGAACAGTCATTGCCCAATGATGGCAAAAGGCATAGTGAAATCAAGATGTGTGAAGATGAACAGCAAGTAAGTGTTAAGGAAAGGCCAGTACAGGCTTTCCTCATAATACTTTTGCCAAGAAAGAAAATCAGCTATCTACTCCTCCAGTCCTTAAATCTGATACTACTTGTTTCCGATTCAAACCCCTTCCAGGATATCCAATTCAAACACATTTGGCACACTGCTGCATTGCCTGAAGCACATCCACTTTCCAGCTCTCATTCTTCAGATTCCTTCATTGCAATTGAAATTCATTACCAATGGACATTCACTTTTTCTGTGTAATCATTTTACCCCAAGACAACAGTCATCACGCTTCTCTGTTGTAGGGGTTCCCAGCTCCTCTCGTGTACCATCAGTGGAGGGCAATGTCCATACTCAGTTTGGGAAGCCCAATTACAATCTCTTTCTCTTCTGGAGTGTGAGACAATGGGAAACATTTGCGAATCACTGAAATCTGTGAGTTGTAAGGACATCTACAGAAAAAAAAAAAACCACTCTATCCTGTTATTTTGGTTTCTGTTTCGAGAGAAAGTTGAGAAGGATTCATCTGGCTCACACAATAAGTCTGACTGAGTTAACAAAACTATACCCAATACTACTACAAACCTAAGGCTGAGTAGTCAACTGATACTAAATCGTAGACTTTTTGCTTCTGGAGAAGTCAGTAGATCCTTGTCTCCACTCATATCACCAGCATAAGTGAGAGGAATTTCAAAAGTAGGGTAAGTCTCATATAAAGCAGAACATGACCTTCTGTGCATATGAAAGAGAGATATGTGCATTAAAAAAAAGCTGTTTATCCACAATAAATATACTTTAAAAGTGTCAATTAACATCTGTTATTACAGGACTCTTGCATCAAATGCACTTCAGAGAACTAATAAGTATTAAAAACCTACTTATTAAGTCACTTTTCATTAAAATGTTCTCACCTATTGGGCATTTAATTAGCACAATAAATTATCCATTTAAACAGCAATTACTTTCTTTAGTCAAGTGCATTAGAAGTAGTTATTTATGGACTCTTGATTATAATAGATCCAAGAAACTCACAAAACTATCGTGTGTGCATGTGTGTGCTTATATCATCACTTGTAAAGTAATTGCAATTACAGGAGGCCAGTCAGCAAAACGCAAAAGCTGTGCTGAAGTTCTCTGAAAAACTAATAGCTACATGATCTTTCCTTATGGCATATGGCTGGCCTGTGACCAGCCACCAAGTACCGGAGAGAGATAAATCAAATGTTCTGGATCATATAAAGACATAACATAAAGGTTAATTGTTATGCAAAGTTGACTGGAAAAGTATGACGAAAGCAAGAGATTTCTAAGCACAATGTCAGGGAATTTTACCTAATTTACATCTACCGATACCTGGGGATTTTTGGAAGAAAAAGTACAAGTGATCATCAGCTTTCTGCCAGGATGCTAGAAGAGTGAGGCAAGTGATACTAGTACCTCTGCTCTTGTGACATGATTCCTTTGGCATTATTGTGAGTGACTGCCATGATCGCCTGTTGTTTGAACGAACTTTGAGTGAAGATCCACATGGCCTTAGCTGGGACACAATCTTCCAGAAGCACTGTGAGGCCAGTATCCTTTGCCCAGAGAGGGAATCACCCCATGCTACCTCTGGTACCCAAATTGTTCTTGTAGTCCTCTTCTGCAGCTTTCCTCAAAAAAAGAGTTACTAATTTCTGAGGAAAAAGCTGAGGCTCTAATAACCTTTATATACACCTCAAGTTGAAGCTGGAATATTACAGACTCTCAGCAGATTCTGTGTACAGAAGACACAGAACAGAAAGCACTTTGAAGCATGGGACACTACCAAAAGTGTGCAAGAAGAAGAGATTACATGAGCAGAGGCAGGCTAATGACATTACAGCCCAGAGAGAAGGTGGACAGATGACATTGACAGCCCAGACAAGGCAGGAGCACCTGTGGACAGCCTCAGTGAACACAAGTTACAGGCAGGACATGTGCTTGGAGGAACTGTTCTGGTTTTGTGGCTGCAGCAGATACTCCCCAAAGGAGCAGGCAAGGGAAGATGGCATGAGACCAGTGTGCTAAGAGATGGAAGGAAATCCCCACGGATAAATGTGGGACAGAAGGAAGCTCAATGGCCCTGTGGAACCACAGCAGAATGTTCAGAATCCATCACAGCTGTTTTCAGGTAGTCCTGAGAGACTTCTAACACCTTCATGGGACTGAGCACCATTCTGAGAGCTGGAAACCTTCAAGTGTGAACTCCTAAAGCTTCATTGCTAGAGCACAGTGTCAGGCAGAAAACCTTAACAGCTTGTATAAGGAACAGTTTAAAGTACAGCAAAGATAATAAAATTTTCCCTAAGCTCAGGAGTTCTTCCTAGAGATTCTCCTTATTTTCTTTAATCCCTTTCCCAAATTTAGAAAGCTGGTCATGATGCTCAGAACAAGAAAACAGAACACTTAAACCAGCATTACGTCCACCAGTGCTAGTGAAGTTAAATGGGTTTAAACCTCTGTACCTTGTCCTCACTTCCATCCTCAGCAAATTAAAAGCAAAACTAAGCTCACTATATACTCTATTTGCACATTCAGGGACATATTTTATGTCTCCTCCTTTAACTTAACACCAACCCAATCAGTCATAAGCTATCGATTACCAACAGTTCGTAACACACGTGGCTCTACTCTCTCTTATGCTTGGAGGGAGCAGGGGTGAAAAAGCAGCTGGTACTAGCTATGCCCAGAACATCTTTTTTTCCTGCAGAAGGGAAGACCTTTTCATCTTAGTTGTTTGTCCATGTTTACTTGATGAAGTTTTAAAATATGATCAGACTAAAACACATCCCTAGAACAAATTCAAAGCAGAGAAGAGCACAATTGCAAAGTATCATATAAACAATGAACAAAGATATTCACAGGTAAGCTACTTGGTAAAGAACAGCATTTAGAGATCTATGAAAATAAGCAGGTCCAGAACAAGCACAGACATAATTAAATCAGTGAAGTGAAATATCAAATGCTGGCAGCCCACAAACACTTTGATGGTGATAGTAATAATAGAGACTTAATGGATAACAAGAAAGAGAGAAAATTGGTCCATTAAAAACAACAGTGAAAAAAAATGAGGCCCACATGATAGATAAAAGGCCATGATGCACAATAATTTTAAAATATTGACTTTTGTGAAAGGGAGACCTAAGACTGTTGTTTCCTCTGCATCAGTGAAGGATAAACTGAAAGCCTTAGAAAAATCAACATCTCCAGACAGCAAGCTAGAATCTCAGCCAGGCTCTGAATTTGGCACATTTTCACTCATTTTCAAGAAGGTACATTAATTTGAAACAACTGAGGTGCTGGATCGGTATATAAAGATCTAGAATATGAACCATGTCCTACAACACTTGCTTATTCACTGAACAAACAGTTTGTAGGCCCTTTCCCAGCTGGGAATAAGTATGGATTGCAATATAGATTTTATTCCAATATAAATATACTGGCCATAAATAAAAACCAAGTAAATATATAAAAGGGACAATTTCAAACTTTGCAAGTTCAAAAACATCAACATTATATGAAATTTATCCCAGTGAAGTGCATAACTAAATGCAATTGATGTTTGAAGACTGGTGATGGAGTCAGGCTATTTTGCTCAGCTAAGGTACATACACATCCTTGGAATATCCTGGTTATCACTTCCTGATATTTATAATACTCCTCTTTTAATTCACCAGCCTTTAGTAGCTGCTTGACACTCTACACTGGGAAGCTGCTTCAGCATCAGCCATGAGAGACCAGAAGTGGGGCAGGTTAGGGGAGCTTTACCTGACAACAAAGAGCATGAAAACATGATGCATGAACATCTTTCTAAGGTGACTCGGAATATACATCTTTTAACCTGATGCTTTACTTTGTTCACCTCATCTACCATTTGGGATTTTCTTGGTGTTTCTGATAATACAGAAAATAAATACAGAGGAGATTCTAAATTCCCTGCTAACATATCAGAAGGCTATGAGATATCATCACTACTGTACCAGGGCAAATGCTGTTATTAAAGGGTCATGATGGAGATGAACAACTCAGATTGCCATTGTCAGCTGTAGTAGATAGGCAAAAGGCAAACTGACTGCTGCAACCCTATTCATTTCTGCACCTTCTGTAACTTTATCCTCCCACTCGAAGCTATTGGTATGTAAATCATGGCATGTGTCTGACATATGCAACTGAACTGTCAGCTATCAGGAACTGCTGTTGCTCCTCTGAGCCCAGCAGAGACACATTGATTGACACTCATTTAGGATCTGAAGTTAGTCTGTGAGAGGAACCTTTTGCTCTGTTAATTGTTTGTGCAGAATCTCTCACAAAGGAGCTTAGAGCTTCAATTCTTGGTTAGGAATGTACCAACACATTAAGACTGTGAATAATGTTAATGTATATGATATGTTATCATGGAATGCTTGAAATCAGCAAAAAGATGAAACAACATCTGCTTCATGGAAGAATGAAGGATCTCTGTGCAAAGCAGCTGTTTAATTATCTATCATTATATCATGTAACAATTTATGCACCATACTCATAAATCCCAAATCAGCTCAGGGAGAGTTGATTTTCACAAAGAAAGAAATAATATTAGCACAGACATGTCTTGAATAGTCAACTATAAAATTAAAAAAGAAATAATTTTTAAAAAGTCTAAATACCACCTACATTCGCTTCCTACCTTCCAAAAGATACTCATCTTGAAAACTCCAACGTGATATTTTTGTTCAAGATAATCAAACCAAAACAACATCATCTTTGGGACAGAAACTTGCAATGAACATATTTATCACAACTTAATGAAGGCTATAGCAATAAACTCACTTCTCCAGAGTTCATGGAAGTAACTACACTAGCTCTGGATACAAGCTTCTGTATCCAGATGATGAAAAGACTTGATGAGAACTGACTCAGGAATGTCCTGTTCAATTTTTGAATAGTCTTTGGTCCAAGGAAGAAAATATCATTGATTAACGATCTGAGAAATTTCCAAGAAAAGTTCTGTATTAAGAATCACAATATTTTTATCATTTTTTAAAATATTTTCTTCAATTTTTGTGACTGTAAATGGGAAAATGGGTCTATACAGCAGTTTTTATGAGGCTGATAGAAATGTAATGGGTATTTTTCCTGTTTGGAAGAATTACATATGATCAGTTAAGGAAAGGTCAGAAATGAAATAGTTTTGTTGAAAATCATGGTCAGTGAGCACAAAATTTTGGTTTAGGATCCAAACCAACCAAAAAGGAGTTCTGCAGCAATACAGCAGATCAGATGAAAAGACCATTTCAGCAATGCAACAGCACCAACAACTGGAGTCTCGTGTCTGAGAATGTTCCTTGGCACAATTTAATTTATTAGTAGGAAAACAGCCTTTGAGTTCATGAGTCAAATCACACAGGACTCTGATTTCCCAGGTTGTTCATAAACGCTTAGAGGCTGCCATTCATCCTATATTTGACTCTAGGTAATTGAGAACTGCTTTGGGAAATAAATCATATAGTCATTTGAAATGCAACTGCTTTTGGCTTCCATGAAGTAATATGAGCTCATTGAACTGAAGTCTTAACCAGGACCTATCTGAAAGCCGAGCAGATTCCAGTCTTTTGCAGGCTTCCTGGACTGCCTAAACCAAGACATGTCAGAGGCAGAATCAGGTTCACAGTCTGTAAAGACCCTCAGTGTCATATTTACCATATTACTATTAAAAATACCTGCCTGGTTTTGTCTGGTCATGCAAAATTATACAGTTTCTAAATTTTTAATTTTTAAGTTTCTAATTATAGATTGTTCTTCCCTTCAGTGTGCTACCTCTTTTGCCCAAATACATTCACATCCTGATCTTCCAGTCTTCTCATTTCAACCCCTCTGTTCTCTTTGTCCTGTCCTGTCCCCATCTGCAATTACTCTTATTCCACTTATGGATTTACAGAAGAGAGATACAAATGACAATGTGGAAATAGCATGGAACTAATGTGTTTGCCTGCAAATATTTGCTACAAATATGCCAAAAGGATCATATTCCCCGTGCTGTCTGTTCCCTCGAGGAAACATACTCATTAATTTGATTTCCAGCTTTCATTTTTTTGAACAGGAACAAATGACAATTATGGTTTACTTTGAAGTGTGATCTTTAGCATGAATAATTCCCCCAAAGAAACATCTGCTTCTCAGATGAGTTGTGACAGCAGACAATATGCCTCCATATTTTGCAATCATACTTGAATGGCAAAAGCTGGGACTGCGACTGACTGACTGTCCAGCATCACGGTGCAGTCCCAAGAGGCCAAGATCACTTCTCAAGATGGTTTCTCAACTTTTGGGGGTATTTTGGAAAATATTTTTGTGTTTTGAAGTGCAGTTGGCCTTCACTCAGTATGTTTGTGCCTTGAGAAGGGCATGTGCACACGCCAGCTACCAAAAATTGGCCTTTTGGGAGATGTCTAGCCCCAAAACGACCTGTTTATATATCCAGAGACACTGACTATCGGTGTTTTCATGCATTTTGTCTTTAGCTACATCATGCACTTCCTATTCAGCATGTGAAACAAGTTTCTGCCTGCACCCAGCAAAGCTTGGCTGGCAGCCCTTCAATTCAGCTTTTAAAAGCTATTGTTTGCACACTAGAATGGATTTTAGCAACAGCTGGACCTTGGCCAAAACTTGTCTAAATTCAAGTCCCAGCTTTTCCAAACTTTCAGATCTTTCGGCATCATTATCTAGTAGAGTCAGACTCTGTTTTCACATCCTCATTGGTCCACATAATGCACTGCAAAATAAAAATCAAATGTAGAAAAAGATCCAGTGTGCTGAAGTATGAGTTCTGCATGAGAGGAAGAAGGGAACAATCTTTTTTTTTGTGTGTGTCAAATAGATTGAGTAATTGCACATAGAATATTCAAGATACATATCAAGAAAAATATCTTATGGAAAGGGATATGGATGAAAAAGATTGCCTGGAGGCAGAGTGGTCTCCATCATTGGAGGTAACTAAAGGCAGGAGATTACAGGTACAAATTTCAACTAGATACTATCAATCATATGCTCTTTCTCTTCCGTTTCTACTATTCTTCTGAAAGAAAACAATAGATAATTTCCCTTAAATACCAACTTGAGCTATTTGACACTACCTTAGACCCCTTTTATGCAAAGTGTTGTAGTTGTGATTAGAAGTTTAGATTCTGTATAAAGCTATTTTCCATGACATTTCCCAGCACTCCACATCAAACTCAACAACCACAGCACATCTCCAGGACTGTGCAGTACAGGAGCCACGAAGACCTACAAGCTTTACCAAGAACATGTGAAATCCCTCAGTTCCCATGGAATTTGAATGGGAGTTTGCAACACAACCTGCTTCACCAGCAAATACTTGTCATTTTTTTTTCTGATTATTTTAATGCTTATTATATTTCCTCTCACTGTGATTAAGAAGTGGCTGTAATTATATCCTCTAACATATGAAAACAGTTAAAAGGTAAAAGTAAATAAAATGAGAGGCACACAAAATGCACATGTACACTCTTACTCTTTTGTTAACAATGTGGGAATTGTGCAGTGAGAAAAATTCTTTATTGACCAAAACAGGGTGCAAATCTTCCAGTTTTTTAGGGGCTGCATTTCATATTTTTGTTTGTTTGTTTGTTTAAGAATCTAGGAAGAAAGTCTAATTCCTGGTGGTTTGTAACGTGCTCTAGCGACACTGAGAATTGCAATGCTACTTGAAATACACATGAGTAATTAGAAAGCTGCTGAACATACAGAAAATGTCTTCTTTCTAATGCTTCCCATGATCCACAAAATCCCATTTTCAATACAAAGCTGTCATTAACTAGGTATTTCAGTATACTCATAAGCATCATTATAAGGTGTGTCACGGTGCTGGATGTTCTTTATTAAACTATGAAAGTTATTCTCTCCCTCACAAAACAGAAGCAACACAAGAAAATCACAAACCATGTTTACAATGTGATGGCAGAGCACTTTGTGAGATTCATCTTGATGAGATTTTGAAATTCAAATGGCTAATCTGTTGAGCTGTCTGAATGTACTATGGTACAGGCAGATGGTGCAAGAATAGATCTTCATGTTGCTGGTGCAACTCTGATATACTTATGTGCTAGATAAACTATTTACTCATATATTAGATCTCAGGATCTGGTATACCAAGTGACAAGCACTGTTCACACGAAAACAATAAATCTCTTACCGATTTTCCTGGCAACTGAATCAGAAACAACCATCAAACCTTTCTGTCTGTATCATCACCACCTCTGTGAAAAGTTGTACTTTTCTAGTAATGTTTTTAAGCTTATTTTGCATAAATGTATTTATTTACTTAGTAATTTAGAAATACTCTTTCAAAATGGTAATTAATTGCATTGAAAACATTTTGTATTTTTAACCGCACACAAGAGGTTTACACAGAGATTATCTGAATTGTTCACTCGTGTGTACCCAACAACAGAGACCAAATTCAAGGCTCAGTGAAAGAAATGGAAATGTTTTTAATGTTTTGCAAGGTTCAGATCTGACTGTGTAGGAACTACACCGTCCTCTGTGCCTCATCACATCTTGATCACAAGAGAAAGAAAGAGAAAATCTGAGCTGATCAGAATACATTTATATAAATGTGAATGTTTGTATCCATATGTCCTGTTTTAAAACCATATGTTCATCATTTTTATCTGTAAAAGGAACTAAATTTTGGGTTTGGTATTAATTTTGATAAAATCTAAGCTGGAAGACTGCAGAGAATTAAATATTATTCAAGGATATTTGTAATTGTAGAAAAAATAGTGAAGGTGTCTTTGCAGTGTCACTAAGACCAAGTTTTTGAGAACATTACAGATACCCTGAGCCAGAATGGCCACCCAGAACCTAATGGCATCAGAAACACCTACAAAAAAAACTCCATTGGGTCCTAGGAGAAAAAAATAGCATTTACAACTTTAATAGAAAGTACTGGAACATTTTGTTCCTTTCAACAATCATTTAAAAAACAGAAGAAACCTGCAGTAAGGATTATACCATCTTCAAGAGTGCACTGAACTCAGGGCACTTCTGCCCTGTAAATGTCAAGAGGAGCTGCACTTCAGTACTTACACACACTTTTTTGTTTTACCTACCTGCTATGAAAACATAGCAAGGCTCAGCCACAGAACATAGTGACTGTGATTTAAAGATATGCTCCACAAAAAGGACAGAAAAGCATTATAGCCAAGTGGGTAAAGAACTTGTGTGGACCAGTTGCAAGTGTTATAAATGACATTACTATACAAAAAACAAAACAAAACAAAAACCACAAAACCCAACAGATCTAGGGTGATTAATTTTACCTTTTTATGTTACAATTTCTGATATGTAAAACTGAAGATAGTTATATTCATCTCTGCATTGCAGCTCCATGACTCCTGGATGAGAATTGCCCTGGGATTGACCAGCTCAATAAGCAACAGGAGCAAATATGAAGGCAAATATGAATCTGCCTACTGCCTCTGTAAGGGTAAACAAGACACTTGGTTATATTCCTACCACTGAAATATCTCTCTCCTTTTAGTATAAGAGTAACAGATACAATAGCAAGCAACACAGTGTTTTTTTTTTTTTTCCTTTCCCATGCTGCATAAACATTTTACTGTTTCTTCAGTTGTAATATTGAGTTTTGCAGCACTTTTGAGGTTTATTTATTCACTGTTTCTGTGGAGCAAAGAATGCAACCAGTAGCTTTCAGGTATTTCCTGGGGACTGCAACAGTGCCACAATGGACTGTATTCAACTGATTGACTTTAAAACAGCCAGCTCTAGTAGCTATTACAAGCTAAAGTGGCACAGGGAGCTCAGCAACTTAATACTAAGTGTATTTTATTTTGCCTTTTGAGAAGCTTTTGTAACCCACAGTGAACTTCATGCAACCACAGCTTCAATTATCCAACCTAGGTAATTTATAGCACAGTGCTGCAATACAGAGTTACCCTGTGGGAGCTACAGAGTAATGATCATTAAAAGTCTCTCACTCCTGTTTTAAGCAGAAGCAACAACTCTTTTCCTTCTCCCATTCTTCTTAATTCCCTAAGGCTGTGTTTGAAAAATATTTAAGTAAAACTGGTCACTTGGTAAATGGAACATTCTCAAAGTTATGAGGCTAAATCTCTGATAAAACTAAGTAGTTTATTAATGGCTTTGAATTCATTCTCACAAACAAAGCAAGTTGCTCGTGGCAGTGACACAGTCAGAGCTGACTTATGAAAAGGGTTATAAAAGTCTTAACTAATAATTATATGCCACAACTGCTTTGGGCTCTTGTTCCCATAGCATATTTCCAGTAAAATCAAATGTAGACTCCTATGAACTTAAGTTGGAAATCATCCTCCCTCACTGAGCCTGGACCTCTCTTGTAAGTAGGACAGGACTCTACTGAGATGTAGTGCCTGGAAATTACTGTGGGCAATACTTTCAAAGAATCTTAGGAGATTTACTTGTATAGTTAGCGTCCCTTAAGATAGATGAAGTTAATTGCTACAATTGCTTTATTTATGAATTTTAGAGTTAATTTTAATCCAGGCTTTTAACAAGCATTCAAGGCATTTTACTTTATGGTTTTTAGGTCTTGAGCCCCAGAGAAAAAAAGTTCTGTTTTTAACTCCTGCCACTTCAGACATGTTACCATCTGAAGTTAATCATGCAACTTAAACAGGTAATTGGTGGAAGTAATAGGTAACTGGTCACAGTAAATCCCAACAGCACTGAAAAAGATACAACAAGCAAAGACAAGATTATTCAGGTAAAAAAAGATAAATAGAAATGAACTTCGTTGGAAAGAAAAGTGTTTAGGTAGTGAAATTGCAGTGCTTTTTAAGACTTTAAGGATATCATAAAAGAGTGAACTGACTTATTATGTTACTGAAGGCAAGAACAGCAGTACAAGTTTAAGTTCATGAGGGACCAAACTCTGTCCTCTAGAATCAAAACTGTTAGAAAAAAAAGGTTTTAAATGGCCATTCACTGGAATTTTCACTATTTTTACTATGTTAAAATTGGAAGAAATAAAAAGTGAAGACCAAAATAGACTGAAAGGGTGAAATATTCTGAAATTTTGAAATGTTTGGTACATTTAAGCAGTTTGAGGTGCTTTTTTATGAGCTTTTATTATCCCTGCACTCAGCAAATATCTTATTTCATGAACAGACTGAATTAATTAGTCTTTCCAAACACGCACAGACATTATCATGCAAGTCAAATATGTATGATAGAAACTATTCACATCTTTACCAGGTATCTCTTCAGTGAAGTCTCCTTTTCTGAAACATCATACACTTGTCTTTCATGCAATAGCTGGACATGAACCACCCTGAATCAGCTGAAGTTCAGATCCATACTTGATCATTGTAGCTGAATTCACATGCAAAACTTCACTACCTCTTAGGAGAAGTAGCTCACCAGCCCCAAAGAATATCGATCCTATAATTTAATCATTAAATCTTTGTGAAACCAGGTGTCCTGGAGATTTTAAAAAGGACCATGAGATTAGTAACAGGAATAAGGACCTGTTTGTGAAACAGGTGACATAGGAAGCTATAGAGGACTGAGAAATGCATGTGGAAGATATAATCAGAGCAGCAATGAAGATAATTTGTGCTGAAAAGCACAGAACTAACAACTGGCCCTCACTTCAGTCTGTGCTTAAATACATGCTTAAGTGCTTCAATGAACTGAGTCTTCTGGAAAGATAATACTTTAAGCAACCAGTAAAGAACATTGAACTGTCCTTTATCATCTATATATGACTCCAGAAGGATAAAGAAGCTAACATATCTTTCCAAGACTGATTTTATTCTCCTTTTAAATATTTCAATGAACTTGTTACAGCTGTCCTGTCCAAGCCATCAAAAAAGTGGAAGGTCAACTAAGTGCATTAGCGTGGAAAGGGTTTTAGCAGACACAGAGATAAGTCCTGACTACCAAAGAAAGGGCTACTTTGGATCATGCTTACCCTCTCACCCATAAGTAAGCCACAGAAGCCAATAATCATGTGTGAGGAGGAGATACTTTCACTGCAACTAAATCTTATCAGTCTTTTCTCTTTTTCTTTAATATTTTTCAGACATCGTCCTTTGTCTTTCAAATACCCTCAGATGTTGTTTTGGGCATATCACATGCTGTTCTTGTCAGAGAAAGAAGGAAGTTAAAGTCACATGTAAAAATGATGCTGTACAAAAAAAAAATTTCTAGTCATTGAAATGCTATCTTGTTAAGATTAGTTTAAAAACTTCAGAAATATGGATTCAAACTCTTGCTCTGCCCCAGCCTTCCAGTGGGCATATCACTTAATTAAAAGAAGGAATTTAGCCAAGACAAACATACACCTCTCAAGCATAGGGTGAGAATGTATTAGAGGTAGCATAGTACCAGAATCATCCAGGTGTGTTGCATAGTGTATACACTGCACTGGCCATGCCAGCCATGCAGGTGCAGGGCTGCTCCTCCTGAGTCCATGAGCCTTGGTCTTAGAGATATTGTAGTGAAATGGCTTTTGACGTTGTTTGTTCATTTGAAATCTTACAGTACAGTATCTTACAATACCTCAAGATAGGCTCTTTAGAAGCTGCCAGTAACAGGCAAGAAAAATACATCCATTTGCATTTGCAGTCACAACATGAACAAGGAACACGTGTCCTCTGTGGTTACTCTGCAAGTCAGTTGTCATCCTCTTTTGCCAAGATGAGTGACCTGGTGCCAAACCTGTGAACATGCTGATTGTTGGGGAATTGTCTTCATTGTGCTTTGTGAGCAGGTGACACTGAAGCATACTTGTCCCATACAAAAATACTCCAGTTATTGTATGATTTTTAAATACTTCTGTTAATTCTTCCTTAAGAGACAACACTCCAATAACCTACTCCCTGTCTGACCTCCAGTCTTTAGCAATTGAACTCCTTCTTCTAATTCTTTTGCATCTTCACCAAAGGCACTTATAAATTAACCCAGCATTGTGCTTAGAGCACTTGAGTTGATTTATAAAGAAGCCTACAAAATACATGTCCTTGCAGATGGACAAGGTTTTTTTACTTTTTTCCATACTTCAAAGAAATTAATGCTGGTGCTTTAGAAAATAGAGCAGAACTCCAATCAAAAGAAGTAATGGCGAGTAAAATAAGAGATTTACCAGATAGTTCAGATTTACAAATGAGTTACTTTTGTAGATTAAAAGTATAGATGAAGCTACAGATTAACAGGCTTTCTATCATGCAAGACCTTGTGATGTTAGCCCATACAGGGTATATCTAATACACATAATATATACATCATTAAAAAATACCGTTTAAAACCTTTCAAGATCTAAGACTCAATCAGAGAGAGCTTATTTGTGCATTTAAGGGAAGTTCTCACTAAAGCTGGGCAAGCTGATCCTCTGAGACACTATTTTCTGCAAAGATGAGAAAAAAAAACCAGAAATGCCAAGATGAGTATGATTTTAGAAACCTGACTACGATAACATCACTGAGTTTCTCATGAATGACAGCACTATAGGACTGACATTTCATGTGGTTCTGTAAAGTATGCTGTGTTTCTATTTAGAGGCCTTATAGAAGTTAGTGATAGAGGAAGTGATCCAGAAACTATTCCCACTCCCCCACCATTCTCTTCAGGTTTAATATACCAGAACATAGAATCAAGTGTTAGAAATGAGCTGAAGTGAATAGGATTGCATGGACAGAATGTCAAAATGTTTTTAATGATTCACCAGCTAACGTTGCATAAAGAAGAAGGTTCAAAGCTGCACCACTCAGATTCACACTCAAATTCCTCCAAAGGTTGAGAATTAGCTTCTGCCAACTTTACCTTACACTATGCACTCATTTCCTTTTAATAAACTGCAATATATTAATGGGTAAATATAATAAATTTAAAAAAAAGAGCCCTTTCCATCTTGCTGCATATTGCCTTAGACTCCCAGCCTCCACTATCTTAAAGTCATATATACCCACTGATAATTTCTTTACATACTGAGTATAGAATCAGTCCCAAATGGACATTTTGCATTGTCTGAATACATACCCTGCCTTGGGGCTGTTAATCAGTCTGACATTTGGTGAAACACTAGGAGAGGAAGAGAATTTGATGCCTGAAAGTATAAGGAGGACTCAGACCTTTCCTGTTATTTTTCCATGGATGCTATCTATAGTAGCAGGCAGAAGAGAAGGGTAGGAAATTCTGAGCCAGGGCAGCCCTGTCTGGCCTATCCTTGGGCTTATTCTGCACTTTAAAAACTGAAACACATGGATAGCAGTGTGGTTAGTACTCAGCATATCGAAATACATCTGTTCTTGTGTGGTGAATCCATAGTAACCATTTCCCTCTCTCAGTAGGAGACAGGAGAATTATACATTTTTGGAAGTCAAGCAGCTGCTTTAAAGAATCAAATCTATGTTGGGAGTGAGAGGTGAGAGAGGTAGAGAAATCCGCAGAGATAAAAGGAGCCATTGCTCGAGTCTGCCTTTGCAGTAACCCCTTACAACATACCTCCCTGACCTAATTTGCAATAGTTGACCTTTCTGAAAGCAATATGCCTTCTCACAACATTAACTCCCTAAAAAGAAGCAAATTCTTAACTCGTATGAAAGAATCTCTGTACCCTGAGACACACAAAGAATATGTACCATATGTACATGGCCTTGGCTGGAGCTCCCTTTTTAATTAGGTGCTTTATACAAGATGCCAATGGTATTCAAGCTATCCGTCTCTGAGCAGTTGTTTTCTGATGCTGTTCCAGCCTTGCTCACTTTCTAGATTTTGTCTTCCAAGGCTGCTATACAGAAAACTCAAGATAGGAGGTTTCTATTAAAAGTAACTCTCTTCAGTTCAAGTTAAAGACCTATTACTTTTTATTTTGCTAAGAACTCATGTTCTGAGCAATCAGGAAGTCTGCTGTGGCTGGATTTAAGAAGATACGCTTTAAAACAAAGTCCCTATGACAGATATGATTAAAATATTCAAATATTTACATGTTTAAATAATGAACAATATAATGTATCATGTATTCTTTTCCTATATCTGCTGAACTAGTGGAAGAGATCAAATTGAAACCAAATAGGGGTAAAATCAGAAATGCAATCTTTCATCAAAACCTATCCCAAATACACATTCATCAAGGTTGTTTTATTTTTTTAACACTGGTGGACCACAAGTTAATTATTGTCTCAAAACAACACTCAGTGATTAAAATCTGTGTTTCCTACCATGTCAGTAATAATTAGCAAAGAGATACATAATAATTCATTTTTTTCTTAAAGATTACTGCTTGGATAAGTGTGCCTTCAAACAGTTACTAATACAAAAAAATCAGGCACAGTTACTTTCTGAGAGCTGAAAGCCATCCACAAGCAGATTGAGGTTTAAGCAAACATGGGAAGAAGTAGCCAGACGCTCACAGAATTATACTCAGCTTCCCAGGAAGTACTTGTTAACATGGACTCGAGCATGTGCATGTTTCCCTGTCATCTCTCTACAAATTCTATGTTCAGGTTTCCCAGAACCCCCATTTTACCTTGTCCTGAGGATGTAGAGAGACCATACGTCTTCCTTAAGCACACTAAGACATCACTATGTGGACCATTATATTCTAAAACATAATTCATAATACATCATTATTAGATCTTTATTTTAGTCATATAGCTCTGTCACATCCCCAAATACTGCACCATTAGCTATTCCTGCTATGAATACAGTGCACATTAGACCAAATGGTGGGTTTAAGTGTGTATAATGCATCTCAGTCCGTGCTTTTAACTTATAAAGGAATACAGTGGAGGCGTGCTGGAGGAAACATGTTTTCACACTCCTCGGCAAGAATATATTTGAACAAAGTCCCATTTCATGAGGCATAGGTAGAAACTCTCTGACACAAAGAGTGTCTTAAAGAATAACCACTACCTGATACTTTCTCAGTAACACAGCAATGTCATTAATTCCTTTCTTCTCAGTCCACAGGTTGAAGGAGAGTTTTGATAATGACCAGGATCTGACAGTTGGATTTAATTGCAAGTTGGGTACCTTGGAAAAATAAAAGCCCCTTGCTGACTTGCAAGCTTGCAAAATTTATGTTCAAAATAGCTCTAAAAGCTTGTAAGCTCAGGGTAGATATAATTAATGCAGTAAGTTTAGCTGGAGCATCAGTGTGGCTGCATAGATAAATTGATTGTTTGGGACAAGTGAGCAGGATTGAATGTTGGGTCTGCCACCAGCTTTGTGTGGCAGGGCAGCTCTCTCAGCACACACAGGCACCTACCCCAGAACATGCAGCTTGTACAGACTCCATGGACTAGAGTTTCTGTTGATATTAAATCACAAGACATTTCTGGATGTTACTGAATATTTGTCCTTACTCTGAACCCAAGAATATTTAAAAAACAGTTATATAGAACCCGTTTCCACAGGAAAATGTGGTGAGCCAAAGTAGAATTTGTTCTAAGGGTGAATAAACAGATTTCTTAGGTTGCTAGCTACTTCTTAAAAGCTGTGAAAATCTGTAGTCCAAAAGCTCTACCTGGCACAATTTCCCTGAAAATTTCAATCAATCAACAGAATAACTGTATTAAAAGCCTGAAGAAAAGCTCACACTACAAAAATTTTGTTGGTTTATAGTCACAGCAATTGCTATTGACCATCATTAGGGATCATCCAGTGGAATGTTGATACAGCCTGAGACAGTTCACTAGTCACAGCATCCAGTCCTGCTCACAGCAACAGAAGACTTTTAAACAAATGTTCTAACTCAGAAGGAAAAAAAAAAACTGAAAATAAACAGTAGAGAAATAAATATTGAAGACAAAGGGAGTCTGAGACAAAAAGAACAAAGAGAAGACTAACACCTTCTGTGAATATGCAAAATATGTTTCTTTAGAAACCCTCATAAGACTCAAAATTCTGGAGGTCTTATTAATGGTACAAAGGAGATGCTGGCCAATACAAAACAAATTGTGCATCTCTCATTCCTAAAGTGGCCTGTAGTGTGAAATCCTCATCATGCATGTTCTCCCTTCAAGTCTAAATACATTAACAGAATTTACCTAATTTATCATTCCCAAAGAAATCAAGACTTCTTCCAGCTCAATATAATGTCTCAGCACAGAGCACTATGATGAAATCCCCTCTAATCTATAAGCAAGCACTTTGTGAGGAAATTTGGAGAACTGTTTTTGGACAAAAAGGTATTCTAATTTTCATTCTATTTAGCTGTGTTTTCTTTTCCATTTAAATGCTTCTGTTGCCATCATAAATGAGTTAGAGAAAACAAGCATATAGCATTGTTCATTGATTTCCCCATTTTAACAACTTTCTATATTGTCTCCTTAATGCAGCCTGCTCTCTCATTTCGGAGCTTATCTATTGTTCTGCTTATTGAGCAAACATAATTAAGTAGTCCACAACAATACAATAATTTCTTTTCCTTAAGCTTTTTTTCTTAAAGGTTCACCAATATTGAACACAACTTTATGTACAACCATTTAAAAACTTTTTCTTCAAATTCATGTTTCTTTGTATTTGTCCACTACGTATTTCATCTTACACAAAAAGGATGCTATTCCTCTCTATAGTCTGCAATGACTTGTACCCTCCACACTTAAATTCAATCCAGCCTCAATAAGTTTATCTCTTCTGGAAAGACTGAGTTGTTATTTCTACTCAATGAACAGGCAGCATAGTATGCACACTGTTCCTGTTCACTGTGAAGTATTCGTTTTCTAATTTGAGCCATTAACTGTATTTCTGTAACTTCTATAGTCTGTGTTTTCCCTACAGAGCTGGTCATGGTCTATTATTAAGTTTTTCATTAGAGC
The DNA here is from genome assembly GCA_013401255.1 of Urocolius indicus. NCBI lineage: Eukaryota > Metazoa > Chordata > Aves > Coliiformes > Coliidae > Urocolius > Urocolius indicus. The sequence goes on from WBNH01009905.1 coordinate 332,601, forward strand.
TGCATTCCTAAACTAATAAAATCTAGGAACTGTCAAAACATTTCATGCTGCCATGTTTAAAATATAACATCAAAATGTAATTTCCTTCATACTCTTCTGCCCTAAATGACATTTCATGCCAGGATAAGCTGTTACCCATAACACAATCAAAATCTAAATCCAAATATTTTTCAGCTACAGGAACTTGAATAATTCAATTAACTAATTCCATAAATTTTTTCAAGTTTACAAAGCCACTCAAGATTTCAATTCCCAGACATTAAAAAAACCCCAACATAAATGAGGGAATGGAAAACTTTTTTCCACTGCTCACTGCTACTGACTCAAGTTTCAGGTTTTGTACATGTTTTCAATGTGCTCCTGCATGTTCAGAACTGGTTGTAGTTAGAATTTCACACAGCTCTTCTGGATCTTACTTGATGGCATCTGTTTTCAAGCTTTCATATTACGTTAGTGTGCTCAGGTGTAAACCTATCTCCTCAGTACAAGGTTTCAAGAGTCTCTTTACCCTCTGGAGACCTTCTGCTTGGCATGCAATTCACAGTAAACTCTGAGATTTATATTTTAACAGCCTATGTTAGGATTTATAGGTTTTGATAGATTGTGAAAGGATGAGACAGAACACAGAATCACAGGATGGAAAAGACCTCAAAAAGTTCCTAGTTCTTCCTCAAACTCAAATTAACTCTATCTAACAATTCAAAATAGAAAATTGTCTGGTCTTTCACCCAACTAAAGATCTGTAACCTCTTCCATGGTAACATACTTCACCGTTCTGATATCATGGCTGTAAGAAAGCCTGTCTTACTATACAATCTCAATTTCTAACATTTTTTTTTAAGGTTATCCCTGAGTAGTACAGATGTATTTGTACAGAAGCATTTGTATTTGTTTTCTTCCAAGCATGGCTTGGTAGCAGTATCCATGAGAACATGAGCACTAAGGAAGAAGTTGTAGGGTATTCCTCCAAGGGATTTGGTTCATACACATCCACATTGAGCATTCATTATAATTAATGGGAAACCCTTAAGTCAAGCAAGAGTGAGATGACAGAAGTTATCTGCAACAAAGTCACACTTTGATAATGCTTCTAAGGTTTTTTACCACACAAAGAACTTTACCTTTGTGGCATTAAAAAGCAACCAATCCTTCAACCATGTGAAAATGAAATATGAGAGAATGACAAGAGGAATGTGAGAAAATGCCTGACCACCAGGAATCAATGTGAAGACACAAATAAGCACATCTCATGGGTTTACAGGTATTTATGAGGCAATAGCTTCATACAGTTCAATGTATCATATACAGTTACAAATTATAACACTAAACCATACAGACTTGCTACCTAAAATAACCTCGATTCTAAGAAATTTTGTCTAGTGTAACCTGTTTAAGGTGATATATAGTATGGACAACCACAGCAGACAAAAAAGGATGAAGCTTAAAACTGGAGTACAGTACGTGCACATGAAAGAAATGCACTGCAAGTGTGATTTACTGGTAAATTTGGCTTTGTGGGTGAAATCCTTCAACACAGACTTCAAGATATCTAGTCGCAAAATGATCCAAGAGACAAGAAAAACTCAGACTACAGGCTTTGACAGTGTTAAGACCTCATCTGTTTGAGGCTTCCCAAAGCATAATTGGCTGAGACAACACAATAACATAGTATCCACAACAGGAGCCAAAGAAACACAATAGAACATCACTTTCTCAGAAGAGTGTGGACGCTTCTCACTTCAACAGTCAACACAAGTTTAAATATTCAGGTACAGCCCTTTCCTTGTTGATGCTGGAAACAAAGCCTGCTGAGACTCCTCAGGGCTCTGGCTCATGTTAGCTCCTATGAGCAGCCAGTTCAGGCTTCCACTGCTTACAGCTCCTAGCCCTCCCTCTACCTACAGTCTCACTTGAAATCTTGTCACACATGTTCAGTCATCTCTGCGGTGCTATGTAAGACCCCAGCCCTGCCAGTTCAGCCCTCAGATGGTTATACTTGAGCTCTTCAGTAGTTTTTGATCGCTTTTTCCTGATACTTCTTTGGCCACTGCTTATCAAACTTGGGATCCACCATCCTGAGCCTCGCACACACTCTTATTCCTTCCCAATTCTTCTCTCCCTACAACAAATTATCCTCATTTTACCCACTGAAAACAGGATAAACCGTACAGTCCTTGAAGCACCAAAGCATGGCCAGCACAAATGCCCCATCTGGGCAACTGCCCTGGTCTGGGTGCATCCATCAACTCTCATTTGTCATCTGACAGCACAAATCCAGGCAGAAACACGGGCCTCTGACACCTGAGAATTTCCTAATAACATCATCAGGATGCTAGGCACATCAGTAAGGTGGCCAACAGAGGAGCCTGTGAGGTCATAGCAGCTTGCAGAGAGCTGGTTTCAGAAGAGCACTGCCCCACAGAACACAGGAACCTTTGCTGCTTTCAAACCTCTCAGTTGCTGTGACACAGACAATTCATTTTTATTCGTTTAAGGCATGACTATGTAAATACTTTGCAGCAGGAAACATGTAACACAGCACATTCTTTTCATGCTGTATTGCTTACCATTTCAGAGGAGCTAGTGCTCTTTTGGAGGACAACAAGTTCAAGCTCACACAGGAGCTTGTTGCAGTAGTGTTATGCAATCTCCAATAATTTGTCTCTGATGGTGTTTGAGATACACAAGGTACCCAATAGTGCACAGAGAATGGGAAAAAGAATGTTCCTTGAAGTCAGTTCACTAAGAAGCACACACTGGGGAAAAAATACATCTGACGCATTCAGGTTTTGTATTGGCTAGCCCTTGAATGCCAGCCACTGAGGAAAAGTGTATGTAATCTCCCTCTCTATATCACTTATTCTGATACTTGTTGGGCATGGAGTTGAGTTACTGAAATGAGTAAAGGCACAGAACTTTTAACTATATATAATAACCAGGAAATAGAAAACACTGGCCTTCCCAATTATTTTGATAATATTAGATGTATAATTATACAGTTCATCTGTGATGCTGGAACAGAAGGGAGTTGTTGCTTATGGTTAATACAATCTAAATAAAAACTAATGGAATGGTAAGTTGGTCCTGCAGTCCAAGTGGGCTTTATCTAAACACTTACATGGGTAAGTGGGCTTACTTCCAGCCCACCTTTTACCTCTTTTAGGTGAGGAACATCTACAGTCACATGGACAGTGTTGTGTTGAATACTGCAGTGTAAGTGGGGAATCTGAAGGATTTGCTGCAATTGTTTGAATATTTGAATGATAGAATACTAAATGGGTTGTTTCTTCAAAAAAACTTTACAGACTATAAACACAATGCTTGGCTTTTTAAAAACAAGTTTTCCAAACATTTTTTCCAGGTTCTTTATATAGGAAGGAGATTATTTATTCCATATTCTTTGTGCAGTCTGCCAGATAAGCATGATGTCTGACAGCAGAAATAGATCCTTTCAGCAATGATAAATTTATAATGGCATACAAGAGTTTTGACTGCTTGTGAAGTTCCCTAATTAATTCTTATCTAGAGTTCCAATGGCAACAAAATTTATGTTTTGAGATAAAATGAAGCTCAGAAGACTTGCTGAACACTCTGTTCCTTTTTGCAGATCTTACATTTAACATCATGTATTTTTAATTTCTTTGCTTACTAAGGAGGGGTATTGTTTATCACACTGGTAACACAAACTGGCTTTTCTCATCGGAAGGAGTAACCCCTGATAAGGTTTACAACTCCCAAGAGTCCCGAGGCAGCAACCCAAACGTTGTAATTAACCCTCACCTGGATCTTATTTCTATAAAAACACATCCTGTGGAGATATTCTTTTTTTCTTTATGCCATGGGCATTCCCTTAAAATTGGCCTGGAAAATACCATGGACTTGATTTTACATCAGACAGACATCTAACACAAACTGAGATGTAATTCATATTACTCTATAAGTCAAGACAATGAACTTTTGATCTATGACATTTACAGGATGTAAGTGACCCAATTGCACTCTGTAAATGAAAGATGTAACACTGCCCTTCAGCATGGCTTTCTATGATGACTCCTGTTAGGCCCCTACTGCACTCTGAGAATGTAAATAACCAGATTTCCATTTTCAAATCTTTAAAGTTTCTTAAATAGGTATTTTAGGCATTTAGTCTGACCTACAGAAGTTGTATCTTTCCTAACTTTTCCCCACAAGTCATGAAAACAGCATAGAAAAATGGTGCCTGAATCACTTTGCTCAAGGAAATTCTAGCTAAGATTGACAGGCACAAAAAAAGATATTAATATCACATACATTTAGTGGGAATTGTATCCTGCAATGATCAAAGCTATTTTTGGTGCAAAGAGATTAAGGGCTTGACAAGTTTTTAGCATTCAGTTGTAAGACAGAAAACAAAAAAAGCATCCATGGCCACTAATTCATGAGAGGATACCAAATGCAAAGACTTCACTTTTGCAATGGCAAACATATCAAAGTGGGTGGTTGTTGAAAAGGAAATGATCAGACCAGCATGTCCCTGCTGAAGGGCTACGAGTCTTTTTTAAGCTTTTAGCAATCTGAGCAGTTTCTACCCCAGCTCTAACAAATTAATACTTGGAAAACAAATTCTGAGCCCGTCAGCAATGCCATGCTTCAGTAAGCACTTTTCTATGGACTACTCCATCTTATTTTTCAAAGCTTAATCTCCTTCCAGCAAAGTATTTGGTTTAAAATACATGAGCAAACAAATTTTGCAAATTTAAAGTGACTAGGTAATATGGTCTGATCCAAAGTACGCTGAAATCAGAGCCTTCCTATCAACTTTAATGGAGCAACTATCAGACCAGATAGCTCCCAAAAACAGATCTGTGATTTAGGAGCTGGTTTGAAGAATGGGAAATTCCTTCAAAAACACAGAGCAGGAGAAGGCAGAAAGGTTTAAGGGAGAAGGCTAGCAATTTCTTTATTGTTTTGGGGTTTTTCTCTCATTTCTGATGAGGGAAATTAAACAGAATCTGGAAGGATTTCATCAGAAACTGGTACAGATAAAACTGGTAGTGGCCAGTGTCAGTAACCAACAATAATAGCGCAGGGAAGAGTACAGCAGAGAAAACACAGGCTCTGGATACCAGAGTCCAGCAGTCTGCAGCTAAGTGTTCCTGAAGCAGAAATTATGTGTTTAAAGGAAGAAAAATTGGCAGGGAACTGTCTCATCCATTTTGAAACTCATGTAAAGTTTTAGCACCCTGAAAGTGTAGGGCAAGAAATGTGAACTCAGAAAGTTTAAGAGCAGAAAAATAAACAGCTGAAGTCTCAGAAATATTGTTAAATGACCTGTAATGCTAAATTTAAACGTCCACATTCTTCCTAAAACTCTTCTTTTTAAATGCAGCAATTTGATGACCGAAGCAATGAACAAAAAGATGAAATCCAGTAGAACACTGAGTTTCATATAAGATGATGATGCAAATATCAAGATAACATCCCTTTTATACTATTTTATCCTCATTGTCCATGTTATTCAGCCTACTTGACCCAACCTACAAAATCTGCCCAAAATATCTGTACACATTTACATATAAAAAGTTAAGGAAGAACTTAATACAAGAAAATAAAAATGACCTGCAGGTGGTACAGCTAATTCTCAAACTGCAGCCTGAGCTTCTTCGGTTTGTTTCTCAGTGTTTTATTTTCTTTACAACTGACTTTAAGGTCAGTTCTGAACTTTTTCCACTGCTGTGTGAAATACCAGCAGAGTTGATAAACTTACATTTCCTACAGATTTTTACCTTTATCAATTTATTTTGCCATATTTGCACAAGTTCTCCCAGTTTCTTCTTATGACGTCCTCTAACGTTTTCAGTCACGTCATGTTCTTCCCCTAGCAACAATACTGTCATCTGCTTAGCACATTCACTAACTACCAGCCAGGCAAGTACTGAGTTTCCTATATAAATACATATATATACATATATATATATACACACACACATATATTTAAATATACACACTNTTGATAAACTTACATTTCCTACAGATTTTTACCTTTATCAATTTATTTTGCCATATTTGCACAAGTTCTCCCAGTTTCTTCTTATGACGTCCTCTAACGTTTTCAGTCACGTCATGTTCTTCCCCTAGCAACAATACTGTCATCTGCTTAGCACATTCACTAACTACCAGCCAGGCAAGTGCTGAGTTTCCTATATAAATACATATATATATATATATATACACACACATATATTTAAATATACACACTACATATATATACTGACCAGGGGAATGTACATGTTTGCATGATAACCAGTTGGAGAGCTCTCCAAGCCATTTTAGTATTGCAAGGCATGACTTTCTTTTTTTTCTTCTTGTCCCAAGAAGGGGAGGTAATGAAAAGAACCATCAGGTGCCCAATATTGGCATGAGTGGCATTTACTTCTGCCTTTTCCTCTGGCAAAGGACTAAAATGCACCCTTTTCTTTCACATTCTCCATCACACTTCTTACTAAACATAAGTAAGTGAGGTGTTCAGCAGGGAAACATCTTAAACGCACCAAAGTCAATTTCAGGTGTTAGAATCATCTCCCACTTCCTGGCAAATTGCCTAAAATTGAACTTAAGGGAGCATATGTGTCCATCCAGTCAAGTTCTCTACTGAAGTACTGAGATTTCAATAGATGTGCAAGCCAGCACACTGCTTCTTGCATCTGCTGTACCTTTGAAAACTATATTGATAGGAAACATCAATGTTCAGTTGTTTCTGCAGTATCCCTATACTACACTGTATTAAATGTAGAAACTCTCATCAGAAACTGCATGGGATTTGTCGTCAGTATTCTTCCTTGAATAATTAATCTAGAAATTTGTTTCTACTAAAGTCCAAAGGAATGGCAACTCTCATGGAACTGAATGTATGTGATGCAATCAGTCCTGACAGCAGATAGTGAATGAGCAGAGTTTCTGCAAATGGGCCAAAATGGGGTATTTAAATCATATTGGGTTTTGTAGCTCTGCTGTGACTCCCACTCCTATGAGCTGAACTGAGACCTTCTGAGCAGCTCGATCTGCTTGGATCATGTCTACACAGAGAAGAAGCCATTATCTGGACTGCAGTGGTACCTTTGCAGGAGTAGACCTCCCTCTCCCAGGCTAGGCGCTGTTCCTAAGCATATTTCATATTTCCAGTCTGAAACAGAAGACTAATTTCATATGATACTGAAGAATAAGTTTTCCATGGGGCTTTCTTTGACATGCTCTGCTGAAGTCCTTGTTGTATCTCATATGCACAGTGAGGCCAATAACACCTACTTATTGTGAAGGAGGCACAATAAATCTCTTCAAGGCTGATTCACCAGCAGTGGCTAAGGTGGAAGATACCCAACACAAACAAATCTGACACCTACCCACAGAACTCTCCAACCAATGGCAGCATGTCCTTGGGAAGATACTTCAAGTTTGTCCTTCACTTTCTTTGTACCGCAGAAGCAGAACATTACTTACATTTCTTTGCAAGGTACACTGAGGTCTCTAGATGGAAAACATTTTACAAGTGAGAACTATATTATGCAAACACACATCTTTACCTGCCATCATTCATTTATGAACTGAAATGCATTTTCTGTATCCAGCTTTCTTGAAGTTGAGATTGTCCACTTTCCTGCCTCCTCCAGATTCATGGGCAGTGTTTATAACATAGGTGTTATAAAGGTTTATCTCCTCTTGTTAAGTTGCTTAGAAAGCAGGAGCAAAAGAGATGAGACTAATTGAATGGCTATAATGGCAGAATGGGTTTTACTTTCAGTGCAGCAGATAGGCATTTGCTGCAATGAAAAAAAACAACCAAGACAAAAATAGTGTAACTATTTCAGATCCTGCTTTCCCTAACAAAGCAGTTACAACAGAAAATTGTAAAAATATAAGCTCACATTAGTCCTTCTTACAACTCCTAATACTTTTCCATGACAAGAATGTCAAAAATATAGCCCATGAGACAGACTGATCCTTCCAAGTACTTTAATCTGGCCTGCAAAATCCACAGGGTGCTGTAATCCGGATCTGGCCTGCCAGTCAGCTCCAAGGTCTTCCTATCGATACAACTTCATCAAGAGAAACACAAGTGGGAGTGGAGGGAGGAAAAGGGTGTATTTCAAATAAAGTGAATACTTGCAAGAGCAACACGTTGTCTCTGTGCAGTTCCAGGAGCCTGGGTCTGAAGGAATGCATCTCCCAAAAGGCTTCCCAAAGGAGTCCTGCTGCCCAGGATCCCTGATTCCCTGGGGATGAGTGAGGGGCAGCTCTCTTGTGTTATGTAGCAGTCCAGCCTTCTTCTCTATGCAACTTTATTTCACAAGAGCTGACAAGAAAAGCATTAAAAAAAAAAGGAACTCCAATGCTTTATCAAAACTCCTGGCTTAACACAGCTCCTGCTCAAGTCCAGTGCTGCATGAACATATACCACCAGCAACTGCATAATGCAATAACATAATCACTGCAGGAATAAGCATTTCCAGCCTTGAATGGTATCACCACACAACATTAATTGCCACTGGTACTTCTCTAAATTAGTGGACTATCAACAGACTGCTGCTGAAGTTATTACACTGGAAAAGCTTTAAAAGGAATCCTCAGGTCTATGTAAAGAGTAAACATGAGCACTTCAGACACCTAAACTGAATCTCTCACCACATCTCAGCAGATTTAAGACCACAGTGCTGATGAACTGGCTCCTCCCTCTCTCACACAACAAGGACCTGACGAACATCCTCTCTTCCCTTGCACAGAGATGAGCGAACACTGAAAATGAATCCAAAGCACAGATTTATTTTAGGCCAGATCATTGTGCTGCACTGACCTACTTCAGAACAACCCAGTCACTAAAGCATCACAGATGACAGGTTAGGGGTAACAGTCAGTGCAGAACTGTAGTGGACCATCGCCTTCCATAGTAGTGAGTATTCAGAACAGTGTAGTGAGTATTAAGCTGAGAGGTAAATCCTACTGCAGTTTAAAACTGGTGCAGGACCATTCACCTCTCCCTCCCTAAGGTAACACAGTGTTGGTGGAAGTAGAACTCAAAGCCATTGCTCTCATTGGAGACAGAGGTTCAGCATGCTAACCTGAAGCACAGCAAAAAGTTTCTGGACCTAGCAATGCCATATCTCTACTTCCCTATGTACTCAAGTAACAGGATTCAGCCTTTCCTCCCCTGTTTCATTTAGAGGATGTAAAGCTAGGTTAAAAAGTAAGGCAGAAGTAAGTGAAGTCATCTGACTTTATCAGCCCTTGATTTCATAAAATGTGTCAGAGAGAGAGTGGATTATAACTAACAATAGGTCTTTTTTTTTTTTTTTTTTTTTCCCAAGAGGTCTCAGGAGATGCCATTTGGAGGTGGTTAAAAGAAATAAAATAGGTTGTCTCTCCATGGGCAAAGTAGGAAAAGTAGGTTTTCATGTGGGGGTGCTGTAAAAAGAACAAAGGCAGAATATCTGCTGAATCACCACAGTCTATTCACTATACTCAAACAATTCTAATTCTCCTGAATTTGCAGTACCCAGCAATCAAGCAACAGTGCTGCTGAGATGAATTTTAACCAACACTATAGCAATCAAATAAAAGCAACTGCACTGCAAACTAACCCTTCCAGATGACATCTACTGCTATCACTCAGAGCCAAATAAATCTGTTGGCATGCAATAATAATGATGACATGCATCTACTGAAAGTCAACACCACGGTCTTTCTGTGGATGGAGTCAAACGATTAATTCCATGATAATCACTTTTGGGAGCCACTTGAGAGATATATCAATCAAGGGAAAGCTCCTTGGTCAGCATTTTTAAGAATATAAAGAAATGAATACAAATGAGTGTGGTAAGGAAAACAAGTGTGATGGGGAACAAAGAAAATAGAGGGACTAAAGCTAGAGATTTGCCACTACTTACAAGTAGTAGGGTTTAGATACTAGCCATGCAATGCCCTCTGCAAAGCACCAAGGAGCTTACAAGTTTTCATTCAGGCTGACAAACTGAGTCACTCTTTCTACAGACTTTACAATTGGTATAAAAACCAAGAGTAACAAAAACATCCAGTTTATTTGGCCAACCTTCAGAATCAGGAGTAGTGTTTGTTGTTAGAGTATTTAAAGACAGATTTTACCTCCCTCTGGCTACAGAATTACATGCATCAAGGATTTTTGAGATTTTCTTTTTCCATACAGTGATATGAGTAATTAATTATCTCTTTCTTTTTGAAAGGGAAATAAACTCTTGCATGTGCTGTGACCAAGCACTCACATAGAAAAAGTTTTTAATTCTTTGGAAATAATCACTGCTAATTCCCTGCACCTCTTAGAGGTCTCAAATCTTGTAAGGTGCCAGCTTACAGGCTTAATATTCATTGACTTCAGGGATTGGTTTACACTCAATACCAAGACTTCAATTACCAAACAGAAATAACACATAGTTAATGGACTGCTTTATGCAAGAGAATCCCATTCTTGGAAATTAGCAGATTCACCTATGTAAAGGTGTCAGACTTTTGCCTTCCTGCCCCAGCTTTGACAGAAGACACACCTGTTATCAACTTTATGCTCTTTCATGAGCGTTACCACTACCTGTGCCCAGTCACATACACACAGATGTGTTCTTAGTGCTGCATTTCCCATGCTAGAGTCACACCTGTTGTGCAGGCATACTCAGACTGACTTTAGCCAGCAAGAAGTTTGGCTTAACCTTTATAATAAGGATATTCAAGACAGATTCATTCTTCCAGTTTGAAACATCTGAGCAGAATACTTAAATTAGGAGAACAGTCATTTTGTACTCCCTCAATAGTAAATGCAGATAGGCAGACACCTCCAGAAAATTAGCAGATTGGAGACTGAGTCATACTCTGGGGGTGTTTGTCTCTCCAGCAACATAAAGGAAACCAAGGATTTCACTCCTAACTGGCACGGCAGTGACTACCTGAGCGATACCTCCAGTAAGGCAAGACAGGCGTAGGCTGCAATGCAGAAGGTCGAGATGAACTCACCCCACAGCTGGAAAGGTCTGAACTCTGTTCCTGGGATTTAACTGCTATGGGTATCTGAGATAGCAGCATAAGTCTGCCCTGCAGGGGTCTATCCTGACCAGAGGATGCTTTCTGAAAGACGCAAACAACAAAATGTGACGTTTTCATTACACCCTTGTGATGGAGTTTCAGAGACAATTAAGCAGATTAAGAAACTAGGAAATTATCTTGTAGGAGATTCTTAATTGTTTTTATTTCCCACCTCCAGCAATACTTACATTTGTTTCTTTAGTATTTAATAGTTGTCTAGTTTCGAGGGTTTTGTGAAAATTATTGTACATGGGAAATGAGGTAGCTGTGAACAGCAAGGAGGAAACACAGCTCTATCTTCAGGTACCAATCCCAACATGGTAGGAACTGGCTTTTCTGTTCTGTTGTGTTTGTGAAGAAAAGTTGAACTTTGCTTTTCAGTTCTTCACAGGGAGGTTTCCATTACAGCTAGCCAAAACAATCAAAATTTCAAAACTATCTACTCTCATTTCCCGTCAGACATGTTATTGAGGGATCCTTGCATCACAGTTTCTGTGGGTTTTGATAATGTTAAAATGACAGTATTCACTTGTCTCATTTTCTTTTTTCCCCCTTTTTTTTTTCTGTTGTTGTTTAATACAGAAATCATCTTTACGTGTTGCTACAGCAGGGCTGTTCCCAAAACATTCATCTGATCACACATTGATACCACACACAAGAGGAATTTTGAGTAGCTACAAGTTGTGTTGATGTTACTCTACCTATTTTAATGAAGTCAAAAGGTCTTGACTGAATGCTACACCTTACAAAATAGCACAAAAAAAAAAATGAGGTAACCACCAGACTTCCAAATTAAGCACATTATTCCTACTATGCCCTGCAACCCCATCTCTACCAGGACTCATTTCTTTATACTTTTACACAGCTTTATATTTAGCTTGAAAGAATAACACCCTCCCCCCACCCTCCCCAATGAGAATAAAATTACTTCTCTTCTTAACTATCTTTTTTCAGTACCAAAGGCAATGTTTTATTCTCTAGAAGGCAAACAGCAGATGATCTCAACTTTGGTGTTCCTCTTGCACATAACCAAATCTCCCCAGTCAATGTCCAGATGTGTGGGAGCACGTCCAATAGCCTGCACCTCCCAGGTATTAGATGTGCACATGACAGCGTTTTCGTAACAATTTGAATAAAATTCCTCGAATGTTACCTAACTGGAGACTTGCCACAGAAGAAGAAATAGCATTTTTTTTTTTTAAGAGAAGCTTCTGCTTGTTTAAATGAGCTACCAATACACAGTCGCAAAAGTGGTGCAAGTATGGATCATATATAATTAATAATACATCACAAATAATTGGTGATGCAGTGGAAGAGTAGCATAAGTCCAGGGGGAACAGAAGTACTGCTAACAAAGCAATACACTTTGTGATTCAGCAGGAAGGAATTAATGACTTCAAGCCTGAAATAGAAATGTGGACAGGTAGCATTAAGAGAAGTTTGATCCTCCTTTTTGTATAATGGAAAATGCTCTAAAAATGCACAGAACCTTGAGTAGCGTAAAACTTTGCTGTGTGATTCAGCAGTGAAAACAAGTTTTGAACTTTGCAGATTTTACTGAAAATTTCACACATTATATTGCAAATAAATTCCTAGCTATTGCCAAGCTTCCATTCACAGAAGCAGTCTAGTCTAACTCAAGATATTTGTAAGAGATCATGGCTGTAAAGTCGGTGGAAATCAGAGGCAATTATTTGCCCTGAGTATTGGAACGTGGCCTCTTTCTTCAGGCTTTTAAATACTGTGACAAAACAAACAGTAAATAATAATACCAGAACAAATTTGATTTAAGTAAACTCTGTTTTTCTGGATTTTATTCTTCAATAGGTAATTGAAGTGTTACAATGACAACCTTAATCTTTGCATTTCCAGTTTTGGAAAATTCATAACTATATTAAACACTATTTTCTATTTGGTATTTCCAGAAGATGTATAATAGATTTGTAGCATCATTTAGTAAATAAATTCATTATGCTTTTCATTAAACTATACTAGGAAGCAAGAACCTTTCTCTATTATTGATTGTCATGAGCAGTCTGGCATGAAATTTTTGATGTAGTTTTTCTGAGGATTAAAAAGTTGAGCATAAAAATGTATTATTGATTGCACACTGCAAAGTACAGTATACTGCTCATCCAGCTCATATATTATTGATTAAAACACTCAACAGTTCTAACCTTCCACTCAGTCGCTCCCAGGTATTTTTTTCATGCAGATGTCAAGGTACTGGGCTTACAGATTGGACTTCCCAGGGAGTTTGGAAAACTCATAGAGTAGCTACTAGAGTTATTTAGATATGCTTTGTTGATATTCTTAGAGTCCACACACTCAGAGAAGGGACTAGGTGGGCAAAAAAGCCAGCTTGCATCTCACTTGTGTGTTACCTGAAAGATATAGCTGACAGAGCAAACAATTCATATTAGCCAACAAACTTTGTATCTGGTTAGGCACAGATGTCAAACATGAGTCTGCAAATACCAGTCTGCATACCAAGAACAAAAGCAAAAGTTGTTCAACTTCACTACTGCTATGCCTGGAACAAGACTAGAATGAAAAGGGGATTTATGATTTGGGAAATATCTCAGGATCTTGATGGCCTTTCCTAAAGTCTAGAGCGGAGCATGTTATACACCAGCTATTTATCAGAGCTGAAATTGAAAGTATGATGAGCACAAATGAGGTTACATCCTGTGGTTGCCTCTACACTGCTAGATTCTTACACCTCATGGATTTATCTTGAGCCATGCTTAGATTTTGCACACTGCATTTGCCTCCTTTAAAGAAGTATTGAAAGCAAAAACTAGGTATTTATTACATTTGGCACAAGGAGATAAAATACTGAATGATGAAAATTAAAACAGTTACTATAGAGAATTTCTTTCTTAATTAGTTTAAAAAGGCTTAGAAAAGGAAGTGGACAGGAATACAACTTTTCTGTGCTGTGATCTGGATGCAGAAGAAGCATCTTTTATCTAGAGAAAATCAAGGGAAATATATTTAACAAAAAATCCTTTCTGCAATAATTAGCACCTCACCCACAGAGATCCTATTGGAATATTCTAGTATGCTATCATAAAAAAAAAAAAAAGAAACTACCTCTACATAAGGACAGAAGTGATAAAAATAACATCACCAGGGTAGTGGCTACTTGACAGATTTCACAGAATAATAAATCGAATGACAAATACTTGAACATTGCAGAATTGATGAAGAAATCTCTTTCCTGAGTGTATCAATTCACAAATGTCTCTAAATAACACAGACTAGCAGCCTACTCACAAAAAGACTATGTAATATTTGTCATCATGTAATTCATGAATGATGTGACCATTTTAAAATAAACAGAAAAGTATTCCTTTCAATTCCTGAGTGAGAATCCAAACATACATCTCTCACAAAGTTAGAAACCTTTCAAATGTAACTTTAAAAATGTCTTTTGTATCCACTTGACATCATGACTTTATGTTGGCTGAATATTGTCAAGATGAAAAAAAAATCAGGAATAAAAACCCAATTTTCCATGTACCAGGTTAGTACCACCAATCATCTCATCATAGGCTCCCCAGTGGGGCTTCACTTGCACGGATTGCTTTGCCATTTGAAAAGATTACTCAGAGCCAAACAGCAAACTACTCTGCAGATACTGTATAAAGTAGAATTAGAATATGTGTAGAAGTTAATCTGTTCCATGGCCTGGCTACAGAATACATTGATCTTTCCTATTTTTACTGAAGAGGCATGTTTGGAGTGTTGGGTCCATTTTGGGGATTCTCAGTACAAGTGAGACGTATTGAGGTGAGTCCAGCAAATGGCCACTAAGGTAATTAAGAGAATGAAGCATCTCTCACATGAGGAGAGTCTGAGAAAGATGGCACCACTCAGCCTGGAGAAGATAAAGGTTGCAAAGATCTCGTCAATGTGCATAAGTAGAATCATGGAATCATTATTGCTGGAAAAGACCTGAGGAAGGTAGATTGGAAGAAGGGCAAAAAGAGTATCAGAAAATGAAAATAAAGCATTGAAGAGTCCATTTCTTCAGTTACACTGATCTAAAACAGGGTAAGCCCAGCAAGCACAGAGCACTTGAGCTGCTGCAGCAAGTAGAGGAGATGCAAGCTCTGAAAGATTAACCAGCTCCTGGAGCAGCACATTAGTATTTATACTGACTGATCTGTAATTCCTGCTTGTTTCAAGGACCAGGTACCCAAAGACTCATGGTGCCTTAGATTCTGTGTTTCTAGACATGCCTGGAGAGGTGGTGGAGGTGCCTAAACAGGGAACACAGTGATCTAAGGCGTAGGCAACCCTCCTGCCTACTGTATGCGTAGTTCAGCTATTAGAGGCTGCATTAAGTACTGAGTGCAGAGACACCAGGGAGGTTACTGTCTCATCCAGCCAATTATCACTTTTCTTTTCCACCTTTCAGGTTTTCATTTCTTATTACTCAAAATTGTGCTTAAAGAATCCACTTGGAAGCACGTCCTTGCACAGCAACAAGAGACATACATCACCACTGCTTCTGGGCTTTGACCAAGAACCTATTTTCAAGTCAAGAGGGAGTTCTGCCAACTAGTGATCAGAACTGGCTTTTCATCCATTTACTTCTCATGTGTCAGGGAAACACTGCCATGTGAGCAGCAGCAGGATAGCACAGATTGCCATAAAACAGGTAAGAAAGTCACCGCTCACAGCTTGCACCCTGATGTAGTGGAAATCTGACCGAGACAACTGCCAGAGATAGGTAATAGTTGAGCTACTCTAGTAGCTGTAGGAATAGAGAGACCTGAGACATTTCCATAAAGAGATGTATATACTCCGGTTACTTCCGCCTCATGAGTTCCTTACACACACAGTGAGACAGCAGGGAAAGCACAAAGAGGATTTATCTCACACAACTTGCTTAAATCAGCTTTTAACCTCAATGGAACTAACTGAATCACTGGGCTCAGCATGTGTGTATATGTAAAAATAAGGATAACTAGAATGGAGGGACGTGTATACACCCCATCTGCCAGGTGGCAGTTCTCCCTGCTCAGTTTCAGACAAGCTATGGGGAAACAAGAGCTGCATGCTACTGGATAAACTGGGACTGGGTAGCCATACAATGGCACTGTGAGCACAACCCCAAGCCAATCAGGAAAACTTCAGTGAAACACAGATTGGGACAGCAAACAAACCTATCTACAGTATTACTTCCTGTAGTGAGCTCAGACCATCCTCCCACTCCCTTTCATCTCAGTCTTAATAAAGAGATGTCAGATTTACAGGATCATCTCTCCTGCCCCTGCGTCAGTGAAACTGTACTAGATTTTGCAAGTGAATCTCCCAGATAAGAAAAGCAAATCAATTTGTCTCTATTTCTTCATTGTGCTAGTATCTAAAATATGTTCTCTGGGATTAAGCAAGGGATAGACAGTCTGCATAAATGCTGCAGGGGAGGAAGCAAAAATGGTGAAAGAAGGGGTAAAGAGAGAAATCTGCAAAACTAAAGCAGTTTGTAGGAATGAGCAGTGCTTCATTTCTTCACAACATATTGGAAGAGAGATGAAAAAGCAACTGCTGGGTGAGCACTGACAGCAACATAAAGCAGCAGCCACCACCTGAAATACCCAGGTGGTATTTGCAACACTCTGACTTTATATTTCAAAAGTAAAATATCCTCGTTGTGATTTATTACTGTTCTTTGAAGTATGAAGTAGTATTTTTACTCCAACAGTCACTAAGGTAATCTTGCATAAGAAGAAAAGGAACAGAATCTAAGGGAAAAACAGAGGAAGGAGATTCACATATACTTTCAGATTATTTTTTTTTTTACTAATCATATGTGTTAAAAAACTTCAAACTCAAAGAACTAGTCACCTCTCAAACTTTTTCTGCTTCATGCTCTTTCGTCTTGCAAGACAACAGGACACCTTTCGCTTACTGAAGATGTCTGGTGGCTCTAGATATTTAAAAAAAAATCAAGCCTAATTCACCAGCCTTGAGCACTGCTTTGCTTGTTGTGCAATCCAGTATAGTCAAAGAAATGACATCAGATAACACAAACTAAGAACACAGCTAAACAAGAGCAGAGTGCACGCTTAACTGCAAAAGCCACCCATAGTCTTCTCCTCATCACTTGCTTCTTCTGGAATAAACTAGAAGCAGCCAAGATTTTAAAAAGCTCCATTTTATTACCATTTATTCCCTGCTATTGTATTATGTCATCAAGAATTACCAGTTCATGGGGTTATTTCATTACAACCTTGTATAAATGTATAGCTAGAATCCAGTCACAAAGATATTGAAACAGTTTTTATCATCATCAGAAGTAACAGGTAAAACTTTTGTCTCACAAGAAAATGGTAGAGATGGAAGACAATGGGGTAGTTTTCAGTTTGCAGTATATAACATTACCACGCATAACTTATCCTTTTCCTTCTTTTACTTTCTGTGACAATCACTATTGCTTCTACCTCTTCTGGAAACCTATGCTGCGAGGACATGACAGAAACTCAGTAAAATGCAAAGCATACACAAGCAGCTTGAAATTTATTGCTAGAATAATAAAGATATAAACCAATTTTTAGCATTCTTTGCTTCTTTAAGCAAATTGAAACCCACAGATTTCTCATTAGGGTGAGTCTTGCACAGTATGCAGCGGCAGTGGCGATTTTTAACCACTCGTGAAACCAGGTTTATATCTGCCATCACAACAGAAGCTTGACATATTAAAGCTGTCCATTCTTCTATCTCCACAGCTACTTTAAGGAACATCTCAGACACCTGAGTCAGCTTTACTGCTTTAGTCTGCATTTCTGTCTTCTCATCGTATATAAAGATTTGATGCTCATAACTTCCATAAAAACTGGAGGCAAAGGGGAAGAAGAAAATCAAAACAAACAGCAAGAACTACCTAGAACAGTGTTAGCAACCCAATTGCCCTAATGATGTGATACAAGACACTGGGGTTAAGAGAAGGTATACACCTGAGCCAGAGACACAGCTGCAGTGATGAATTGGCTTACTTCTATCCCATGCTGTAACTCTGGGGAAAATCTGAATATCAGACAAATAGGAAAATTGTCCCTTTATTTAAACAGAGGTAAGAGACACCTGTGTGAAGGTTTACTGGCTACTGACAACTGTCCCATGAGTTTGGAAGGTCTAGGAACACTGCAGACTGTGACAGCCTGGGTGCTGGGTGGCCAGGGCAAAGATAACAAAGGTAACTGATCTAGCTACATCTGCCTTCAGCTGCCAGCACCCAGAAGTATGAGTAACTCTGAAAGATCATGAGCATTAAATATGATCTACCCTTGCACTGACTGGCATATTCATTATATGACTCCTCCAGTCCAATTAAACAGCAGCTGCTGACTGATTTGAATGCACCACCACTCAGTCCATGATTACTGCTGACACGACATGAGCTGTATAAAGGGCTCTTTCAGGAGAGAGTTGTGCAATCTGAATAAAGGCAATTGTCTTTTACTCTAAAGAAAATGCTTTGCATGAAGTCTATTAGATTTGCATTGCACAAGAATTACTCCAAATAATGCCTGAATCCTTAATGCTGCTAATGAAAAAAAAATAGTATTTTTCTAGCAAACAGGAAGGTGAGGCCAAGAGAGAGGGTAATGGACATTTATTTTGATTAATCAGGTTTCAGAGGGCAAACCACAGGTTTTACTAAAATGCTGCTTATTAAAATAATTTCCCAATCAAACAGTATTTACCCAGAATTGCAAAGGTGCCTGCTAGGTCAGCCCAGCCTGGAAAAAAAAGATGCTTTTAAATATACTAGGTAGTCCAGTCTGTCAAAAGAAGCGTTGCACCTAATCTAACATCTTTTGAAATTAAGGGGTACAATTCTGAGGCCACTGAAGTGGATAACAAAGCTATTAACTGTGCTGGGCCAGGGTGTTCACCTGTTTTAAACACTATTGTAAGCAAATATTCCTATTGGATACAGACTATTCTGGAGAAGCAGTAAGAATGAACACAGAGGTCTCTGCACTCCACAGTGTAACACAGCTCCAACCCCTAGAAAACGTAAAAAAGTAAGCCATGATACAAAATGGTTAGAGCTTTTAAGCAGTCAAAGTAGATAATGCAGATTTAGGACTAATTTGGCAACATCCCTAGACTGTAAAAGCCCATATGGGAGCTTTGAATTTTGAAGGGTTCTTGATAAAGTTTATAGGCAAGAGAGACATAAAAAAATCTTAATGACTTAAAATGACCTTCTGGATGGGCAACATCACTAAATAACTAAGCAAAGGAAATTTGTCACGGTGGTATTAAATGTTGCTGCACAATTAACAGTGATTAATCAGTAAATACCCAAGTTAAAGTGTACTCCTAAGATGTGGACACAGACATTTGCCATATCCTTGCTGAGAGGGCCTTTTAAATTATGAGATAAGACTGCAGGAGAGGGAATAGGAGAGAAGCCCCTGCAGTCAATTCACTTCCAACAAAAACCAAGTAGGACGAAAAGAAACACCATGTTCGGAAGTGACCTTCTACAACAGGGATAACTTGCAAAATGTTAATCTGCCTCTTGGTTCTTCTGTAGTCTTCACTCAGAAACCCATGAGAGACTGGGCATTCAGGATGAAATAGAGGATAAAATCAATATTTTAACATGGTATTTTACTTTCAAGTCTGTGTTCCAAACAGACACAAATCTCTGCCAACTCTAAATGCTTAAAAATCAGCGTATGTTTAACTTAAACTAATCACTGTCAGGGATTAATTGAAATGAATTGCCTTCAGGAAATGCTCATCTGACTCAACTGTCTGGAGAAACGCTCTATCATAAATCCTCAAAACAAAGTGTCTTCAAAGTTATATTGGCACAATCTACCAGGGAAGGAAACCAGCAACCACTGTTGGCACTGCCATGAAGACAAGCATCGGCAAATCTGTGGCTTCAGATAAGCCACTATCAAGTACATCTGGAAGAAATAGCTTTTGACACTATAGCTCCTCGAGGCCATTCATGGCAAGATTTGGTACAGAACTGTCAGGTTTATCAACATGAGAAGTGATGTACTGACTATGGGAAGGCTGATATGGTGCTAGTAGACAACTGAGCCTCTTGACCACCAGCCCAGTCATAGTCATCTTTTTTTGTAGGTTAACTTATGAAACAAAAAGTAAAGCAAACCAAACCCAAAGATATGCAAATCTTAAAATTACCATCAAATCAGCAGTGGCATTTAAAATAAAACCCACAGAATTTCCTGTGTTCCCTTCTCCCTGATCTTTTAATTATTCATATCCAAAATTGGAAAATAGGGAGAGCTAAACATTCAAAAGCTGAAAAGGTCAACAGGGACAGTAGCCTGCAGGAAAATTAAAGGGATTTCTTGCTCTCCTTCAGCTGGGAATATAGATACTGGGACTACATCCAACAGGAAGGACATCTGGGCTAAAGAGAATAGGCATATGGATTGATCTGTGCCAGAATGGGCACTGCCAGCAATGAAAATCAGCTAAAGGGAAGGCAGAAAAGCATTAACTCCTTTTTTACTGTCTATAGAGATATATCCCAGGAAGCTCTTGGGTTTTTTTGCAGTTGTCCCTCTCTTGCCCAACACTGAGTATGGGAGCACAGGTAATTTTTTACCCTTTTACACACACAAGAGGCTTATGTTTCAGAAGGTCTTGATACCCTCAGTAACAGTGAGCTCAGAATACATGAGGAAAACAAAGCGGGGACATCCAACATAGTGGGCTTGAGCTTGACTGCCCTTCTAGAACTCAATCAAATTAAACAGAAGCAGATTTAAGATTGTATTCCTAGCAGACCAGTCTTTTCACTCTTCCTCTTTCACCTGTTTTCCCTTTTTCTAAAAGAAAGAAATCTTAACTCAAAAAAACCCACCCTTTTTCAATACTCAGCATGCTGCTACCCACTCTGCTTAATGCACGCCACCTGCTGCACCCTCCTCAGAGTCTTTTTCACATCTAAGACAAATGTCTGCTGGCAATCCCAACACTCACAAAATCGTGATTCAGGTATTAACATCTATAAGATTTTTAATACCATATATTAGTGGATTTCAATTTGCCTTTTGGATATGGATTTATTCTAATTCAGTTGTTAAACTGTTACCTTCAAGTTCATAGCCTTAAATAGGAGATGGAAAACTGACACAACAGTTGATATCAAGGTTGGCTAGACTTGGAAAGGACCCATAAGACTCAATAAAGTCATAGCAGTGGGTCATGAGAGTTGCTCAGTGTAACGGATACTTTGTCACTCATAGCAGTCAGGTAGCTTGAAACAACCTTTTTGAGACTGTAAGGTGCCTGTGTCACTTGCCAAAGGACATTCTTGCCTATCTCACTAAGATAATGAAAGATTATATGTAGTCCATCAATTACTTATGGAGTCTCTATTAATATTTCAGGGTTTGTACTCATAAGTAAACCAAATTAATTAGAAACTTACATTTTTTCCCCCCCTTCAATATTTTCCTTTGACACCAGTCCTAGTTAGACACCCTTGCATATAGATCTGTATTTGTCTGCCATAAATCATTTAAATAGTTAGATCAGCAAATAGAACAACTTTCTCTTTACATTCAGCAGTATCAAATACATATATAGAGGAAATCAGCCGTAGATGTTTGGCTTGGCTGAGCTTCCAGGCCAGTATCTGACCTTCGACAGGGAAAATTCATCAGTCAGTCATGATCACCCAAAACAAATCTCAAGAGTCTTTTATTCTAGATAACACAATGAGAAGCAGACACAATGGTGTTACTGTAGGACACTAACACCTCCTTGGTAATTATGTACTTCTATCTGGTACCTGGCATCTTTCATATATACACAGCTCACCACTGTTTGATTCACAAAGACATAATTAAAGCACAATCTACCAGCAAAGTAAGAGGCAAATGAGTCACACAAGTGAAGGCATATATATTGCTACCTTCTCTCTGCACTAACTGCATGTCTGCCTGTTTCTTTTTTTATTCTCAAATAAAATTGGTTTTATTCTCTCACTTTATTTCTATGCTCTTCCATACTCATTTTTTTCTTATCTTTTTGCTTTATACATCTTGTAGCTATAACTATTGATGCCTTCATACAGATCAGTATCTAGACATACATAACACACTCACTGTGCTCTAGGTGAAGTTGATAGAACTTGCTTGGATTAGTACCCACTCCATAATTCTCCCTCACCCCATCGAATTATTGGGAGTTATTTCAGTGCTATTCTCTGGGCTTTATACACAGCATACTCTGGTGTGTTCTCATACAGTCTTTTGCAGTGCAGACATACAGTTACTATTGTTTCAGCATGAACTTCCATTCCTCTTTCTGTCTCCATTCAGTTGTTAGCCACTGAGGACCCTGTCCCAGTGCTTAGAAAGCTCCTCATTTGGGTTATCAGTTGCCATTTCTTCCTATTTTCTTTCTCCCCAGCGGTTGGATATCTCTACCTCTTTACATTTCCTTTTAGCATCTTTAGTTATCCTTCCTATTCAGGTAAGAACAAGAATATTTTCCTTCTCATTTCCATTTATTTACACCCTTCAAGCTAACCCAGAAGATCTTTTTTCTGTCACCTCACCTTTGCTGGGGAGCAACATAAGTGCAGCTACCCCAAGCATGACTTCATACTGCCAGGTCCAGCTCCCACAGTACCTGAGTGGAGTTGACACAACAGGATCAGCATCAGGTATCCTCTCAGCACACACAGCAAGGGAATGATCCAGACTTCAGGTCAATCCAAGAGATAAAAACAGCAACTCAGGAGACTGGACTGGAGACAGGAACCACACAGCAGAGCTCTGACCAAGCCCTGAGCTCAACTGAACCGTGAGCAAGATACTGCAGATCCAAGTGAAGCTGTTTAGGGTAGTTAAAAGCCATTAGTGCCCTCAGGATCCTGACAATCTCCTCCTTCTTTACCACATGTTTTTCTTTACTCTTTCAGGCAACTTTATATATGATCAAGCACCATACCCATTGCACTGTGATAGTACAGATGGCAGTGACACCTCTCAGCTATGTAGCTTGGAAAGAATTCATTTCTAAATCACAACCATTGGATCATCAGCTACAATGTTTTCTATTGAAAATGTAATCAATAAAAAGGGAAAGTACAAAGTCTGATTAAATTGGGTCAATAAAGGCAAACATCAAGAGTTTCATTAAACTCTCTGCAAAAAGTGACATTTTGGAGAATATTATCTTTACAGAAGCTTTGCCAAACAATTATTCTTCTTGACAGCACATTTCAAAAAGTGCATTACAAAAATGACAGTGCTTTATTATACCACTCCTTGAAGAGAGTCTAGGTAGTCCCCTCTGGTGAGCCTTCTGACTGAGAGTATGTAAATTCCAGAGTGTATAGATGATCTTCATGAGTGTTAAGCCTACAGTTCAGCTTATTCTTTTTCCTTGCATAGGCTTTCATTGGGTTAAATTATTCAAGAGAGCCAGAGATGCCAGCCTCTCTAACTAAAATGCTGGGTAGAACATGTCTTACATCTGTAACAGCCTGTTGGTGTCAGTGTGTTTGTCCCTATAGCTCTGGAGAATTGCTATTAAATTGGATGGATTATCTAGTCTATAATTCTTTTTGGTAATTTATTAACTAATATCTCTATTTTTAGGACATTAAGTTTAATATCACAATTAACTTAAAAAAAATTAAAAACTTAAAAAAAAAACCCTAACTGTGAATCCACTACAAGGAGGAAAAAGATACCTAAGTATTTCTTCAGCCTTTACTCCTCATTGTTATTCATCTTCTTTTTCTGATTGCAGGCTTATTCATTGACACCTAAAGATCTCCCATTACCCCATTTGTCTCCCTGAAATGTCATGAACTGTTTTCCTGTTTCTTTGTAAATGAAATTGTCTAGTCTTGCTCAATAACTCCATGCTCCTCATCTTTCATCTTGTTCCCATCAACTACAAACTTGTCTCCTGTGATTTTTCCCCTTCTTTCCCCAAAGTGATACTTCTTTCCTGACCAGTCATCCACAAAACTCTCCTCTTTCCTCCTCATACTCCCTGCCTTTTCTCTCACTTTGCTTTCCTTAACTCACATGCTCTTCCCTACTGCACCCCTTGAGAGATATCAGCTGCCTCTGACACCTTTCCCAGTGGGAAATCTATGGTAGCATGCATGTAGAATGGTTGTTAGCCATATTTTTTTCCACTAGGAAGACTGAAAATAAAGACTAAAATCATGTGAAGATGGAGCGTACAGCTTTGTTTATCAGTAGAAAGTATTTTTATCCCAAGAGGTTTGGGTCGTTCTCTGCAAAAAAATGCTCTGCAGTTGTCTCATTCAGGATATGTCAGTGTTTAATAACACTGCACAAGAATGAATCTGAGATGAAGTTTTAATGGTTCTCTGCAGATTTTAACAGTTTCCAGCTAGAATAATTGCATAAATGGAGTCGTGAAAGGGAAATACAGTTTATGACTTTACAGGAGAAAGATATTTTTTAAGTTGTAAACGTTCATCCTAAGGTCTTTCTTGCTTCTTTTTCTTTCCAAGTAATTTACATTTGAGTGGTTTTATGTTCTGCCTCAAAAATATTTTGTTGATATTGTGTCGATATTGTCTGAGTATGAAAAAGGTGAGAGTGACACACTATTATAACTCTGGCCTTTGCCTCAGCTAGGAATCTGAAATGGAAAGATTACAAATCGGTGTAGAATCATACTGGCTGTAACTAGACACAGTATTTATTTAATGTTGTTATTCCTTTTTTTCAGGCGTTTCACAGGCAAATTTATAAAAAGATATAGTGTAAAGAGGAGGTTTCTCTTAGGGTGCTGAGTGTGCAAGCATCCATGGCATTCACACTCTGTTGCATGTCTTTGAATTCCCTCTTTTCCTCTCACAATCACTGTCACATCCCACCTGAGACTGAATTTTCTCCAAGACAGTGCACTGAGGAAGAGGATGTAAACAGAATTCAGCAGAAGAGTTTATTTTCACACGTATTTCTGCAAAATTCCTAATTTGCTAAATCAGAAGGATAAAAACAGAGCCCCAACTGCATCAAAATATTTCTTAAAACATATCCCTCTGAGATTTAGATTGTTTGGCCATGAACATTGGTCTTTAGTGGGAAAACAGATATTTTTAACAACAGATTTGAAGAGAATTCATCTAAGGAAAAGAAGTCTGACAGTTAAACACAGAATATAGTTGACTAAGCATCATTAATGTCTTTTTAGTCTTCTGTTTAAACATCAATAGCCAAGACCGTCTTTGCCCAGAAGTAAAAAAAATAACTGAGAAAGTTGCATATACACGATAATGTAAATTTTGTGAGTGCATTAAATATGAATGAGAAAGGAAACATCTGAAAAAAAAAAAACACTTCTCAAGCATTATAGAAATTATTTTACTAAGATTTATACAGCCATGGCAGTAAAACATTGCAATTAACTACTGCATGGATTACCTCAGTGTAACTTCTTACATGCTATTTCAGTTAGGGCAACTCCAACTATCAGTAAATGCAAATTTGCTTGGAGTTCATTTTTTTGCTACTTTCTCTGACTACTAGTAGACCTGTTATGCATGCTAACAACACTTGATCCCTTGTAGGGAGCAAGACTCTTTATCCTGTGTGCACGATCATGCCATATAACTCAAAAAAAGGATCTCAGAGTTACTGAAGTTCCCCAATGTCTTTCAGAGCCAACCCCCACACTCTGAAAAGGAGCTTGATCCTCTGCACTCTTCCAGAGGGAAAAATTTGCAAATTTGAAGCAGGCTATTTTCAGTGCAAAGTCTAAGTGACCATGGCCCGTTAAGAACCACTAATTCCCACTGCTGAAGAGGAATAAATCCTTGTGGAATGCTCCCCAGGTGTGCACATGCTGTCCCATGCATCTGACAACCCCTTCTGCCAAGGGTTGGTCTATTGCAAGTGGCTTCTGTCCTCTTCCCCCACCTCTTGCCTCTGATTACTGTCCTTGCCCACACAACTTGACAATCCAGACCAGGCTTATTTTTATCCTAGATCCATTCCTCAGCTTCATTCACCATGTGGTCCTGCAAATGGTTGTCCTGGCAGAACATATCAGCGCTGCAGAGTAGGGGTCAGGTTCAGGGGCAGGTTGGTGTCCATGCCAGCACCACTGCTGGCCCAGCACTGACTCCACTGCACTGCAGGCAGCTGCCCAGGGCTGACAGGTGGCACAGTAGGGAAGTTCATCCTCTTGAGATGTTTCTTGAGCGTCTTACTGTAACTGTCTGCCCCAGAGATGTCAATGGCCACTGTAGTGAAGGTAGATTAATGTTGCCAATACCAAACACTCGCAGTATCAGGTCTCATTTAGGACATTTCCTCCCATGGAAATGGGGTGAGAAGATGCCAGAGCACAGACAGGAGCTGGCACTTGTGACTCCCACCACTACCAACCTGTTTTTCAGGGCTCTTAAAAGGTGCTGCAGGCAGCAGCCTGTCCTCTCTGCCTCAGCAACCATAGCTTGGATGACCTACCTGGATACAGAGCTTGTGCCACTGTCCTAAGCCTGCACCAAGATCCATTCCCATTCTGCTCAGAAAGATGCTCTGTTCACGCTTTGCTTGCCTACCAGAGAGGAGACAGACAGACAAGAAGCAGAAGAAGATAATTATTCAGAGAAGAACAAGCAGAGATTTTAGACTTCATTTAGACATTGAACAATATACCGAAATACAGAAAAATGACATTTACAGACTCATTAATTGTATATGTAATTTGAGTAGCATGCATGGATGGTTTATTTCATTTCCGTTTTTTTGTTCTGACTGAAATTTTTCAGTATTAAAAAGAATTTTACCACTGAATATGCCTGTACTTATGGTTAGGGGGGTTTTAAATAAATTAATAAATGCATTAGAACTAGCAGTGTAAGAAATTCAAATCCATAAAGTTTGTGGAAGGTGGTACTTCAAACAGTGCTGTTTCACAATTCTGTGAACCAATGATATCAGAGATATGCACAGTAAAAGTCATCTGCCCTCTGGGCATGTGGTACCTGTTTATAGCCAAAACTGAGGAGATGCTATTTGAATAAAGGAAACAGAAATAACGAACAATAGTCCTTAGCAGATTTAAAAGGAAAAGTCTGTTGAGCAGTCCACAAATAGTTGTTATTCAACACATATACTCATATTTATCAGAATATATTTTAAATAGATACTTCGAATCCTTAGTTGCTTTTATTATGCCATTAATTAAACAAGAGTTGGGTATGAATGCCTGCATACATTCTATTGCAGTATTCTTCATTAAGTGGTATCTTTTTACAGTTACCAGCAAGCCAAGGGGTTTTTGACTGATTTGCATAGATTTTATTTTTGTAGGAAAATGCCAGCTCAAGCCAGCTCAACTAAAGGACCTGGATCACCACTCTACTGTTTCCAAAATGTACCAGGACAACAGCATGAGCTAGATCTCTACCTTAGCTGTATATTTACGACAGGTATATTAATTCTGGCACTCCTACAAGGTGAAATTCTTTTGAAGATATTCAAAAGCTGGTATTCTCTAGGTGAAGGGATCCTAAGGAGATGACTCCATATCTATATAGCAGACATGTTAATAAAACAGTCCCACCTTATTCCCACATGATTGCCTTTCCTGAGGTCCATCATGCGTCATTAACGTGGAAGTGGAAAGCAGCTGTTGCTGAAAAAGTTATATTTACCTTCTGTTTTCCTGTGGGACACTCCCAACATAGAGAACATCTTTGGGTACCACTGCCAAATGGCTTTAAGTCATCTGAACAAGTGAACATCACTATAGATCCCATGAGAGACAAGCTAACGTGTAATTCAACATGGTCTCTCTTCCTCGACTTTAGAAGAGACATGTTAATTTTAGCATGTATCTCTGCTGATGAACAGGAATCAGCAACTTGATGCATGTAGGTGATTTATAGGTCTCAGAAAAGTTTATGTCACACAAAAGAGTCAAAGCAATTGAAACCCTACACAGTACCCACACATCTCAGAAAACTGCTCTTAAGCCCATTTTAAAAATTGTTCCAGACATAAAGCTGGTATGCAGCTTGATGACAATAGAACAAAAACTCTTTCTCCCACTGCTCTTCACTAGCACCAAAAAAAAAGAGTGACAATAAAATAAATCACAAATATTTCATTGGAAAGATATTAGGGGTTGTATGACTATTTGGTTGTCATTTAGGAATCTCTGCTATTACATAAGTTTGGCCTCTTCTCATACCTTATGTCGATAGTCAGGTAAAATATTTCACTGGCAGCAGTTTTTGCAGAAAGGAAATGCAGCTGTTGTAGCAGTAGAAAATTACATAGACTAAATTTCACTTTTCCCCATGTGATATTTTTCCCTAAAAGTGCTACTACATCCAATACAGAAAGGAAAATTACTGCCCTACTTTTAAACAATAACAGCCATTCAGTTTTAAACTTGGACTTCAGAATAACTCTTTCTCTAATCAATGATATCTCTTTTAAAATCAAACAAAAGAGTGTGAATTTTTACTATTTCCACACACACACAAAAAAAGTATGCTGGGAGCAATATTACTTGAATATTAAATACATTAAAAACCCAAATTTTCTTGAGACTGTGACACGGTCATGCAGGAGGAAGAAAAAAGGATCAAAATCCATAAGACAAAACATGTAACATATGTCTCAACCCTAAAAAAAAGAGTTCTTTTTTAGACTATTTTATTTCCATGAACAGAAGCTGTTAAATGCAAACAACTTCCCATGGAGATTCCAGACAGATTCATTTCTACATTTTCCTATTGCTAGCAAAGTGGGCTCAAGCCTTACAAACTCCACATGGAGAAAGCATGCACATTTGTATGGCTTTGAACCTTTTAGACTTTCCAAATGAGAAGACATGTATTTAATTTATGTTCTTGATTTAGAGAGATCATCTTTTAAGGGACTAAAACAGCAATGGCCCTGATTGACTTGTGTCTGCCAAATCTGTGAATCACTCTCATTTGCAATGAAAAAAAAAATTAGGAAAAAAAAAAACCAAGAGATCAAAAAATATCTCAGGAAATTCCAACTAGTCTCCAACATGCTACCACAAGTAAAGGTGTATGAAAATAGTCCTTTTCAGAGGTGACAGCTTAGCATTATAATACATTACATTCACTGTGATAGTCACTTCCTGTGCTCTAAGACCTGCTCCATAGCTCAAAGAATAAAATACCATAATATAAAAGAGAACATAGCATAATCAGATCTAGCCCTACAGTCAGTTCTCTGTTAGATGCTAACCCTCTGTTTTGGTACCTCAGCTGTATTACAGTCATGATCTCTGTCTCCTCTACAACTCACTTCCCCTTTTGATCTGTTTCCAGACTGTTGGCTATGAAGGATTTGTAGCTGGTGTCCTGCAGTTCACTCACACTGTAAGAGGGGAGTCCTCTCACCACACTCTGCCCTGCAATGTCAACATTGTGCCTAGTTTTTGCAGTCATGTGAGAAAAATCTGTGTTTCTGATGAATAATTCTGTATCCACTTCACGCATATACCTTTAGATAGATGCATAGTTGTGTAGAAGAGCAAATATCTCTGTCAACTGGAAAATTTGTTGTCCCTGAACTGGTTGTCTTCTGGCAACATTATCCATCCACCACCACACGCTGCTGCAAGGACAAGCAGCATCTATGTGCCCATTCACACATACTGCTCAGTATAAGGTTGGTATTTCCAACCTACAAGGCTGACTTTTATGAATAGTGGTACTGTTCTGCTGGGGTTTTAGTGCTTTCCTGCTCCCTCTTGCTGTTTCAACAGGTACAGTTTGAAGGGGTGTAGCTGGTTTTTCCAATGTCTTCTGTTTGAAATCTCTTTTGCCTTTAGACTACTTAGAGAAAACAACAGCATGGAAATAACATTTTTCTTTGAAGAACTTTTTCTGCATTTGTGGCTTGTAGGTAACAAATAGTTTACACATAAACATTTAGATTTCCTCCCTTCGAAATCTGAGACATATAAAATCAGTAGCCCAGAGCTCTGACTGGAGTACAGCTGACAGCAGACTCTATCTGGCAACTCTCAAATGTTTTAAAAACATCTTTCTGTACCTCTTCCTCGTTAGATATTAGGTCCAGATTAAAAAACAATGTTACTTCTTGGAAGATTATACATGATCCAAGAAAGGTATTTAACATCTAGTCAGAAAAGCCGATATTGCTATTTCCCTTGGGAACTTTCAGCTGACATTTACCACCACATATCTCCTAATGCATAGAACAAACAATTTGCAGTTTCTGCTGGGCATTATATTGATAAAATCTGTTTTTCAACATCAGGATGTGCCAGTCAGTTACTGTCCTGCTATTTTTTTTTAATGGAAGTCCAAATGTGAGTAGGGGAGACCTGAATTACAGCCTTAGCTCCAGATTTCATCAGCAGTTGAGCACAAAGACACAGTGAGTCCCAGGTCTGAACTCCCAAACAGCCAAAACAAAGGCTTCAGGTTGAAAAATTCAAAGCTACAAAGATGGGTCAGTAACATCTCTCGTATGAGGAAAGGATGCAAGCTCTGGGGCTTTTTAGCCTGGAGAAGACTGAGGGAGAATCTTATCTATACTTACAAATGCCCAAAGGACAGATGTCAAGAGGTTTGGGCAAATCTTTTTTCTGGAGTTTCCAGGGTCAGAACAAGGGATAATAGGCACAAACTGGAACACAAGAAGTTCCACTTGAACATGAGGAAAAACTTTTTTCCAGCAAGGGTGAGGGAGCTCTGGAAGAGACTTCCCAAAGAGACTGTGGAGTCTACTTCTCAAGATGCTTTCAAAACCCACCTGAACACATTCCTGTGCCCCCTGATCAAGGGAAACCTTCTTTAGCAGATGGTTGGACTAGATGATCTCTAGAGTTCCTTTCCAATCCTACCATGCTTTGTGATTCTCTGTGTGAATCATGGCCTTTGGGGAGCCCCTGGGATTACAATCATAGTTTAAATTTCAGAAAGATGAAGGAAGCACAAGTCAAGGGAAGATTTGCTGATTGAACCAGTATCCTGACCATTTAAGTATTCTTAAGTATTTTAAATAATAATATTCTTAAATAAAATTTGTCCTGAACCCAAATGGCAAAGGCATTACTTCTTGTATTCTAGAAGCTCATATACTGGTTGTATATGTGTACATTTTCCTGAAATAAACAGTGTTTTACAGACTAGTCAAAAAGAAGGATTGTTCTAAGCATCAGCCAACAGGGCTCATTTCTGATTTAGACAGCACAAGTGAACTGCTGCTGCTTCAGGAATTTAGGTGAGCTGCTTTGACAACACATCTCACCCAATGGATTTGTAACACCCCTACATCTTGCAGCAAGAATAATCAAAGAAAATAATTACATGATGAACTATTAAGTAGGAAATTCTAATAATTCTAATAATGTTGAAGATTATGTTTTGTTTATTTATAACATCTGAAAAAAAAATCTAGTAACAAATCTAATTCCTTATTTCTACTTGTTTTTTTCTTTTTCATCTCTTCCTTCTAACCTTTCCTAAGCTTTCTCTTTCAAAGCTTCTTGACAACAAGATCTCATTGGAGAGCAACAGTAGTTTTTATTCATAGCAGCACTATGCTTTTTTCCTGACATGGTTCCACTATTTTGAAAGAAATGTCATGCTATGGAGCTCACCAGACCATGAAAGAGAAGATAAGTAAGTACTATTTAGATGTGTATCTTCCTAATTTAGAGGCTTTATTGAAATATTTAACTATATTTTTGTCAAGCATAACTTCACTATGCATTGTAAACCATAAACTCCAAATAGAACAACATGTTTTGCCTGGTTAATTTCTGAGGAGTAAAAATGTTTATACTTCTATATTTATTTCCCAGTTTAATGACTGTTGTAGCTTTAGTGACTTACATTTCAGTTTGCAAAACAACACAGGAGAGTGCATTATTCTC
Source organism: Urocolius indicus (assembly GCA_013401255.1). Taxonomy (NCBI): domain Eukaryota; kingdom Metazoa; phylum Chordata; class Aves; order Coliiformes; family Coliidae; genus Urocolius; species Urocolius indicus. The sequence goes on from WBNH01009905.1 coordinate 364,599, forward strand.
ATGCATGCTATTCCATTGCAAAATTCAAGTGCAGGTTTCACAGGGTGCATGTTATAGATGCACACACAGTCCTCACTCCTAGGCTCCTGCCTGCATAAAAAGGCAGCTATGAAGAGAGAATACCAGGATATAGAGAGAAAAACCTCATTTACCCAGAGTTACATAGCAAGCAATTGGCAGAGCTAGAGAAAGAACCACCCTTTCTACTACTTTATTCCTTATGCTAGCCAGCATTCCTGTTTTTTATGTTCTTTTTTTATAAAAATCTTTCATATAAACAAGAAAAGGTCAGTAGGCAGGGTCTGTAGTTGGTGCATGATGTGTGAAAACAGACAGATTAAATTTTGCAATCCATAATCATCCTACTGTGGCCTCCAGCAGGGCTCTCAGCTACCTCCTGCAAAGAACTCAGCTTCTGCAAACACTGGAGGAGCTTCCTGATCCCTTTGCACTAAAACTACTTTGTTGCTTTCCAACATTGTGAATGGCAGGCAACAAACATCACACAGAGCGTGAATAAAATCATGGTATTAAATTAGATCCAAATCCTACGCTCACGCAAGTTCCTTGGAAACCTTGTTTTGCTCTATAGTCTAACTAGCCTTATCTACACAAAGCTAAAAATGAGAAATGACAGCAATGAGCGTTAGGATCACTATCCCATTTGGGGTCCTAGTCCACAAAGCCCACTATGGATAATACATATAAATACATACTTGGCAAAGGCTATAACCATTGTAGTTAAGCACTGGCCACAATTCCTCCAGCTGCCCTCAGCCATTGTGTCCTCTGGGTAAGATTAACACTGTTGAAGCATGTCATCTTTTATGATCTGGTTCCTACTAACTATATGTTTAACTGACTCTCTAACTCTACCTAGTAATCCTCAGAAATAATTATATAAGGAGGCTGTGCTTTTGAGATACACGTTACAGGTTCATAGCTCAAGTCACTATAAGCTTAATTGTATTTAAAATGTATTCTTTGTTAAACAATGGCTCACCATTTAAAAGTTGTTGGATTCTTCAAGTTCTGGTCTGAGATAGATCACTCAACAGAAGGGAGGAACAAGAAAGGCAGGGAATATGCATGGGGTTTATAATACATATAAGGAAAAAAACCCCACCCCTGTGACCAGGGGATTAACTCTGTTCTGATGGTACCTTTCAGGAACACAGTTGTGCTCACTCTTAGGTGGATCGCAGCAAGGACTTTGGTACAAGTTTAAAAACAACCATATGGCTTGAGCATACTTTTGACTCCCTTGCCGTCACTGAGTCTAAAATACTTGTCTTGGAAAACAAGCTAGTTCTGTGCAAGAAAATCTGTTAAAATATTGATTTAAGCCCTAGGTAAAGTCTTTTATACTACAAATAAACTGAACAAAAATCCTCACAGTTCAAGGGAAAAAAGTCAGTGCTAAGTATTAATAAAGTAAAAACAACTACAGGCTCATCAGCTTAAAACAAATAAGGTTCAGAAATTAAAATTTCCAGCTTCACGTGGCTGTGCCCAAGAAATTTCTACCATTTTCTGTTTGTCCTGGATACACAACACAAATTTTAAGTCTTTTTTTTTTTTAATGTAGAAAATTTAGTCATACTGAGATATGAGACTCCTTAGAGCTTTGTGAAACCTTTCCCTTAGATTTAGTATCTTCAATACTTGATGCAACTGGGCTTAAGATTCTTAGCTTCTCTTTCCTGGAAGGTTAGGTCTTAGCAAAAATATTTTATAAAACAGTTGACTAACAGGAATATAAGGCAGGTATGGGCATGCACATACTGTCCCTTTAGCCAACACCCTTTTTTCAGGACTGAGGTGATGTAATGACAGAAGACCTTACTACTGGCTGGGAAAGGAAGGGTGACTTACATACATTCAATTCCTTATTTGAAATTCCCAGTATGAGCTCTACTAGTAAGACTCCAATGGTCTCATAGAATTATAGAATGGTAGGGTTGGAAGGGACCTTTAGAGATCATCTAGTCCAACCCCCCTACAGGAGCAGGTTCACCTAGATCAGGTTGCACCTAGCAACATGTCCAGGCGGGTCTTGAAGACCTCCAAGGAAGGAAACTCTGCAAACTCTGCCCTCTGGGCAGCCTGTTCCACTACTACCTCACCCTCACAGTGAAATAGTTTTTTCTTATATTTTAGTGGAACTTTTTGTGTTGCAGCTTCATCCCATTACCCCTTGCCCTGTTGCTAGCTACCATAGAAAAAAGAGATGTCCCAAACTCCTGACACCCACCATTTAGATATTTGTAAATGATCCTCTGTCCTAAGAAGTTCTCCGTCCCTCTTGAGCTGAGGAGTCCAAAACTGGACTCCGGATTCCAGATAAGGCCTCACCAGGACAGAGTAGAGAGGGAGAAGAACCTCCCTTGACCTACTAGCCACACTCTTCTTAATGCATCCCAGCCTGCCATTGGCCTTCTTGGCCATGAGGGCACGTTGCTGGCTTATGTTTAGCTTATTAACAATCAGGACTCCCAGGTCTCTGTCTTCAGCCACCTCTACTGAAATTCACCCACGGACCTTCCCCAGAGCACCTGTCTAATCTGCTTATCCCCAATCTGTTGCAGAGGTTTGTACCCAAGTCTAGCCTTTTCTTTGTTCATACAGATTGCAAACTAGTTCTCTCACTCATCAAGATTTTTCTAAATAGTAATCCTTCTTCATACAATCTTTCATATTAATATCACCTGCATATTGAATGAATGGACTCTTTTTTGTCCCAGGCTGCTAACGAGAACATTGATTAGCACCTGGGCAGCCTACTGGGGAACTCGCAAGCTACAGCCTTTCTTTTCAGTCAATCATTTCTAATTGCTCTCTGGGACACATTTCACAATAAGTTTTGATCCCATCTACCTTCATTGTTATCAAACTGTATTTCTCTGTTTTGCTTACAAGGAGTCACAGGAGACAGTGTTAAAAACTTAAGGTACGTGGCATCTGTTTTCTTGTTACAGTAGAATGTTAAACAGGTTTGAAGACTTGTCATTCTGGGACTATCTATGTTGACTTTTACTCAAGTTCTTATTGACTTTCATGTGCTTTGCAAACAGTTAATCTGTTCCCCTGTTCAAATAAAATATTTTGTATGCATTTGGGAACACTACAAAGCTGTGTACTGAGTCACCTCAATTTTTATCCTGTGTATTATAAAACACAATTGGCATGCATTCCAAAGTCATAAGGTATCAGACCTCGAAAAGTTTTCCAGGTGCAGCCTGACAGATATCTTCTCCAGTCAGAGATAATTTAGAATCTTTGAACTTCCAATACAACATTATCAATAATGAATCTTTTTGCCATTACTGTTAACTCTCCCCATTCACACAGTAATCCTCTCAGTCTCCCTTAGAATATTCATTTTCTTAGCAGTAAAGACCAAGAAAACCACAAAAGACTTTGTTCATTATAATTAAATAAATGTCAGCTTCTAAAAACAGATTGTAGCTAGCTCTGTTAAATTATTCTTACCATATTAAAACACTGAGTTTGTTGTCCAAAAAAAAAAAAAAAAAGTTTCATGTTTGCTGTGCAAATAGATATTTCACGGGGCTGCTGTTCTTCACAAGGCAGGATTCATAGGTAGGCCTAAGGTATTAACAAACTCAGTTGTTTAAAAAGCCACAAGATAGCATTACAAATCACAATAGTCAGGCCAAGTAGATACAGCATCATATCAATATTGATGTTTTTGACATCAAGAAAGATTGTTGCAGTTCCAGAGAAGAGCGTCAGTGGCAACCAGAAGATAGGAAAAACCTAACTTACGTGAACAGCAAAGCTAGCAAACTGAAGCATAAGAAGGCAATAGCAGCCAGAGGAAAATACTGGCATAGGATCAAAGGACTACAGTCATTTAAACTGGACACCTGACATGGGTTTCCTACCAGCAGGATGGTACAGCTTTAGAAGTAGTGATAGCAAAAAGAAGAAATAGCTGGGGACAGAGCTTGAGAAATTTGTTCACGGTGAGATGTGCCAAGCATTGTTTGTAAAAACAGAAGGCTAAAACTAGTTACAGAAACACTCTGTATTCTTCACATCCAGCTCTCTTTCCTTAAGATACATCCTTAGCCTCCGTGACTAAATATACACTAATTTAAACAAGCTTAAGAGCCAGAAAAACAAGGTCTGTTAGAAGGGAAAGGTAATATTTTTTATTTATGTTGATATCTTAGGCTGAGTTCCTATGGAAAGTATTCCATTTCTGTTAACTGCACTGAGTTTACAACAAATGAAAATGGTGTGATTTATGCTGAAATAGTTATTTGGCATCAGCTGGATACACTGGTTACAAGCAGCCAGCTAACTGCCTGAATTCTATTTTGCATACAACTATGCCTTAATTTATATCATACTGAATTTAATTAATGTGACAGTTATATCATTTGCTAATATTTTTACACTGCAGCTACCACTGTACTCTGCCTTTGCTCATTACATTTAACATCTTTTATAAATCATTCACTACACACAAACAGCAACTTTACTTCTTCATTGCTCAGCACACAGAAGATCTTACCTTACAGCAGAAATAAACAGTGCTCTAGAAGAGATTAAATGATGAAGATGAAGCCATGATAATACAAACTTCAAGAACAAGCTAATTCTTCCTATTAACTGTTTCAGGGGAATTGTTTTCCAAATATATTTCTCCCTGATGGAGATCCAATAAATTTGTTACAGGTTCAGATGTTAAACTATGTAACAAAGTTCTTGTCTTTAAAGTCACATGTACACACAGGCATTGTATATCACCTTTGCAGAGACATCACAGACATATTCTGCTCAACATAACAGAAATATTAGGAACGTTAATCCTACCATACTTTCAGATAACACTTTAAAATCCAGCAAAACATAACATATCGCTGTGTGAATGTAAAGCTGAATATCTAAAGTTCTTAGATGTATTTTCTTTCAGTGCAAATCATAATTGTTGACTAAAGGTCCAGCCCTCAGATGCTATAGAGAGGAGACAAACTAAGAACCTGCGTAAACAGAATTTCTTCATGAAACCACTAAAAAAATTGCATAAAACATTTCTTTGGAACAAATACAAACATGTGATTTGCTAATAAACAAGAATCTGAGTCAACCATAGGTCTCAGAAATGCACAATGAAGCTCAGAGGGTGCATTTCACTGAAATCAGAATTCTGGGTTCTTTTTCTGAACAAAAAAGAAAAAATATATTAAGAAAATACTAAAAATTAGAGAAAAGAGCATTTCTTTCAGCAGTTCTTTTTCCACATAAAGAGCTAGCATTGTACTTATCAGACTGATACTGAAAGATTAATTGTAGTGCAATCCTAAAACTTTCTTCTTCAGACATTTACCATTGTTCTTTCTCCACAGTAATCAATGGAGTATAATTAAAGGCTACCAAACATTGCTTGATATTTTGGTATGATTTAAATAAAATTAAGATGCTGATCAGTTATTATTTTAGTGCAACTTAGAGGCTTGAAAGATTTGAACAAGGTTATATTCCCAATTAGTATACAGAGATTCACCTACAGATTATATTAGCTCATTTCTGAAATCCCTAGGTGCCTGGAAGTTGGAAAAGGAATACCACTATTTATCAATTAAAGTAAGCACACCATTCAGATATGTCCCTACTCTCTCCTACATCATGTATCACTGAATGTGATAAAATACGGGAGATGCAGGCAGAAGTGGGACCTTTGTTTAAAGGAAGAACTGGAGCTGGAAACACTTGAGCTACAACACTCTGTGGCAAAGACAAAGTCAAAGCAGCAGCATCATTTGAAGACAACTTTCAAGAGGAAGAAGAAGTTCTTCCTTTCCATATCTGTATTTATATACATTTTTTTTGTATATACAAATAAACTTTTTTTTAAGAAGAGAGGATCCTGGACTCTTGTGCAGATCACATTTTAAATACTACAGAAGGGAAGCAACATCCAAACTAAGAATTTCCTACCTGATAAAATATTGAAAGAGGGACTATGTGAATGCACGTCCTCTTTCTATTTAACTGCTTCGAAGGAACATTGGTGAGTGTCAGCTGAAGGATGAAAGCTGTTGTTTTCAGTGAAATATTTTCATATTTTTCCCTGCCTAGGATGCTTTAAAGGAGTAAATTACATCTATCTCACTGCATACACTTCTATCTGAAGTGTAGATTGTGACTGTAGGTACACTCAGGTTTGCCGGTAGGGCAATGTGCCTGTACATCCAGCACTGTCCAGCAGAGCACGTAAAAAACCTCTGGTCACTTTGGAGAGGTGTGAATTCCCCTCCCTACCACCCCATACCAAGGTTGACCTCGTCTTTTCAAGGGATATTCCTCGTTGTTAGCACAGCTGTTTTGGCAAAGCTTCTGTTTCTGCATTGTGTCTGGTGTATGCAGTGTAGGTTTGCAATGGGTTATGAGCTGCTAATGCTTTTAGACTCCCTGGAAAATTCCAGTGCAATGTCTTGATATTTATAAAATTGATTTCATGCCATGACTGTTTCAGACCCCAGGATGCTGGGTTTTTTTTTTTCCCTTTTTTTTTTTTTTTTTTCCCAGGTAAAACATGATATATACTAAACCAGCAGAATCTTCTTCTTGCAGTTTGCCTCATTACAGTTTGCAGAAGTGGCTGAAGCAGACCCTGTGCCCTGTAACACTGTATCCAGGAGTAACAGAGCCAGGAGCTAAGAGGAATTTTACAGTCTACAATTAAAATTTCCTAAATGCTATCCATTCAATAGACTAAATTAGTGCTACTGAGCTCATCTCTTTCTACAAATTGAAATCTGAGCTAAGTGAATATGGCACCTTTGTTCTGAAAACCGCATTTACTCTGCTGGGTGTTTATTGAGACTTGTGGACCAAAAAAAACAGGCACTAATTTGAAGCATTTTATTGGAATAGTCTATTAGAACACTTAATACAAATGCATACAGATGCACCCAGCTCAGACTGCTAATTATCTTTTTCTCCCTAAATATGCAGATAGTCAAAACTATCCTTGTATCATTTACATTTTGCCTATTTGCCCAGGATACTGATGTGAAGTAAATAACATGTTTTCTCTTATGACATTATCACTATCCTGGCAGCACAAGCTTTAATCAACTTTTATTAATTTAGCAAGGGACCAAATTTTCTGCCTAGTAACATTGCTTCAAAGTCAGTGATCAAAAAACCATAATGACTTAAAAGATCAGAGAAAAAGCTAATAACTAACACTTCTGCATACAAATACAATTTAAAATTTCCAAAGGAAGCCTCTCATGGCAGGATCTACAAGACTCATTTTGCTGTTGCTGGAGTTTCTCCATTTGTTTTATTTCTGCCCAAGGCTGATTTTAAAATCTTAGCATGTCTGGTCATCAGAGACATATCTTAGTGGAGACAAACAAGAAAGGTTTTGGAATTGAATGCCACACATTGGAGGCATGTTTGGGATGGTAGCTGCTGCCCAGATGAATTTCAATAAAGTTTCCTATGAGGCAAGCCTTTCTAGATACTAACAGCACTCACAGCTTTAGTCTTTCTTTACAGTTACTTAATTGGTCAGTCTTGTATACGATGATACCCATGATAGTGACCCTTGAACTTACTATTTCAAGCAAGTTTCAAAGTAAGCTGCATCCAATGACACATTTGAGCAAATCCAAATAATTTTTAAATAACTGATCTCTAAATAAAAACATTATTTTTCAACTATGTCTTTCACATGTCGTAAATCAATGTCCTGATTACCAGAATGTCTGAAATAGATATTTTCTGTACATTTCCAAAAGTCTTCACTGTCACAATGAGACAACTGATACAACTAATCAAATTTTGAGTTTGACCACCATTCTCTACTTGAAATGCAGTACTTAAGGCTGTTAAAGTTGTTTGGTTATTTACAGACTAGATAATAACCAAAGATTAATGTTATGTATGTAGTAAAAAGTATCTCTACCTTAGTTCTTCTATATCAAGTATATAAATAAATTGGAAATGAAAATCTTCTTCTTATATATTGCTCACCTTATGCCAGCTATGTGTTTATATGGTAATACTCAATTCTTAATGCTTCTGCAGCATTTTGTCACATGAGATTTAGTCTCAAATTTTATTCATTCTGTGGGCAATGCAAATATATCCTTTCCCCCAGTCAGTCTAGCCAGAAGTGGTTCTGTAGCTTTGTATTCCCTCTTTAAATTCACTATCCCTGACATTTCAATGTTCTTTACTATAGTTGTCTCAGAAAAATATCTTCCCTGGAACATGGTCTGAAATTTGTATTATTTTATACCTTTTCATTAAAAACTGATGGCAGAGCTAGAGTAATGCGGTATCCAACCATGACATATGCACCACAGTAGTAATTTTTATTCCAAAAATATCTAGCTGTTTCGCTTCCTAGATAAAAAGCCACATTCCCTTAGTGTACAGAGTCTACTTGTGAGCGAAATTCAAAACTAACCAATGCTTTTCTGATTCAGGGCACACCAGGAAAAAGGAAATCCTCACAGTTCTCTCTAGTCTGTTCTGTCCCCATCTTGATCCCCGGACTGAGAGATACAGGAACACACGCAGGTGGAAGATGATAACTTTCAGTCTACCAACAATAGTGTTAAAACTCACTTTTTTTACAGGATCACAATTTGTAATGTGGAAATCCTGTAGGACAGAAAGCAATTTTGTTAGGATACTGTTTCTTCAAAGTACTTCTACATCTTACTTACTTGACACCTCACTCTCAGGAGAGCACGTCACCCACTCAACTCCACTACATTTTAATCTCCCTTCCTTAGACTACTCTGTGTCTCACTAAGTTACCTTCTCCTGCAAAGGGATTTTTAGGAAGAAAGGCTTGCAACGGACACAAAGATCCCATATTGCACAAAGCCTCCAAATCCTACTTCTTCTTTAAGCTTTTCCATGAAGAGTCAGGCTCCTTTCTTTCAGGTCTTCTGTGTCTCACCACCACTTTCTTTGTGCTAACTCTGAATTTAGCTGACAGAAACTACCATGTTTGAAAAACTGGTTCTAGAGAGAAAATATTTCAATTCAAGATGATGTTTTTAATTTCGTTTTGGTATATGAAAATCATTAGAAAAAAAAGGACACTTAAAACATCATTAATGAAATCACAGAGATACCGTGAAAAAAGCTCCTTAATTAGATATTAGATTAACAACTCTTAATAAACTTATATAAAGTTAGTCAATCAATGCTATTCTCTCTCAGTATCCCCAGAGCAATTAAAATTCAGTGCTCTGCAAGACCCATTTAATGATTTGGCAAGGTCTCTTTTGGAAATATGTGCAGAGTATTAGTATCAGAATATTGTACAGGAGCCTACAAACATTATACAAGATTCCTACTGTAGCAGATTTGCAGGTCCTTCAAACAAAATGACTTACCAAGAGACGCATCTATAAGATACCATATTTTAATAGCTGGAATGTTCAGTAACCTTGAGGTCACTCCATGTAAATGACTAAACATGAACAAGATCATTGGAATATCTATCAACTGTATGACCAGTCTGACAGTGAGGATGTTGAGAGAAGTGTGGTTGTGAAAATTAAAATAAGCATGGCTTTTCCTTGTATGCAGATGCATTCCCAGAGCTCACAGAACTACGTGTCATTTCTGAATTCTTTACTGAATGAGGACAAAATAACCCACAAACATTCTTATTTTATCCATCCCTTCAGCAGCTGCTGTATGCGTACAGCAATTACTTTCCAATATTAAAGTGCTTACAACAGAATTCATCATCACACATTGGTCATTTTTACAGCAGGTTTGAAGATAAAAAGTTCTTGAAATTGATGTACAGCCATAATTAAAAACAAACTTAAAAGACTAAAGTAGCTTTAGAAAAAACAATTTTTAACAACCTGATTTTTGCCAGGATGTGTACTTGCATATAGGCATTTGCTGTAACTGGATGATGTTGATTATGTTCTGTAATTTTGTTTACATTCATTTACTGCCTATTGTGAGAAGTACTCAGCAATTATTAAAAAAAGAAAATAATGTTGACTTTAGGAGAAGAACATCTTATCTGTCAGTTCAACTCAGAGGAAGAGTGTGAAGCCTTATGGCAGCCTGCGATGACAGAACACTTCTAGAAGTCCAAAGTCAAAAGTTGTTAGGGCAGAGGAAGCTTAAACCTACACTTCAAAGTTTGTTTCTAATTCTTAGGAGTCCAGAGCTACCAGATAATGTGTTCTCTAACAAAATAATTTGAAAAGCAGTGAAGGGTTTGACAATCAAAATCATACCTTAATGTAGCAGCAGGACAGATGCTGGATGCATAATTAGTATGTTACTCCTTCATTTATGCTGCAGGGAAAGAAGAGTGCCCCAGTTATGAGGAACATTCTTTTGCCACTGAGACAATGACTCTGAAGTGAAAAATCAAGGATCATACAGATACTTAAACTTCCTCTGCAGTAATATAAAGGGTTGTTTGATTTTAGAGTTGTTGTAGGGTTTTGTTTTTTCTTTAAATAGCATAGTTGGTGGTATCTGAATGCTTTCTATGTCTCCAAAGGTCTGCCTTAAAAAAAATTGAGGTCTGCGGAGAACGCATTGCATCCTAGAATCTAATGGCTTCTAGATGTAAAAGAAGAAAGAGTTATTGATAATTTTCTAGCAACAAAGCATACTAAAATATTTCAGCATGTTGTCTAATATCTAGAGATAAGCACAAGCCATTATTTGTTGATGCCTGACCCAAGACATAAGCTACAGAAAGTATTTCAGAACTTATGGCTCTGCAAAATCAGCTACTAAAATAATCTAGAGAATCACACATAATCATTTTGTGCTTTGTCAGGCTTATTTGACTAGTATTTTCATAAAGACAGCATTTTCCAAAGAGGCTGTTGTCCTAGTTCTAGACTTAACTGAAAAAAAAAAAAAAAAAGGTCTTCTTTCTATCTAATGCCTAGAGCCTAATTTAAATAGGAATGCATTTCAGGTCTGTGAGTTGATAGCAGAAAAGTTAAGCAGATGGAACAGTATTAGGCAGTGATTCTATGGCAAAACTAGAAACTTCATCATTTTGAAACCACAGGAAAACTACCCCTTTTGTAAACAGATTTGGCATCCAAACTGTCACTGTAAAGATTGTTTGTGCTGGACTCTTGGAGCTTTGCCTCTTCAGCTGATTCTGACACAGAGACTCATGGGTCCAGCTTCTCATGTTTCATCTATACCACATCCATCTAATCCCTTGAGCACTCAGCTCACACTCTCTGTGATCCAGCAAGAGTGTTGTGATTTTGTAAGCTGTAAAGCTATGTGTTTTCACTAATACATAGTCTCTGTCCATGAAATAAGACTACAAGCAGACTTTCCTTAGGATTCAACACATCAAACCAAAGAAGATACTTTAAATAACAAAGATCTAAGATTTCTGTGCACACAGCTAGAACATCTTCATAAAAGCAGCAATATAAAAAGCAATATATTGTAGTCTGATATGTGTAGTCACAAAAACTGCCTAGAGACTATATTCCACTACATTAATTTATAAGTCTATTAGGCTGATCTGAAAACATATTTTTGAAGCTCTCTAAAATGATAGAACCTTTTTCTCCTTGTTTCAGGTAAAAGCACAATCAATCTCTGCTATGAATCTTTAAATTTTTCCTAGTTTTACTCAACTTAAAAGAAAAGGCTGTTTAACTTCAGAAAAGATCCCACCATTTTTCCTCTGTATTTAAAACAAATGCTTTAGGACAAGGATATTTTCCTCTGGTCTGTGATCAATGTCTAACTTAACAGACTCAAGATCTCCACAGAGATCATAAAAGTATTAGGTAAGAATATTAATACCACATCAGTAGGTTAGCATACAAGCCATATAAGCAGTAATAATTTATATGACCTTCTCTTCTGCTGATAGTTAGCTCAGTTCTCGCCCTTCTCTCTCTCTCCCTCTTCTCTGCAGGGAACTTCAGAAGTTATTCATCTCTTACAAACTAAAAAAACCTTGAGCTTCACTCAAATGCATCAGGGGATCTGTGAAGGTTTGTCACAGATTATGTGTTGATGTAGGCACTGTTACTTAGAGGGTACATTATTGATAAAAGCTAAATATTTCATCTTTCTGCACTATGTCTAAACAAAACTGGCATTTACTTACCAGGAGGCTGAAAGTTCAGCCTTTTCAATATTATAACAAGGAAACACACTGGTAATTTCTCTCTGAAGAAAACAAATACCGTGGCCTCTCTGCAGCTTTAGCAGAGGCAAGTCACAGCATTCACTCCTTTCCCAAACAGAGGACTTGAAATCCAGAGGGATGCCTCAGCAGCTCTGCCTTTCTGCATACTTAGCACACAGTCTGGGGTACACCCAAGTGAGAGGAGGGACAGTTTCACTTCTACATTTCTATCACACTTATAGACCAAGTCAAACCCATCCTATTAGCTGCATGCAGGTGCTTCTGAGTGTGTTTGTGCTTTAATTATTCATAACATCAGCTTCATATTTTATGGATTATTCTGCATCAGTTCTGGTACTTGCCTCATGCATTATGCATGCACCTGAATCTGTTCTGATGGTAGGAATAAAGGACACAAAGCATGTCTCTCACCTGTATGCTTCTGATTAGATAGAAGCATTTTTAACCCTGAGCCTGAATTGAATCCCAAATGTGCCCTCCTTTGTCCCATAACTGCACATCATATAATGAACAAAAGGTAGAATTTTTTTCTCTTCTCCCTTACCCAAACTCTCTTAATATTACTTTTTGGCCAATGTCAGCTTATAACAAACCCATTTCTCTTATTAAATGCACTTTTTTTCTGAATGCTTATTCAGAAGTATTGTCTACTAAAAATCACAGCAAAGACCTTTTTAAAAATAATATCTATGAATGAACCAAAGTCATCAAATCTAAAGTCTCCAAACACAGGTATTTCAGAGTACTTTGTTGTTATATTCTAACAGGCATCAGAGAAGACAAGGAGATACAGTGGTTTGCATCTTAGTGTTTACAAGATGTGACAAATTGTTAATAAGTTTGAGCAGAAATCAAAATGAAAGTTATTGGGGTTTTTAGATTGATAATTGGTTCATTGTGCTTCACACCTCATTTGCAACGTTGCATTCCTCTCTCTTTTTTTTAAAAGTGTAACTAAATTACAAACTTTCTTTCCCACCGGGTCCCAACTTTCAAAAAATCAAAGTCATTATTCAAAGTTGTTCTGGTTTAGGAGAAAACAATTTTAAAGCACCAGAAATACACTCAAGTTGGATGGGAGATCACTGGTGCAGAGCGACTTGGGCTGGCATTGCTCCCGCTCAGGCTGGAGCCTAGGGAAGGGCCAGGCCACCTCTGCTCCTGTCTCCAGCGAATGGCTCTGACTTCCACCAGCCCCGTGTCACACAGGAGTTCCTTTTCTTTTTCCTTGAAAGCTAACTCTCCAGTAAAACTGCAAAGATATCTCTAGCAAAGAACAACCTAGGACAGAGTTCTTCAATCGCACAGACATATTTTAAGAAAATCATAGCAAAATTATGTAAATAGATTTAAATAGCAGCCTCCTGCATTCTTGGTAATTGTTTTGCCTCCTACACCCAGAGCAGTAAGTTTTGAAGCATAGAGAAGAGCCTGAAGCTAATTATAGCTAATCAACATCAGCCCATGGCCCAAGTAGACACTAATCAGCATTCTGCATTCAAAATACTATGGGTATTCAACATGGAGAGAGAGTAGTTTGATTTGGGATGTTATACCTCCCCATTGCCTTCAATACTGGTATCTGCCTGAGAAATTTTCTACACCATCCCAGCTAGTCGTCAAAGACCTTGGAGAGGTTGTAGCTGTTATATGTGTCTGAAAACTATAGTGAAATTATGCCACCCAGCAAATTTCAGATCCTATTTTTAATCCAGGTTAAATAAACCAAAAATACCTTACCTCCCGTCTTTACTCATGCTCCCCTATTTGTCAGGTTGAAATGAATCTCAACATGGTTCCATCAGATGAATTTTTTCCAATCACATTCAGGAGCCAAAAAAAAAAAAATATCTGGGATTTTGCTCATGGTAGATTTGATTGAATCCCTCTATTATCTGCTTAACAGAGTACAGTTGTGTGCTGTCACACTTCTGTCGGTTAATGTGCACTAAAGGTGGCAGTGGTTTGTACCAGTCTGACAAAGACAGAGGCTCTCTTCTTTTCATAGCCATAGTTTAAGCTCAATGTTGGCAACATCATGATATGCAACCTGCCCTCCAGCCTTCCAAAACAACCATGGTCTTCTCTTATTGAACTACCTTGGGATTTTTCTTCTGTTCCAGCATTTTGCAACATTCAGATATTGTCTATCCTACCAGTTTTTACTTTGGGCTGCCAGCTCCCGTTTTCAGCTGTTATCTTCCCCCGTTATCACTTTGCACTGTTTTGGCATTCACCAAGCCACGCAACTTTGTATCTGAAAACCCTACACAAATAGCCACTGTTCTCTTATCAGCCAATCTCTCCATGGGGAGGAGGTCAGCTGCACACGTGATTTGAAATAGATTTAGTCTCTTTGACAAGCCTCTTTTAAAACATATCTATATTTTCAGTAAAAGTTTGAGAAGAACTGGGGAGATTTGTGCACAAACACAAAGGTAAACACATGTTTAAATTTTATGTGCAGTAGGTTGATGGGTTTTTTTGCAAATAGTGAAAGGCGTTTAAGCAGAGCATTTTAGAGAGAAGATGATGTCTTCTAGATGGCAAAATGTAGGATCGTACCAAATAAACTCTCTGCTAGAATATAAGAATCGGATATTTTCTCTCCAGATTTTTCTAATGGCTGAGAAAAGTGCTATGTGACAGCAGACAAATGAGAGTTATGTTGACAAAAAATGAAACCTAAGGAAACAATTTTTGCTAGTTTTCATCTCCTAGTTAAACCTGAACACTTCCCATAGCACACAAATATAGAAAGTAAAAGGAGCAAGAAAGACAAGAGAAACAAACAGTTCATCTCATCTAGTGATTGTTTATGGCCAAACTCAGAGGAGTACTCACTTATTCAGCAATATTTTTTTAAGTTGCTACTCTACTCTTGCTAACCTGTCCAAAAGAAACTCTGTAATTAAAAGGAGGTAGTTAGGGAAAGATTACTGTGACTCATCTATCACTTACAAGGGGCCATTTTTTAGCAATTTTAAAACAGAGGAAAAACTTGAGCTTGCCTTACATCTTTCTTTTCTGTAACCATCCTCTTTCCTCATTCTCTCATTAGACAGTAAATCTTCATTTGTGTAATTGCATGAGATAAAAACAGTATCTGTAGCACCAATTTTGACATTTTAATTAGCTGGCCAAATGTTTCCAATCCTGGTTTTAACCTAATTAATATCATTTGAGGTTTGAGCTGTATACTCATTACCATACTAATGTTTCTATGGTGTGAACTTACAAAGCAGGTTGAAGTGAATGAAAAAATTGTCATAGAGCTCAGTAAGTTTGAAGTGGATATTTTACCCCATATCAGAAGTATCAGGTACCTGGCTTTCCAGATAACATGAACTGCTTTTCAGCTGTTCTTTATCCAACTAAGATAAGGCAAGAGACAAATATCCATGTTTAGATTTATAGAGCACTTTTTATCTCTATAGTGCTTTTCAGGCATTAACCACATAATCATTAAATATTGATATTTTCATGATTAATACTTTGTTGTTACACAAATGCTGCAAATGAAACAAATGTTGGGAGAAGTAATCTGCCTTGGAAACAAGCTGTTTTGTGCATAGTAGCCCTGTAACTTGTATTTAAGAAATACTCCTATTAAAAATCTGTCAGCTTTAGAAATAGAACTTTAGATGTAGTGAACCTGGTGCAACAACCTCAACTTAATTTTGTCCTGTATCAATAATTTGGCTGAAATTAAAATATTATGCCTAGAAAGACCATTCCCCACAAGAAGCATTTTTTCAGGATTTATGCAGTAGAGAGTCTGATGGATCTCATGTCAGCATCCTGCTTTGGAGATTGTGGTCCCTATCTGCACCCCACCTGTAATGTTTCATTTTATACAGTAAAGGGAAAGGAGAGAAACTGCTAATGAGATGTCTTCTATCTGTGTTTATTAGTTTCTTGTATGTTCTATTTTGCTACTTTGGACTTGTTTAGTCCATTGATTACAGAGAGGAAAAAGTAGATCTATCATATATATACTTCATTCAACTAATAAGTTGCTTCTCCTTACTAAAGACAAAACTTATCTGCACCAAGTTGGCAAAGTATTAAAAACAGACCCTCAAGTGTTAAAACTTGGTACAACTTTGACAGGGATAGCAATTTACCATGTCTCCTAGGTCAGAAAGTTCCTGATTTTTATTACTACAGTTTCTACAAGAGTTACACAAGAGGCAACGAAACCCAAGAAGATTCTTTCTAATCTAGTTGACCTGCTTTATCCAGCTTCTTTCCCTCCTCCTAATATTCCTCCTAAGACAGAGCATGAAAAGTCCATTTCAGCTAATCACCACTTGAGAAGCAATTGAGAAGACTTTTTTTCCCCTTCAATTTAGTTTTTAAAACTCCTTGGAAATATCATTAATTGTGAAATACAAGTGATTGTGCTGGCATTTTTAATACCTGACCAGAAAGAAAATTATTCCCTCTTCTTCTCAATGATTCCGTAATAGATTCTGAAATGAGCAAGACTATGGAATACAAAAAGAGGAAGAATATACACATTTAAAGGATCTTTAGATACCAAGTCATTGAGTTTTCCTACCAAAAGCAACAAGGACTTTTGCTACACTCAATCTGCATATAGCTTGTTGCCCAACCCAACCCAACCCAACCCAACCCAGAGATTGCTCCACCCTGGGGAAGCTCAAAGGTGTCTGGCTGAGTTTTGGGACTGTGTAAATGGCAAGGCACAGCTTCCAGGAGGCCCTGTTGCATAAGAAATACTTGTTGCAACACAATAAAGATGGCTTTTACATTATTTTTAACATGAACTCTTGATCCTGGTTTTATGCATCACCCCTAAATATACCCACCAAATTCTGGATAGAAGTAATAGACATATTGTTGTGATTATAATAAATCCCTAAAAGATGGCAGAGCTAATAGAGTGCTAGACACAGACACTGAAATAATCCAGGAGAGGCATGGTAGCCAAGATACACTAGCTCTATGAGATATTATTTGTTAAATATTCTCTTATGTAAAACTCTCATGTTTTTTCCCTTTTATTTTTCTTAGCTTTGGACATGCCGCACAGCAAGTGGCTTATGAGCAAACTACAAACTTCCATGTGCTGTTGGAGAGGTGTTAGTTGGTATGAATAATGGGTTTGAAGAGTAATAACAAAAGTCTCTACTCTGTGCTGTAAGGAAGCATACATCAAACATGCCTGGCAAGTGGAAAGTCCAGAGAGTACTATCCTGGTTTTCCAAGCACTATAGAACAGAAACCAGTGCTAAAGAAAATTTGTCTCAAGTCAAAACAGAAACCCAGCTCATTCACACCAGACAGTTGCACAGAATGAACTTGGGATAACTTTGGAAGAGCAGCCCAGATACATAATATTGAGATGCACAAGAAATTAATAGCTAGTCTCCTTTTACAGTTAAATCAATGCAGGCTGATGAATGTATTTTATCTACTTAAGTCTTTTCAGTGCAGAAGACTTGCAATGGTTTTAAAAATATATTTATATATTATTTTTAGGTAACACACAGATTTTCAGTCTCCACCATCATCCATGGAAACCTTACTCTGAACAAGGGCTATTATCTGCACCAGCTCTGCCAATGTGATTTGGTTTTGTGATGATGCCCGTTGGGAACTGGCCTAGATTGTATTTGCAAACATTCATAACAGTTTTGCATTTGATAAGGAGATTTCTAAATGCAAAACAGCATCCCAAAAGTGAGAAGCTAGTTATACACCCAGGGAGTTCTGAAGGACACAGAGCAGCACTTCTCTACTGTGCAACCACCACCAGCACCATCCAAACAACTATTATTATCATTCTTATTCAGAGTCACAGCATCAATTTCCCAACAAAACATATGTCATTATAGCTCAATAATCTTGGCATCACTAGATTGTGCTGATGTTATTTTTGCCTGATAACAAGGACCAAGGACAGCTGTAGCACAATCCTGATCTTGCAGATACTGGTGACGGGACACCAATTTGCTGGAACGTGAGACGGAAGAAGCCTTTGCAACTTATAAGTAAACAGCAGAAATGGAAAAAGAAGAGAAAAGCCCATCCTCTCATATATTTTGAGAGGTTTTGGCAGGAACAGTGTAATCAGATATGTATATTACAGTGCAATGGTTTAATGAAAATACAGAATTTGTAAGAACTCCTTTATGAGACATTCTGCTGTGAGAAGGACTAGTCAGCAGCATGTTCACTCTGACACAATGTAAAGTGCTGCAGCCAGCAAAGGATGAGTAGAGCCCTGTTCACCATGTGTTCAGGTTGAAACAGCTTGTAAAAGGAGTATGAATCTGTTTTTAAGGGGAAATTGTGCTCTGCAAAGTTGAGGTGACAGTAATACTAGACAAACATGTTTATTCTTGAACTGTTGGTGGGGCTTTGTGATTTCTTCAACTTTTTTTTTGTTTTAATGGATAGCAAGCAAGCTTTGTGGAGAGGGAAATGAAAAGATTGCAACTTGAAGCCCAGTGTCCCTTCACTTTGACCTCTTAGTCAAATCTTGGCATTCAACCATTCCTGTATATCCCCAAATAAGGCATTTCATCAGAATCTTACACCAGTCAAGACTAATGAATACGTTTTTCTAACCCATCTCAGATACATACAATATGGAAATCATCCTTAGAGTTCATAGAATTCAGAAGGAATTGCTGACAGGACAAGAATGCCAGTAACATTGCAAAGTTTAGCTGCACAAGGAAGAATATCTAAAATATGCTTCATATTACCACCAACAAGCTCTACTTCAAATCTAGCTCTAAACTTTCAGAGGCTTGTTTTGAGCTACAGTCATTAGCACTTGTTCGTTAAAATTAATTATTTACAAATGTGCACGTGGTAAGACCAGGAATGTTGTGCACATAAGAGGAAATAAAATATTTCATGATGGAAGAGCACTTTTACTGGTTGTCTACATTTGATTTAAATTACAGCTTTATTCTGTTAACTTTTTAAGCATAGAGTTAATATAATTTTTGTAGCACACCATATAATCAGACATCACAGCTGTGAGAATCTGTTACATTGCTACAGATTTACCCTGTGGCTTTCCACAAAGACTTGGCAGTGTAATGCCAGGATTTGTTCTACCCAACTGCTCTGACAAAGATGTGACATACGAGCCTAATAAAGAGATTTTAGCAGAAAGATTATTTGTTTATTTAGCCTCAGATAGAAACAGTGCTTCGAGGCCCAAATATTTTTAATGATTAGTTTAATTCTGGTCATCACTTGAAGGCTTCATTATCAAGAAACTAAAACTTGATAGTCTCTTTTGCATTTTGGTATCTCAAAATACTCCTTATCCACAATTTTCCTAGAGAAATATTGGTTGGGGAAATAGATCTTAATTTCTCTAAAACTAATAAAAAGGGGTGACATTTTTACCAAGTTTTACCTGGTTGCAAGAGATCTGTTGTTTTATCTACTATCTAAAAAGCATTTTAAAATTTAAACTTTAAACAACCTATCATCCTTTTACAATTTATAGACTTTTAAATACTATTTAAAAAACCCAGCTTCACAAATTCTTAATATTGTGACTCTGCTCTAGTGTTTACCTCTTGCTGAAACAAAAAAGTAACAGTAAACAAAAGTGAGACAAAACTCTACTATTTAACATTTCTTCACAAGTGACTTGAGACAAACACCTCTGACTATAGGCATAGTAAAACATTACATCAGTAGGACCTCATTTTGAAGTACTTTGGTGTTTAAATCTCAGCAAAATAAATTGTGTTTATATATGCCAAAGCAATTATCCCATCAAACGAAGGTGCTTTCACAGAGCTCAAGTGTAAGTAACAGTGGTAGGCTTTTCATATTTTTAATACAGTTGGACTAATTTATTTTAGTAGCTATTCAACAGGAAAGAAACACTTCATGCTGCCATTTCCAACATCCTTAAAGTATTATTTTTAAAACCACCTAAAGAATTCAAAAGCGGGGGCATAATTCTCTGTTGATTACATTTTATAAGTTGTTATAAATTTTTTATAGAAAGGAATTGCTTGCTATTAAATACTCCAGGGTTTTAAAGTTATTTCTATAGAGCTATTTTTAATTTATACACACACACACACAAAAATAACTACATTAAAGGACACAGCAAAGTCACCCAATTGAAAGACAGCACATGCCAGAATTAGAGAGGATCAAGAAATCTTCCCTCTATCTGTTTCTATGTGCAACTTCTCTACTGCAACTAGCACCACAAACATGGAATATCGTTGTAGAGATAGAGACTGGATCAGAAATGCTGGGTGAAAAAACAAAGTTCAGTGGGCAATCATAAATCTAGACATTTTTGACTTCTGAGGGCATGATGAAAAATCCATCACCTCTCAGTTTACTATACTGTGAATTTTTTAATAAACAGTCAGATTATTATAATACAAGAACACTTCTTCAGCTATTTCCTTCAGTTCAGCTGTCTCCACTGCCACTGGAGGATCTCACCAGTGTCAGTCTGGTGTGGTCATATGCACTGGGCAGGAAGCACATGTGTGGGACAAGAGCCCAGAATCTCCCCCTCAACCTGGGATTGCTACTCGGGTTCTGTGCTGTGTGCTTTATGGAGCATACAGTGTTACTGATGCTGCTTTGTCCAAACAAAGTTGCAGCTCTTCATATTCATACATTAATTAGGCTAGATACCATAATTTTCTTAGGCAATACAAGAATGTGGAAGAGAAACAACAGCTTGTATGAGCTTATAACCCAGTTAACTGGAACACATGGTAGAAAGAACTATGGCTTTCCTTTAAACCCGTGGGCTTCCAGTTAAATATCAAACACCTGTATGAAAGTTCAAGATACTAGACAGTTTATAAAAGTTTTACAGTCTTCTCCACTGGATAAAGTCTGGGTAACCTATGTCAGCATGATGTTTTCTGCTGGTATTAACTGCACTCCAAAAATTTCTGAGCAAGTCTCCACATTCCACGCCAACTGTTACATGCTTATGCAGAAGAACAGACTGTGAAAAATCAACTACATGAGAACCATCTCCAGCTGAGTTCCCCACATGCAGAGAATGCTAAGACCTGGCACAGCAATCAGTTTCCAATTATGTACCATGTACATAATGTACATGTACCATGACTGCAACTAGACTGAAATCAACATGAAGGAAATCCATTGCAGCTGTATGCAGCTTAGCAAAGCACCTGATCACATACTCCATACCAAGAAAGACCTCAGGAAGAGAAGTGAGATCCCTAGTTTTATGAACAGGGGTATATATTGTACTAAGATTAAAAAAATTATAATAAAATAGCCTTCTCTCCTCTTTTCCCTCCCCTTTACTTCTTTCCTTGTTTTGTCTTTGCTGTTCCAGTTTATGAAGTTCTGCAGAAGACAAAAGCCTGGAAGAGCTCAGCACACTGGCATCACGCCTGGAAAGGTGACATATTGCACATATATTTTTCATACGTTTTCAAAAATATCTGTGCAATGTTTTTTTTTACATCAATTACTGTACGTGTTTGGCAGAGCAACACCCCTCTCTTTATCCTGGGCAATCACACAAGGACATTCTGCCTTCAGTTCCTGCTGAAACTTCCCACAGAAAGAGACTCCTTCAGAAAAGCATCCCTTGCTCAGAGCAGCTCTGAACTATTCTTGTAACTGTCAGCAAGGACTTGAAATGAAGCGCTGGGAATACGCTGCTTTAGAATAGATTGGAAACCAATATGAAGCAAAAAGCAAGTACAGATTTCAGGATACGGTTCAAATCACAAACAGAGCCACCAAATAATACAGTCAATGGATACAAAGCTTCTTATCTGAAAGATATGTTATCCTTGATCATAATCTGCCTTGATGTGTTAGCATAAAAACAGGTCTTTCTTCAGTAATCACTGCATCTAATCTCTATCCCCCAGATAAAAGGCTTTTAAGCAAGTGAAGTAAAATTTACCTTGACTTGAACATGAATGTCACTTTAAATGTGTCTGTGCATTTTTTTTCACAGCTCTATGTTTATCATACCTGCACACAAGTCATCTGAACAACTGCCAAGCTTCATCTGAAGACGTTGTGCTTTAGGGCAGCTTTGTGAGCTTGTTCCATTGCAGCACTGACACACCACTGCATCCTCTTGGAAGATGCCTCAGAAGCGTCTAAGATGTGCTGGGCCTCTGCAGCATGTTGCAGTCAGGCTGAACGCTCAGCACACAGATGCTTAGTTGAGGATTCATGGGAAGGTGTGAAATGTTTATTCAACGTGGTAATTCAGAACCTGCATTTTAAACCTGCCATTTTGATGTAGCAAGTACAAAAAGTCAGTCAAAAACAGAGCACTGAACACGGACATTTAGGAAATTCTAAGGCTCAAGTTTCTGTCCCTTCAAAGTCTGAAAACACCTTCTTCTGGAGACAGGACAAACAGTTTTCTTTGTTCAGTCCTTCTCCAGTTCACACTTTGGATTCCAAAGATCTACATATATTTCTCTATATTTCATTTAGGAGCCAAGTTTGATATTGTTAAAGATACTGTCCTCTAATCTGATGGTGAAACTAAAAGCCATCACTAAGGTGACTGAACAAGAAACAGTGAGTGTTTCATGAAAACTTGATGGAGTATAAATTTGTGTCCATGTAATGACAATGACTTCTTCCTCAGTAATTTCCTTTTTGAGGTTTAGCTTTATGAATCATAGAGTTATAGTTCAACTACTGCCTAATACAGACAGAAGGTCTAGCAGACATAAAAATATTACTTCTGTCTCCTCAGCTATGCAGTAAGACATTTTGTCTTCTAGATGTTGAAATTAGTCTTCAAAATAATCCTAGAAGCCTGTACTACTACTTTTTCTGTGTGTGAATCTCTTTTCATTCATGGCAAATAGTCCCACTAGAGTCAGTCAGTCTCGTATCACACAGTACAGGCCTCTCCTCAGCAGATGCATCCTGAAGACAACAGGATAACCAACGACTTAAAGCAATGCTAGGTCGTACTCTTTACAAGCAATAAGGAAGAAGATGGCTTGTCGCCGACGGAAGGAACACACNAATCTGCAAGGTTTTAATGCATCTATAGCTCGAACATCAGTGGAGAGAGCTCCAAACCCTATCAGACTTATTCAGTCCTGCGATCAGGCTTTTGTACCCAAGCTCTACTCATCCCACTAGACAAGCCCTTCTAAGGCAAGGAGTCCAATTTGAACGGCATGTGCCTGACATGCCTTCAGGAGGTACTACCTTCCTTCTTGCCTTCTGCTTCAGAGCCCTCTGAACAGCCCCATGAAGGAGTCTGAGAAGCAGGAGGTTTATAGTTAACACATACACAGAGATAAAGCAAAGGTAATGCTTCTTCCCTGTGTGAAGATGCTTCCTGCACATTTGCTCACACTGAATTTCACCTGCCATTTTATTATTCAGTCACTCAGTTGTATTGACTGTACCCTCATAGTCCAGGTCCTGAATACCAGGATGTGTATAGCTGTCATAACTGTCGGTGTAACACTGGATAACATGAGCCTCAGGAGAAATATTTAAAAAAATCATTCTAAAAAGTGTCTCTTTTCTCAGACAAGCTTTCCAAAGCACACATAAAAATAATGGATAATACATAGGCTAACCTACACTTGCTGTACTCAGTATCAAGGTCATAGTGCCAAAGAACTAGCCCACAACAGAACATACTGCCCTGAGTTTTATTTGTTAGGACGTCAGAGTTACTCCATCAGCTACATCTCATTATACTCATTTAGTGTGCAATCTTTCTATTGTTTTATTTAATCACTAGCATACTGATAGCTATTTCCATAGCCATCAAAGATCAACATTAACTTTAAAAGCAATATCATAGCTTTTACACTAGCCAAGTTAAATAAGGGAAAATATACATCACACGTGCAGCTCTAGATTTTAAACTGTTAGAAAAAAAAAAATCACTGTCCTTTCCCATTAAACCAGCACCTTTGGTTTCATTGGACATAACTACAGAGATTGCTCTTTGTTGTTTTTGCTTTCTGTTGCAGTTCTGACAAAGCCAGGGAAGCGCTTAATAATGGAAAACATAAATTAGTGCAAATTTACTCTTTTTCTTTTTTTCTCTGGCATGTATCTCTTTTGAAAAGATTCTGTATTCTACAGTTTGTAGTCTCTGCTTCATCAGCATCATACAGCTCTCAGAACACCCAGCCTTCCAGGAAGCAGTTTATTTTCCCAAGTTGACATGAAGTGGTTGGTAGAGGAACACAGCACACAGCAAACAAAACAAGAAAAGTTATATCAGCCTAACAAAACAAAATAAATCACAACTTGTGTATGAAAAAAGACTAATTCAAGACCTCAAAGTGTGGAAAGGCAGATTTCAAATCTTTGAGTGTTTCTATATACATATGTAGTGATTGTTGGTCTTCCTCTTGCTCAAAACATTGAACTAAAACAACAGCTATAATAGACCAGCAGAAGCTAAATCAACCAAACCAATTGCTATGGAGAGAGACAAGCCAATCTCTGGTGAGGTATGAGAAACAAAAGTGGCACAACTGGGCAAAGTGATGGGCAGAGAGCCAGCCTGCCCTTCAGGCTGCATGAATTTTTTTTTATGTTTGGGTCTTCTTTACAGCTAGTGAGGAATCTTTGTTCATGGATTTTCTGTGAACACCATCTGGCCATGCATTTTTTTTTTAATATGAAATTATCATTAAGCACCTTAGATTCATTATACCCTCATCCAGCTAGTACACCACAATTTCAAAGGATCAGTGCTAAAGTCACTGAGGAAATGGATATTCATCTCTTCATATTCAATCTTTCTTTTTACTTCTCAGGACAGATATTGTCAACCATGTACATTTCACAGAATCACAGAATCAGTTTGCAGTTGAAAAAATGGCTTCAAAGATAAAAGCACAGACTTGGAATATCTAGAAGTAATGAAATAGAAATATCAAAATGCTTTGCATTGACAGGTTGTTATTGTTAATGGAGGAATGGAGGGGTAAGTGCATTCTATATCAATCTTATATCTCTATTAGGCAACTACTATATTTCTAAAAGATTTAGGACAGGAATTAGTGAGAGGCATACTGTTATAAAAATGTTACAAACTTAGCATCTCCACAGCAGCTTACTCAGTTCCCCATGTCTGTGACAGCACACCAGCCGCTGGAAATAGGACACATGATTACATGATTACAGAATCACAGAATGGTAGGAGTTGGAAGGGACCTTTAGAGATCATCCAATCTAACCCCCCTGCTAAAGCAGGTCCACCTAGATCAGATCACACAGGAACGTGTCCAGCCAGGTCTGGAAGACGTCCAAAGAAGGACATCCAACAATCACACAATGTTAAGGGGAATTATACAGAATTATAGTATACAATAGATTGGACTCACTATGAACATGGTCAGACTCCAGAAATGGACATTTCATGAATCTTGTCAAAAGATCTATCACAGTTTCAGAGAGGTAATATATTTCTAATTTCTAAGGAGATTTGTATTTCTTACTAATGTCTAAAGCATCACTTTGTGTAGTTCAGCCAAAACCAATGCCCTTACTTTTTTCTAAACACATCTTGCTAAAAAAGCTGACTAGATCCTATTAAAATCAATTCAGTAGCTGTGGACTGCAAAAGGCAGCAATGACAGGTTTTATAGCACCCTTAAAAGTCGCTTTGTAACTTTTGCTGGCTTGGACCTGTCTGACAGAGAGACTCTCAATGAGTACAGCCCTACTTTTTCATTATTGTCTACATGAACAGTTCTCTGGAGAGATGTTCTCTAGAACAGTTCTCTAGATGCCTCATGATTGGCCTTGCTCAGGAGGCTTTGCACATCGGATGTGCCCCATGGGTTTGGGCTGCCAGAGGCCCCACAGCTTCTGAAATGGCCACCTTGCTGAAACCTTCATCCTCTTCAGGGTATTCTATGGGAGACATTCTAAGAGAAAATTCCTGGCAACATACTGGCCTCAGACTGAGTAGAAATAGATTCACACTGCTGACGTAGTTTAGGTTGATGTTTCTGATAAGTTGATTCTGACAAAAGCATTTCTCCCTTCACCTCGGACAGCACTCAGATTGTCTAATGGAAGCAAAGCAGAAATGTCTGGGTGGGGAAGCAACAAAAACTTTATCAACAAAAGAAGAGGATCTGGCAAAGTTTGGTTAGAATTTTTCAGATATATGTCTTCATTCCCTAGAGATTTTACAGTACCTGTTGTTCTATTTCAAGAGAGCCAGAGACACTCATTTTCATGATATATTAACATCCACATTTATATTAGGTTTATTACCAATGTTTATCTGGCTTGCACAATGTATGTTTATATACAAACAAATATAAGGAGCAGCCACATTTTATAGTGACTGGTTTAATGATCTCAACATTTTGTTTTGTTTGTCTGTAAGGAAGAACATACGGCACTAAGAAAATAAGTGCAAGATTAAAAATGTCCTATACACAGTAAAAGCAGTGATTTTAACTCATTCTGACAATTTTAAATCCTATTAGAGCATACAGAGTCAAAAAAGCCCATTTCAAACATTTAACTGCTCCAAAAGTAAATAAAGCAGATTTCATTCTCTGACAGACGTAATTCTCCCTACTCAATGGAAGTCACTCCTGATTTATATCGCTGTGAGCTAGTGAAAATTTGGGTCCATTATTCTTAAAAGATAAATTTCCTGACTGGATGACACTCTACTGTTACTGTTGTCATTAAGTATAGTCTATTAGTAACCTTGCTGGCTTCAATAGGATTGACTCCTATTTCAAGTTTAAGATTCGAGTCTTAAGACTTCAAGCTTTTGAATTTCAAGAATAGCAATTGAATGCTGGGACAGAAATACAAGATATATTACATATCATTTTATATATTTGTGTGTGGAAGTAAACGATATGCTAAGGGACTGACACAGAGCTCTCTAAAATGCTCTCTTCCTCAGTCTTACAGGACTTGTTAAGGTCACTGTGGACTATGACAAAGAGCTTCTGCATTTCCAGGTCAGTGGAGACTCTCTCAAACACATGCATTATCAGTCATAGAACTGAATCAAAGGTAGAAACAGAACTACCAAGCAGATCCCATGTCACAGCTCCTGGCACAACAGGGGGTTATCACAGAGAAACCAAAGCTGCCTTTTTCTTTTTAGACATATGGCATATTACGAGCATCTACATTTCCCAGTGCAATGGGAAGCTCTCTACATCATGCTTTTGTTTTCTGGAGAAAAAAAAAAATAGGAGAACAAAAAGCTGATTATGCCTCTGTCATCTACAGTTAAGCAAGTCCTTTGTGGTAAGAGACACCAGCTGCTCTAGATGTTTTGAACAAGAGCTTCCTGAGAAGCAAAGAGGAAATGAGGCCTTGGCTGTGAAAGCAAATGCAGAGCTTTTAGTCGCAGGCTCTGTTGCTAAGAGGAAAAAATGTTTCTGTCCATGATGCCTGAAAACATTTGAAAAAGTACAAAGCCTTAAAATATCCTATTTCAGCAGTTTAGAGAAATATTTGTATTAGTTTTAGATTTGCTTCTTGAGATTTTAACTGTTTGGAAGTTAGAAACCTTAAAAACATGTCAAGACGTACCTGATACATAGACAATATGCGTCTTACTGAACGCAGCTGGCCAGAAGAGCTGCTGTTTTTGCTCAGTTTCCACTGCCAGGTGAGTCTAGAGTTCTAGAACCAATCAAGACAAACCAGAGCCCTCCACACAGGTAATTATGAAGATGGGAAGTTCACAGTAATTGCAGGAGAGAACACTGGTGCCTTGCTACATTTTCCTTTCTTTAGGAAATGAATATTTCCTTTAGGAAAGCTTCATACCACTTCAGCTGTTCTACTTTCTATCTTTTGGAGGCAGAAAAACAGACAAGAGAAAATTGCACTGAGATTTACCATGCTTG
This sequence comes from Urocolius indicus, assembly GCA_013401255.1. Lineage (NCBI taxonomy): Eukaryota > Metazoa > Chordata > Aves > Coliiformes > Coliidae > Urocolius > Urocolius indicus. Next base: position 392,661 of record WBNH01009905.1, read on the forward strand.
ATTTGTTGATGCTGTCATGGAGTTAAATAACTATTTGCTGTTGTTTACATCTGATTTATTTGTCAAAAAAAAAAAAAAAAAAAAGAAGGGCTATCATTCTTCTAAAATAATAGTCTTTAATAGGAGACAGTGGTATAATGTTATTTTGTTTTTACCAGTATAGCAATAACTACATCTGTGTATACTAGAGGAGAATTTGTACTGATTGGAACCCTTTATTCACACACTCAGTTTCCAGAGAAGTCAGCAAAGCCAGAATTGTGTTTTAAGGACAGGTGGTGGTATTCTCAAATTTCTAATTTGGACGTTTCTGCTTTTCCTCAGCTTCTTCTAAAGGGGAAAAAAAAAAAACAAACAAACAAACCAAACCCAGAAGCCTAGAAGAATGCAACAGAGAAGACTCACATGAATGACACAAAAGTCTTTCAAGTCCCCTGGCTTATAATCTTATGCAAATAAATGTGATGCGCATCCTGCTTTTTTCTATCTTGTCTTCTGTCAGTAAATATATCACCCCAGTCTCCATCAACACTGGCTACAGCAACATTCTCTTTTCACAGAAACATTTTTCATTTTCATCAGAGTTGAACATTAAGCCTATAATACTGTATCCTGTTTTGGAAACCATCAGGAGCCAATTCTCCACTTCCTTCACCTGATGTGCACACAGCCCTTTGGAGGGGCTCTACGAAACTCAGCATGCACATTGCTATACCAAGCACTCTTCTATGTATATTTATGTCTCTCTGTAATTCATTCTACATTCATCCCAGTTTTTAAAGTGTATTTCTAGTTGAAGAACAAAAGGTTAGACTATTTGGCTTTCTGCTCTTGTGAGCTAAATGTGTTTTGGCTGAAAATCCCAAGCTGACAGTTGCCTGTGTCTCACAAATGCTATGTATTTGTCAAGATGGGCACCAGGTTGTATTTTGATAGCTACCACATCAGTGGAATACTCTCAGACAAAGATATGGATGTCTAGCAGACTGTTTTCCTGTGTCCAGTTCACAAAATCATCAGTTAGCATTTACCCATAAATCTCAACATTTGGCAATATATTTTGAAAGCAGAAATACCAGATTTTAAGTAACCATCAGACTAGCACATAAGCAGTTTTCTGGGCTGCAAAACAGGCTGAAAAAGAGAGACAATAAATCAGAATGACTAGATAGGATGGGGACTGTTTTATCTGATGAAGGTCACTGGGGTTGGCTATTCCTGTGTGTTGAGTTGGATGCAAGTTAACTTAAGGTATTTCCTTGATGTAATGTGCTTAACTTTAAACACTAATCCAGTAAATGGATTCTAGAAGTACATGTGAATGCATTACAATTACTATCAAATTTCCCAAAAGCAAAATTAGGCAAAAGGAAGCACAGCTTTTTGTTATAAATGGCTCTTAGAACTTTTCACAGAGGACTGTCACAAAGTCTGGGAAGATTCCTGTCAGAACATCTAGAGCAAAGCAAAAAAGGTCATTCTGAACCCTTGAAGATGTTGGGTTTTTTCCCCATTAGGTCCTCTGGTGATGGAAAAACACTGGCTCTTCATGAAATTTGTCACCATGTTCATATGGCAATAGCAGCTTCCTACTCCATCTTATAACCATATGCCAAAGATTTCCCACGAGCCATTATGAAGGTTATCAATTAAAAACTTTTGCATTTTGTCCTCATTCAACGTCAGTATTAGTACATATGGTATTCTCCAGAGTAAGGCTACTATCTGTTAATTCCCAATGTCTTGATCACAGAAAGTATTACAGAGGTATCCAGAAAATAAAACATCAAAAATTGAAGGAGAAAAAAAATAAAGAAAAACAAAGTGGATATCTTTTCAGTATTTTTGATGGCTAGAAATTGTGTTTACTGTTTCTGAGTGAGATTCTGAGTGATTTAGGACAAAATGGCAATGTCAGTTGGAAGTTAATTTTTAAAATAGCAAAAATAACAATCCTCCTATTTAATATCTTACTTAGCCTGCAAAAGCCTACAGTTATTTACACTAAAATAAACTGAAATGGAAGAAGTGAAACAATCTGGATTTTTTTCCCCTAAATACTCCTGTTCTTGGCTAAAAGGTTAAGGAGAGGCTAAAGCCATCAGAGATCCAGGAATATGTCCCCACATATTTAGGAAACTCAGTGTTTGTTTTACCATAGAATTATGGAAAGGCCTTGAAATAAACATACACCTAAAGTGGTGTTTGGTTAAATACAATAGTGGAATATGAAGTGATAGTATAGCACAAACCCAAAGCATACACATGGCCCCAGTATTTTTACAATATTAATTACTATAAGAAAACATTTTCCCTGCATCAAAGACACAAGCCTGTGCCTTTTGTGCTGCTTGTGCCTGTTAACAGCTCAGAAGCAGCCCCTAATCCAAGGCTACAGCATGTGATGACTGACCAACTGCAGAGCTAGACTGACACACTGGCTCCTTCTTAATATACAACCACAAGAAAAGAAAATGACCCAGAAGTACTTACATTAGCAGGATCTCTTAAGAATTAGCTTTCTTACCCTTGCATCTAACCTAACCTCACATGAAGCAGCTGGTGTCCTGACAAGCTGCCACCTTTTCCGACCTATGAGCTGCCCTCATATTTCTCCTTCAGGTGAATATGTGAAATGCAGAGCTCTTCCTCTGCAGGTTACAAATATGGCCAAATCCATTTACATCACATACCTGCACAGCAAAATTGCAAACCCCAAAACAATAAAGCCAGCCAATGCTGACTCATAACACCCAACACACACAGACAAAAACCCAACAAGCTAAAAACGCATAACCCTGTGTCAGCTTAGTGCTGGCAAGGCAGATCAAACTCTTTTTGATTCAACATCTTTAATCCAAGCCAGAGAGCACAGATGTTGCCTAATACATCAGTGAATCAGACTTTGCGATTCCTTCTCCAGGAGGCTGACACATGGCACCCCAGGGAAGAGTCTAAAAGAAGTAACTGTAAACTTTAATACACTACCACATTAAGTGGCATCTGTGCTCTCTAGCTTGGCTTGTTTATTTATTTATTTATTACAGCATTCTAATGTTTGCAGAACTACATTTTAAAAGATATTCTTTTAATCTAATTGAACCTAAATAGCACAGCTGCACTTGAAATTGCCAAAATTCGAGTAATTTCAGTATTCAAACTTCCATTTGTTTGTATTCCTAGGGCTTGCTTTACTGTTACTTTTTTATCTTAGAAAATTCAGCATTCACTTTTTCACAGAACATTTTATTTGCTTTGGTTGTTTTATGTCATGGATGCAGCACAGTTTAAGACAAAGAATTTCAAGAGCCCTCTGAAGTCAAGGGCAATGAACGATGCCCAAATTTAGCAGGGTACAGTTAGACCCATAACTAATACCATTTCTACATTTTTCAGCTCTAAATGATATGTCATTAAAGCAGAACATGTTTTCAGGCCTTTAAAGGCAGTATTCAAAACAGAAGGTATTTAGTCAAGGCATCCTTGAGAGTACAGCTGTGGAAAGGCAGTATATCTTTAGTGCTCCATTGATCGTTGTGCCTCTTCAGTGGCATTTGAGACAGATGATGTGCATTAACATCATAGCAGCATTGCAGAGATTATCACTCTTATTCCTCTTTAGCAGCATCTCAGAGATGTCACTCTACCACCTCTATAAACTGATCAATACTAGAGCAATTCTCTGTCACATGCTACGTAGTTATCTTTGTGCTAGCAGTAACTTTAGTGATACTTCAATACTCCACATTCAAACTCATGGAGGGCTTCTGTTTCTCTCACTGCATGTTGTAAAAACCTATGTTCACAAGACATGATGTGACATCACTCCCTGAGTTACTACTTCATGAAGGGAAAACAGATCTGAAGATTACAATAACAATTAGCTATACGTCTCCAATATTATTTTTTAATTCTCTAGTACTCTGTGAATGACACCAATAATAGGGCCATATGTCATTTTAATTTGTTACTCCATTATTACCCTCCTCCATTATCATCTGGACACTCCAGATGAAAATCAGGCATTAGATTGATATGCACTGTACACAGAAGTAAAAATAAACTATATCCTAAGGAGCTATGAGAGCATACCAACATATGGAGAAAGCAAAGTTGCTCACCCAAACTGGCACAGTTGAAGCCAAATGTTGGTCGTTAAATCATACTATTTGCTAAATATCCTGCAGTGCTTCCTGAGATAGCACCTTCATGCTGAATGTTTCCATTTTATAGAAGTGTACTTCACCTCTAAGATGCACAAAAGTGTAGCAAATTACCTAATTTTGACTTTTTTTTCACTATAAATAGGTTGTCTTAAAAAAAATAAAATCTAAAATTTGGTTTTTACAGTGTTTCCAAACATTTATTTCTTGTTTATTTTCTGGTTACTTTTAAGTCAGACCAGTGACTTTGAACCAGTATATAAGCATTACTACTGAGATTATGAGGTAGCAATAAGGACAATAGCATCTCTGGATGCATAATAAGAAGGGAGCAAGGGAAGACCATTTCTACCATCACCAAGAGGATTTACACCAAAGCCTGATCCAATGCAGTCAACTTACTCACATTTCAGGTACCTCTTTCAGTACATTTAAATTTCAGCACGTTACATTTGAGCAATATTTTGCTGCTTCATGTGAAAGAAGAGAAGCTTTGATGTGGATGATAGTGACAAAAGAAAGGCAAAATCTCCATTTCCCTAGGGCTCAGCTTTTAAAAAATATTTACAAAACAGTCACTAGTTTACACTTTTTAGCTTAAAAAAAAACATAAAAGAGAAATAACGAAATGTTATCTGCAAATGAGGAGCTAACCCACTGTGATTAAATGATTCATCCAAGGTCACATGAATGAAACTTTGGCAGAAAACAGGACTTTTTATCTCAATCCAATGCCAAAAGGCCATGTTCACACCTTGGGCCCAGGCAGTATTTACCCAAAAAGGCAGGATTAAGACTGGACAAACAAGGAATTACTTCATATACTGTAAGAGTTAGCATTGGCCCCTGAAATTGCTTCATATGAAGTATATAGCTGGAGAGGTTTCCAAACTGATACCAATGCAATCAGCAGTATCATTTGTAATCTGTGCTGTGCAAAACATTCCAATAGTAAAAAGTTGTCAAAAACAGCTTCAGTTAATGTTAGTTTGCACATGACATGAACCAAAATATTTCTTAATCTACAAATACACATGAAACCAATAAATATTGCTTAGATTTTTTTTTCTTTTAACATTAAACAGCAGAGAGGTTTGCAGAGGAATCTCTGCAAGTGGTTGTCATACTAATATGCAACACAAAAGAATAGCAAGTACCATGGGTTTAGATTCCTGGTGTTTTCTTACATTAATTAGATATGAATCTTGTAAATTATTTAGCACTTCTTCAGAAATATGTTATTCAGAGAGAAAATGGTCCTGAAATTAAGTTAGAATCTTAGCCATTGTAAACAATTAATATAAACTCTATGTACAGTCCTGCTGTTTTCCTGTGCAGAGCGTAGTGAGTAGTTCTTTGATATGGCAATATAGACAGTAAAGAATGCAAGTGTCAAAATTATCTGCTTCATAAAAGCTTTTCCAGGAAATCTAAACAAAAAGGAAATCTCCAACTATGTGGTATAAATAAACTTTTCCAGTAAACGCTCATGACCAGGAAAACAAGAAGATTCTGTCCCAACAGTTAGCTCACCCCTTCCAGTAGGACAAATAACTAATACTTGCCATCAATCTTTTCCAGGGGAAGGAATATGAGCAGTCTTTTGGATTTTTTTTTCTTATCATTCACTCACACAGATACACACATGGACACAAATACACAGACACTGCTGCAGGCCTGTCTCCTCCTCAAGGCAGATTCCAGGGAAGCAAAACATAGCCTTTAGTCCAGCATTTCTGTGGCTTTTTGAAAGAAGACAGGAAAGTATAAAAAGCAGTGGAGAACTGTCTAAATCAACCAACACCACACAAACAGGCTATTCATTGAGACATGTGCCTCATCAAGGGGAAAACAGGAAAACTGGTGACAGAAGAGACACGTATTTTGAAAATACTTCTAGAAGAAAAAATTTCATCCATTCTTCCCAGTGAAAATGGACCTTCTGCACAATATTAGACAAATGGTAAATTTTCAGAGGTGGATTTACATTGCTTAAGTTAATATTTACAACATTAAGTGTTAAACTTAGGGATCTAGCCTTCCTGGGTTGCTTGCAGGTGGTACAGTCTCACAGTTTTTTCCTTTAAACTGCAAGGTTTTCACTTCCCACATCACTCAACATTCACTTACATACCACTTTCCAAAATCAATGTTCCTCAATTTGGAAGCAGCTGCCTGGTTCCCTAAGGAAGTTCTATGTAACCCTTGATATGAAACCAAGTGTACAGAATACTGGTTCTACTACATTTTCTACAAATATTATCAAAGCATATGGCTAGGAGAGGGTCCCATTACACTACATGCTGTGGCATAAGCATTAGCCTTTCTTGGACATTTAGGGCTCCAAGCACAAACACCACGTCCAAAACAAACTCAGAATGAAGCACTTTGGTTTTTGCTGTTTAGAAATGCAGTGCAACCAGTAGAGCTGGACCTTTCTTCCAAAGAGAGGAAATAAAAATCAAACCTCAAATTAAATCTGGACACTATCTCTTGCTTTATCTTATAGTTGTCTTTTTCTTCTTCTTCATTTCTTTATATATCATTAATTTTGCCTTTTAGTTATCTGGGACTGTTTCTTTTGAACAGCAATAGAGTTCAATCTCAGTGAACAGAGACTTAACAATAAAATGTCCCCCAGCTAACCTCAAAACTTTGAATCAAAGCTGATTGATTTATTTTGTATGGCAGTTCATCTGGAAAAAAAAAAAAAAAAAAGGAAAGAAAAGGAAAGGAAATAAAACAAAACATGAAAAATGTTGAAATGAAGATTTTCCATATTTTCTGGTTGAAAAAAAAGAAAATTATTATTTAGATATAAACTAACATTTTATGCTTGGCTTCAGAATGCACATTTCTGCTCATGAGTGTGTTTGTGTTGTAAAGAAAAATGACATCAAAAAGTTTAATTTTTTTTAATAATTTAGCTGAAAAACAATATTTAAGTGACAGTCTAAAACTAAGTTGAAAAAGCATAAAAATAAAAATATTCTTCCTAAGAAAAGATTTCACTTTAATTGACATTTCTACAGGAGAGCAGGGGCTTAATTTCATTTACCTTACCCTGGTCAGGTGAATTAACAACATTCAGTCCAAAGCCCCATAAAGTAATACATTTTCTCTTCCTCAAAAAAAAACTAAACCCTAAAACCCAAGCCAGTTTTGTCAAAAAATGAATTGGATAAAACTTATCTCCCCTCTCTCAATGTACAGAGCAAACCAATGATGTTATAATGTAGCTGAATAAATTAAAGACATTTTCTTAGGGGGTTCAATTTTCAGTTAATATCTCTCCTTTTTGACTTGCATATATGCAATAAACAAACACAGCCATTATAGTCTTTGGCTTTGACTATCTTCTTTTGCCTTTGTCTTAAGCTTCACTTCATTTGTTCTCCTGGCAGTGTATCTGCCTGCTTCTTTCATGAAGATATCACCTTTTGGAAAGGACACAAAAAAGACATTTGTTATGCCAGAGAGGTCTGTATCTGGTATTTAGCACTGTTCTCTCACTACTAAATGCTAAGTTATCAGCTGCTATGACTCTTTCTTCACAAACTCAAACAGTGAGAGGACAGGACTCCTGCAGCCCTTCATTCCCATGAGCTATGATTTGACATCGGAATGCTCAGACCCCTTTATACTTGGAGGCTTCTTCAGCTCCACAAAGCTGTAGATATTTTTACCCTCAAATTTCTACAGCAACTTCTGATAACGTTCTTTCTATTGGTATTGTTCAGTTTGTTGCTGTCTGGGGATGGCTGAATGCAAGAGCTTTCTACTATTTGTCAAAGTTTTCCTCCTGAGCGAAAGCAGATTCCCTCATTTTTGTCTGACATTTCAGTAGCTTAAGATGAATATGGAAAGCCTCTGAAAAATCAATTCATTTCAACTAATCACCCAAAAGATTGAAAACATTTTGGTGATTATCTCAAACCACAAGGTTTAGCTTTTTCTCTTCAGTCTTTGAGATCTTTTTCTCGTAAATAAGTCTCCCTCCCCAACCACTTCATCCATTTTTTTTCATCTGTGCTCTTCAGTGAAGACAAACCTATAGCTTGCTTCATTCCTAAGTTTCACATTCATTTTCAGAAGGTACCTAAGTAATCTGAGGCTTGTGTTTAACACAACTTCATATGCTCTACTTGGAGGGAAGTAATACTGGTAAAACCTCAAAGTAGTCAGAATTTGATCTTTCCGACACCCTCACAAAAGCCTGACCAAAACATTTACCAGTAATAATAATGCAAATCAAAAGAAGCTAAATTAAACATTTTTTAACCTCTGGGAAAGACTGTTTCATGGCAAAACATTGATTACTTCCTTTACCTAAGAAAATGTTCACTGAAAGGCAAAGCTACTGAATTATTATTGAGGTTTGGGGTTCTTTTATGCAAAGAATTAGGGATAAGCATGTATAACTAAACCTTTAAATCCACTATAAAAATTATCTTCTTAATATCCAACTATTTTGAGGCCTGATTGAACTATTGATTTCTTTTAGCTGACATTCAATGTAGAGCTCTAAAAGAGCTGTTAAAGAAAATACTTTGTCACCCTGCCAGAAGTTCATGCTACTCAGCATGTCCTATCATAGGTCTTTAATCAGAAGTGATGGCTGTTATGTCTCTTTTTATAAGAGAGTCAATGCATTATACTAGCTGTGTTTTGGATTTCAATCTTGCCACTAAGGGATGTCAGATGCAACCACACACATAGTACTTATGTTTGGGTGAAACAAGAAGGGGAACAGATAGAAAACATCTGAAATACAAAGGAGACAATCACCTGGGTTTATGGCTCACTTTACTGACCTCAGAGAGGTTGGAGACTGCATAGAATAGGAAGGAATTGGCTGCACTAAAGATCACTATTATACTTTTTAAAAAGAAGGATGGTCACAGAATGGTCACAGACTAGTAGGGGTTGGAAGGGACCTTTAGAGATCATCTAGTCCAACTCCCCTGCAGAAGCAGGTTGACCTGCTTAGGAGCATGTCCAGGCAGGTCTTGAAGACCTCCAAGGAAGGAGCCTCCCTCCTCCCTGGGCAGCCTGGGCCAGGGCTCTCTCATCCTCACAGAAAATTTTTTTTTTTTGTATTTGATTAGGCACGGTCAAGATTAAATTTAAAAGTTTTATATAGTATTTCCCAAATATGTGGCTTAGCAGAATCTTCCTTACTCTTTTCTCAATACTAAGCATTTATTTGAGGGAACAACACCCTTGATTTAACAGTAGGCCTAATGATGGACAAAATGAGGTTTTTCTATCAGTAAATCCCAAGCAGATGAACTGGATCAGGAAACATGAACTCCACCCTAAATGTCATGATTTCAAAAGCTTTCAGTATTTCGTATTTAAAAGGAAAGGAAGCTAGAGAGAAAATAAGGAGGATCTGAGGAGGATATTCACAGCAGAGATCTGAATCTCGTTCCCCCATACCACAATTTCAATACTCTGGGCTCTAAGCTAATGTGTGTTCTGAGATCTTCCTCCTCTCAGCTGATACATTTCCACAAAGTTTTCATTTTGATGAATTTGCCAGGGAGACAGTTTTGCTGAAAGTGCCTTTACAAGGTTCAACTTCATCTCCATGATAATTCACATGTTTCTAGTTTCCATGCTGGCATTTTTTTCTGGTGCATCCATCATTAAGATCCACTGTTACAGCAATTATTCTATCTGATCCAAAGTAGTGATGCTCCTGAGTTTCTATTTCTGCTTCAAAAGTCAGAGCTCTTCTCTAAAAGGAGAGTCTGAGGAGGATTATCTAAAGCTGAAAGCCTGTGCTCTATCACCCCTTCTGGGCCTGGTGTTGGGACATGCTTTTCTGCTGGGGTTTGTCAAGGGCCAATGAGTGGGCTTAGTAAGTAGAACTATGAATCATGGCATGGGAAATAACGATAGTCATGAATGGCCAGTTTTTTTATCTGCTCCAAAAGCCCAGAGAGAACTTTATACTGCAGAAACAGCATGCTGCTTGCTATTCCACAGTGAGCAAACAGCAGCTGAAGACACTGCCGAAGCCTGTTACATGAGTTCAAGCAGAAAAAAGCTGTCAGAAATTAGGAAGGATAATGTCACTCTCTGGGCAGTCATCACATAGAAGGGAAAGGAAAGGATGAGGTCCAAGCAAGAGGGGTGAAAAAAGTTCAAAAGACAGACTATTGTCAGCAAGAGAAGACAACTAAAGTCCATCTCAGCCTCAGCTAACCCAGCTGCCTTCCCTAAGGCAGTGATAACTCTCATTTTCCTTCTGTCCCTGTTTGCCCTTTTCCATGCCTAGTTGCATCGGGATGTACAAACTAAAATTCAAGGCTATGCCATACCAGTACATCTGCTCATCACACACCTGTGTCCCACTGTCAAAGGATGAATTTCAACTGTCATGCAGAGCCCTCTCTTCCAAACGTCTTCTTACTAGTATTCAGGATTGATTAAACACTAGTCAGCAGCTCCAGGATCTCATTCCTTCAGTTCTGCATGTTGATTCAGACTTCCCAGAGCCCCTTTAAGGCAAATTATACACTGTACCCCAAACAGTATTTATAAGTTTTGTTATTAATCAACACATCAGCTACTAATGTTGAATCACTGACTTCCAATCAGAAAAATGTAAAAGGTATTTCTAAGAGCCTTAGATGAAGTTTAAAACAAAAGTTGGAACAGTTTTAACAGCTATTATACCTTCACTGCTAGAAAGTAAACAAAGTTTGGTGATATGGTAGGAAGTTCAATTTCTAAAAGCTAAGAAAGAATAAAAAGCAGGGAAATTGTACTCATTCAAGAGTTGGGTCAAAGTTAAGTACAAAGACCTGAAATTACATTAGGATAGCCTGAAAATAAACTGTGTAGTCAACTCAATACATGAAGGACAAGAGATGTTTCTCTGAGCTTCATAGCAGGCTGGATAAAGAGTTGAAATGAGAAGCAAGTAGTTGCATTTTTTTTTTTTTTTTGCTTTTAACAATCTTCTTTATCTCCCTCTAAACATATCTCTTCTAAACAAAAAACTCTGAAATCTTTTGGCTGGCAGATCACACACTATAGCAAGTCAATATAAGTGTTTATTTTCCTCTCTTTCCTTCTACAAAGTGTAGTGCTAGGACACTGAAATCAGCTGTAAAAATAAATGCATCACTTTTTAATGTATGACTAAAGCATAAAGAAGTTTAATACCAGACACCAACAAAATATACGGTGAGGGTTTAGTTATGCACTTTGATACACATGAATCAAGAAGGCTCTTTCTACAGGCTATCGTAACATGCTGTGTGATTGTCAAGTCTTACATCAGAGAACCAAGGCCTCAAAGCAAAATAGACACAGAGATGTTAGGAATGGAGAGTAAGAGAAGATGCAAGATATTTGCAGTAGGATTAAACAAAAAGAAGCTGCACTGTGTTAGAAGAATCCTCTGTTTAAAGACAAGTATGTAACACTACTCAAAGGAATCCCCCAAAAATAAAGGCCTGGATTTTCCTTTTGGTCCGTTTTACTGCTAAAAATGCAACTGATACACAATATTTCCAACTTTTCTCATATGTGTTCCAACTAAGATTAACCCTTGTAGTAAGACTACCTAGAGCAAGACTGAAGAGTGCAGTGCTACAATACACTTGCAAAGCTGATGAACAATAAACAACCTGCCAAATAGAACGCTGTTGGTTTTAACTCTAAGAAATGTACCTGGCGAATAGAGGCTGTTAAGTTAAATAAAAGAAATGGCATTTGCTTCCTCTAGATAACAATGATGATGACTACATGCAATATTTCTTAATTTGAATTATATACAACTGGCTTCTATAAGAGATTTTGAAAGTAGGCCAGTAACAAACATTAAAGCATTAGGCTCACTTATTATACTTGATAACTGAGCTGGCAGTTAACAGTATAGATGATTAAAAGCAGGCAGGTTACAGGAGCATGAAGGAGATACCAGGATCACATTTTAATTTTATTAAGATTTTGTGAACACGAGCTTTATGAAGGGGACTAGTTTTATACATTTCTTTTAGCAGAAATCTGAACCAGATAAGGAGATTGGCACCATGATCAGAATAATTAGAGCATAGATTTTGCAGGGACATGTGAATTGTATGGTTCCAAAACCATTGTGTCTCACCCAGCATTAGAGTTAAGAATATAAGAGCTGCAAATGAAACACACTGCCAAATCACTTTTCATGAGCATAGATGTCTAAATTCCTCATTTATTACTACCATCTCTGAAACCTATGACCAATCTAATATAGACACTATATCTCTGCTAGCAGTTACTGAGCACAGTGACTACAAGATCTATGCCATCACTGCATGAGACCCACTGAGACCCCAGTGACTTCAAACAGATTGTGGCCCTCCCTTTCCTCCTTCCCCTGTGACCAGTCCTCAAGTCAGGGTTTTCACAAAACAGATGTAGCAGAAATGAGCAGTGCTAGGAAATCAGTGTTTCTGTCGCTCTTAATGTTAAGTCTTGAAACTACATGGGTTTTTTTTTGTTGGTTTTTTTTTTTAAATAGCAGAGAAAAACAGATGGTAGCCGTCATTCCCAGCCTGAAGAGAGATGCAGGTGTCAGAACATCTACTCTGACATGTGGGACAGCAAGCACTTTTCTTGGCATAGGCACCTACGTTCCTTTATGGCCACAGGAGAGACACAAGTGAACAAATAAAAATTAATCATTCATTAAACTAAGGTGTAGAGTCTAGATGATTAATATGGAAATGGAAGCATGTACACTGATGTTGGATTGTTGGATTAGATGTTTGCATCAGTAGGTCCATTTCAGAGACATGCAATTGTCTGACCATCATGAACAGCAACACTCTTTTCACTTCTACACGCCCATCTGATGAAGGACCCAAAGGAAAACAGCAGCAATCAGCACAACAGCAGGACATCCTGGAGTCCACGAGGGATGTAAATAATACCCAATTTAACCTGCCAGATTTATCTGAGTCTACATGTGTTCAACAGAGGATCATACAGCGAAATGCCCATGCCTGTTCTACTGAGATAATAAACAATAGGTTTGTGATTCCATGACCATACTTGTTCCATTCAACCTCTTCCAGATGTTGTGGCAAAATAAAGAGACTCTTTTTTTTCTGAAAAATGACAACAATAAGAAATTGGCATGCTCAAAACTCCATAAAGCATCAAATATCTGCAACCAATAAAGAATGCATAATGCTTACTTCATAGTCCCACACACTGCCTATCCCCCTTATCCTGCACTTCTCACTTCAAAAAGCTTAAAATACTTCCCTGACTGAAAATAATTTCCAGACTTTGCACAGAGATTATTTCACCCATCAGTAAAAGGCAGTCAGTTCTGAAGTAGCATTTCAGAGAGCATGGCAGCCTGGAACAAAAGGTGAAGAATAACTTATTTAAATGAAATGTGGGAGGAAATCTACAAAGGCAGAACTTTCCTTTCCAAATTAGCTCAGGATATTGGGTTAAAAAAAAAATATTCTGCACGTTGTGAAACTTACAACAAGCTGTTGAAAGAACAAGATCCGAGATGTTTCAAGAGTCGATCAGTCCATCTCCCCCCACCATCCTGGAATAGCAACTGCAAATTAACTCCCCTGCGGAAGGATTTTAGTTAGGCAGCCACCAAAGACAGCTGAAAAACATTCCTTGATGACCCCTCATCTACCACTGACTAAGCTAATTCAAATAGCCTGGGGAAATCAGGCAACAAGCAATGCAAAATATAACAAGACTGTCATATATATGAGAGTTCTTTCTACCAGCAAATTAAAGGCTCATCTAACATATTTCCCCACTCCACCATGAGTTTGCTGACCTGAAGCAAAATCCCATTTTTTCTTTTCAGGAAGCTATTTGTCATGTTGACATGTGCCTTGGATTATCTCTAATGTGTCCCTCTGAGTGTAGGGTTGGGAACACACATCAGACAGCTGTCTGGCCTGGGAATCCTTCCCTTAATAAGCACACTTACTGCACATGAATAGCATTTCAGCAGCCTAGAGTCATTCCCATATGTCTGGATGGCACTTTTCCCTGCACCCCATGAAGTGATTTTTGCTAAGGGATACAGCTACCAGGCTGTTGAGGGGTTGCTAGCCATCCCCTTGCATACAGAAGACACTTCTAGTCAAGGCACTCTCTGTGCAAGGAACCAAGGGTTGGTATCACATCCTCTGAGACTTTCTCACACCTGTTATCTAGCACAAAAGCCACTCTAGTTCAGCAGAGAAGAGGAAGGTACAGAGCTCACGGCCACCACAGGCTGCCCACAAGATAGCTTGCATTGCTTGACTTGAAGGTTGAGTCATCTGACTGCCTGAAGATCAGCAACAGGAAGGAACACACTACAAAAATTTCTGATAGGAAATTGCAGTGCAGCATCATAAAAGAGACACAAGTTGTGGACATTTGAGTTAATTGCACAGAGCTGATCCCACATAGGAGGGAAAGGAAAGCTGCAGCAAATGGACAATCACATGACATGAAAATAAGACCTTTTTTTTTTTTCCCCTTTTTATGAAGTTTCTGCACTCTCAGTATTTGAATGACAAATACAAAGAAGGGAGTTCTCTTCCTTGCAGTGGTAGTTTCTATGGTACCCAGATAGTTGTCCATACTGTTATTTTAAAAACTCCCTATTCCTTCTTAGTCACATTGAGATTTTGTGGAGTGATGAGGAGTTGCAGGATACAAAGCCTCTGGCAGAAGCTGTTCAACACCTTGTGAGTTTTGCCCTTCTGAGTAGTGAGAGCTCCAAGAAGTTGATCTGTTAATGATGGCTGCTTGCTGCCAGCTTACACAGCTTCCTTCAGGTTGGGAGACGTGAGGGAGTTGCTTGGAATTTTACCCCATGAAAGCTGGAGCTACCTCAGGGGCAACTTTTGGTAAGAGTGGAAGGCAGATGAAGTTATTTTTTTGTTTACAGGAAGAGGTGTCTGTCTTAAACATGTTCACAGACAGCTAAAGCTAGAAATACTTTTATGCAATATTTTTAAAACCACAAAGCAATAATAGTCTGCTCAGTCAGTAATTCCTTGCTTACCCTGGATATTCTCAGAGGCAATTATCCTTGGGAAAAAAAACAAAACAAAACAAAACTCATTGAGTTTTTCTCAAACTCACTGAGGTTTTCCCCTCCCAACTAATTTATCCTGACTGTTCTCACAATGAAATTAAAATTTCTTTCTCTATTTAGGATTTAAAATAATCTATTGCCTGAAACCAGTCATCAGAAATCCACATTATCGTTCTGCTTGATGATTAAAGAGGACTAGATAAAGGGAGATAAGTCCCTTCTTTGGGATACAATTATCTTTCATAGCTTAAAAAAACCAATGGTGTATGAAATCACATATTATAAGTTATTAAATACTGCAATATGAAAATCAGCCTGTAACAAAATCCCAGTCCTGAGGATATTCCTGAATACCAATATTATCACTTTCTCACGTGGTCACAGTTGAGGGATTTTGTATCCCTCTGCATTAGGTGTTAACTATTCTACATAAAGCTGATAATGTTTCTATTTTGAAGCAATAATGAGAAGATAGATTACTCCATTGGCAGCCTCAGGAAGGAACTATATCCCCAAGTTATGATCTTGCAAGTTAATTCCGTTACTTTCATCACTGGACTATAACAACATCATTTTATAAATAATACTGTTTGCTTTATATGAAAGCCTGGATGATTTTCCCATAAAAATAACAGGTGGAGAGTTGTTTAAAGGCTTTGTTCTTACTGCAGTGGGAAAAATAATCAGTTCAGTTCCAGCTGTCAAAAGAACATAAACCTCTAATATAGTAAAAATATTTCTGATGTCCTTCAACTGTGATGAAAAGATAAACTCTACTTCTTATAAAATCCTTCTCTGTGTTAGAAAACAGTTCTTTATACTTCCCTGACCTTGTTTTGGCCTACATAATTCTCTTGGCCTCTAACAGAGAATATTTTTACTTAACTTTAACATGCCATTAGAAAGCTCAAAAGGCAGACCTCAGACAGTGATTTACATGTCTGGATTTCAGGTAAGTATGTGATCAAGTAGCCATCATTCAGTAGCTTTGCATAAAAAACTTCAACAGTTATGATTTAAATACACATAACATCACTTCATAATCCCAGGAATAAGTTAAGCTTGAAGCAATCTTTAGAGGTCTCTAACCTGCTCTCCTTGCTGGAATGGGAAAAATCCCACTTCTTAGAGTTCACCAAATTCAATTCTGGCCAAACGGGAAGAAATTCCCCTGGGAAAAAAAAAGCCTGACAAAACAACCATCATAATCTGCCATCTCCAGCACTGACAAAATCAGTACAACTAATAAAAACACTGGCAAGTATGTCTTTTTTCAACATTTATCAATAAAGCTAGAAATAAAGCTGGGATCTTTCAGATAAACTTATAACAAACAGGGCTGTGACTCAGCTGTGATTAGTGCACTGTAATACTCACAGCATACTACTGACTTTCCTAATGGGGCATGGATCTCCCAAGTTCTTGGGTCATACGGCTCAGACCCATCTGGATGTCTTAGGTATTACAGAGAATCTGAAATGCTACTCATTTGCTACATTAGACCTGTATCACTGAATCCTTAATACACATAATGTGTTCATTAACAACTTGCTTGGATTAATGGGACAAACTCATCTAACATCCATCTCTGACTAACTATGGTTTATATTTGCTCAAAAACGTGAGCTTTGGACCAAATACACACAAATATACACCTTCAGTGTTTCAGTTCATAATAGTAATAAATGTCCTGCTCTGGTAGGGGTGTTGGACTAGATGATCTTTCGAGGTCCCTTCCAACCCTTAAGATTCTGTGATTCTGTGTGTGAAGTCTTAAGTATATCCTATGTGTAGGCTTTAAATTCTAATGTTTCACATACAAGATACGTAGCCAGGTGGGGTGTATGTGTGTATATCTATTGCAATTCACAGACTCACTGCTGATGGTTCTGAGTGCCCCAAGACCTTTCCTTCCACGTTTTTCACAAGTGAAAAGCAAAATCTTGTAACATGCACTTCTCTGAAAGTGCTTCTTAAAACAGCATTTCCAAAATGGCCTTTGGTGGATTGCTGAGGTCAGGAGAGAAATAAATTCAGTGCCATGAAATAAAAATCCAGAGAAGGACTAGAAAAATGATTTCTATTTCTTTCTTAAACGCAGATGTGGCCAAAGTTATACATCACTGTGCTGTTTGTATGTAACTTAAATGAAAAACCAAGCAGCAATGAGCTTATGCCTGTGTTTCCACCAGCCCTCAGCATTTTCACTAGATTTTCTTTCCACTTCCTATTCTGGCCCTCAGCCCATTGCATATACAAATCCTCCAATCCCCAGGCATCCCTGTCACCCTCTTTCACCTCCTTGGGGTTGTACTGAAAGGCATGTACAACTATCAGCCAGGATTTCATAGTTACATGGACCAATGGAATGTCTTGGTAAGTTCATGATAGTGTCACACACGAGTCTAGGGATTAGATCATCTCCTGCTTCTGCCTGCATGTCTCACTATGAAGATACACAGGTTGGGCTACCTCTCTAGAGAGTGTCCCTAGAGAAAAACTGCTGGCATGTACACAGATACCAATAGCCTCTTAATGTTCGCTACAACAATGCAAATTCATAAATAACAAAATATTTGGTTCAGTCCCTTCAATCAGGTCATCTCCTCTTTAAATGCAGAAGCAAATGTAATAACTAATTCACTCTCTGAGCTGCTTAGCCTTTGGCCCCTTCCAACCATCATTTCTTTGCTTGCATGGGCACTTACTGCACTTCATGTTTTATTTTATTTTGAAAACTGGAACTGATTTTGAAAACCATTTTGAAAAGGCAAACTCTCTTAAAAGAAGTACTTCTCTTCTCTTCTCTTGGCAAAACTGCTACTAAATATAAGCAATGCTGTCTTAGAAAACCTACAGAAAGCTAGGAAATGAGACATGATTCCTTAAATATAGCTTCCTATTTCTGAAGTGTACCTTTACCTAATACGTCCATAATGGCTAGAAAAGAATAGGACTGTGTAGGCACTTGAGCAATGCTAGAATTGGGGAGGAGGCGGTGTTGCTTGCCTAGTTTATCTCTAATAATTAAAAGGTTTTAATGCAGCCTTTTAACCTACAAGAAATTGTGTAATATATCTTAAATTTCCTTTTTTTGCAGATCTTCATAGTCCACCAAAGAAAGTAATGCTCTTACCAGCTGCCATTGGAGAGTTCATGAAGAACTTTATGTTTTCATGGATAATTGTTTTAGAGACTATCCCTCATGAAGATGTCTATTACTTCCTTTTAACATCATTTCTGTTAGTGCTTCTTGAAATTGCAGATTCTTCCAGGTGATCTTGGTTCTGCTGGTCATATCCCACTGCTGGGGTATGATGAAGCACCAAAGCCACCTCTCACTCTCTCACTCCTATCTTCTCTTGATCTTAAACCTTGCTGCCTTCAGCACAGTGATATTTACTTGAATTCCTACCACATGCTATTATTCATTCTTTTCTTATTCAGCTCTACTCCTTTGGTTCTTTGCAGAAAATTAGAGCCTATGTTTATCTTTTCATTTCGCCTGAAAGTTTATGGGCATGTGAAGTTTGACTGCAGTCTGAATTTCAAAAGCAACCTCTGCAAATGATACTATAGCTTTTACTCTCCTGCCCAAGTCAGAGATCAAAAGCATTTAAATCATACTGCCAAACACAGGATTGGTTAAAAATGCCACATTAATGCACATTCCAAATAACATTGGCAGTGGATTATATAAAAAGCAGCAATCAGTTTCTGTTCAGCTATATAGGCAAATTCACCTACTATTCCCTGTATAGCAATGAAATTCATAGTGATAAACAAACAAAAACTCTCAAGCTGAGATGAGATGTATCATTACCATGGTGATAATATGGTCAATGTTATTAGTCTCAGTCTCTGTCTACATCCAATGACTTCTAAGGAAGGAACAAATTACTAGAAATCAAACAGTCCCACCACAGTCTATTGAGAGATAGTTGCCAACAAGAATCAGATGAAAAACATCAGGTCTTTTCATCAGCGAAAGACACAGAGCCACAGCTTGCTTGTGATGTCATCATGATCTTAGAAAAAATATGCTTGGTTCAGCTGGTGATTTCTGCTCACGGAAGTTTCCCCAGTCTCAGACTTCTTATTTGAGGATTAAACTTCTATCTGGAAAGTGCTTGAGTGTGCTTTCTGCATGTTACTTTGCCTGCTTGGCTAGGAGGCCCTGGACTCTGGGATATGAATATATAGCACATACTGTGTGCACCTTCATCTTTCAGGAGCAATTATTTCCCCCCTCAATTGACAGCAGCAGTGAGTGTAATGTCTCAAAGAAAACTTTGAACTAAATTTCAGTTCTACGTTGAGGGGAAAGCTGAACAATGAAAGGAACAGGGATCAACACTCGTGGCCTCCTAAGGTCCTTTCCAGATAGTTAACCTGTGATTAGCTGATCAGTTCTAAATGTAAAAATCCAGGTTAGGAGAAGGCTAATTGCTTGATTCCAATGTGTAGCATAGTGTCTGTTTTGCCAGTTATGCTTTTTCATTTTTATTCTTTGTAGTGGTAACTAATTTATGAAGTGAAAAGTCAGGAAAGCGTTTCTCTCCCTTCACTACCAACTCCACCTAGCTTCCTAAGCCACAGACACTGATTCATGCCTGTCTCACCTCCTGTCTCATTCCTGTCTGCCTCCATTTGTGTTATCACTCTGTTAATTGCAATCTGCAGGAGAGAGGAGGAAAGAAAATGCCAGTAGGAGAGAGCTTAGTTATTTGTGTCTCAGTACAATCTTTCTTCAAGGAGCAGTAAGATCTTAGGCTAAAGACTGTCATAACTTTCATCAAAGTTGGCTTTAGTTAGAAGCATTGTGACAATAACAGTGCATTGCAGAACCTGGAATTTTCTAGAATTCAGTTACTTCATTATCAAACTTTTGTCAGCTGGCCTTCCTTCATTCCAAGGCACACCATTAAATTTAACCCAAGATAACCGTATTGCAGAATGACTGACTGTTTTCTATTGTTGCACTTGATTTGCAGCAATAAATTCCTAGAAGGAATCATGGAAGTGACGAAAGTTCTGTTTCTGTCAATTAGAAGCAACTCAGTCCTGCTACTTTCCAGAGTAATACTTTTCACCACTTTGATTTAGGCCTGGTAAGACTACCTTCCTATAGACTTTGCCATGAAAAAGACCTTGAGTTGCCTGTTGGCTGCATCACATACATAAATTATTTCAAAGACTTCAGAAACAATACAGTGTCTTCAAACTACTGCAACACTGTTTCCTTGTGTTGCAACTGTGGTGCAGTCACCATGTTTCCTACAGAAATATCATCCTTTTCCCATCCATTCACCATAACATTCCTTTTGCCCTTATATAGCACAAAGCAACCTTCCTGCTTCATTCTTTCTGCCACCACAAAAGGTTTTCAATGGTGTGTGGCAGCTCTGGTATGCAGCAAGAGCTCAGCTCTGAAACATCACAACCTTTTAAGTTCAAGAGGTATCTCACGGTGCTAAATCACGCAGTTCAAGTCAGAATGATAAGTAAGAGGTCTCTCTACATCATACAATAGAGAAAATCAGTTAAATCCAGTCATAGGACAAGGGAAAAAATAGCTGACTATTAAATGAGTCCTCCTGAGCCAGATCTGACCTCCCAGTCTAGGGCAGGAGGACTGTGAGGCAGCTCTGGAGTGTGCCTGGTGCAAGTGTGCCCTTTGGGACAGATCCTTGAGACACACAGCACACTTCCAGGTACATGCAGCTCCTGAGGATGGCACAGGAATGGCACTGACTCTAGGATTACCTTTGGGTTATTTTCCACAGCTCCTACATGATGATACTTGACTCCTACGTATATTATAAAGCAAAGCTTTTTAAGCCGCTCCATTCTGCTCTGATCCTCTTATATATGAGCCTGGGAAAATCAAGCATACATTGAAACATTCTTTCCCACTAAATAAGCAGATTTTGAATGATTCAAACTGGGGACAAAACTCTGCTCAGCCTGCTTGATAAACTACCTAGCAGGGACAACATTTCTCCAAGCTGTTTTACTTTTATGTGTTTTCTTCATTTCTTTATGTTTTATTTATAGGTTCTTCTTGATGAAAGATGAGTAACAAAGATATTTTCCTATTTTATGTTATAAATATTTTAGTAATACGGGTGTATATCTCAATAACAAAGGTATATAATAGAAGCTGTATTTTGTTTATTTATTAACATTCACAGATGCTTTAAGGATCCATATTCAGAAAGTGATTGCAGATTGATTGTTTCCTTTATCATCTGCAATGACATTGACTCTATATTCGAGTTAAATCTTATTTCATACTTCCCTCACAGTCTGATTTATTTATGATGTATCAATTACAGACACAGGAGAACACTGCCTACGAAGTTAAACAAAGATGCCCAGAAAGCAGAAAGTGGTTGTAAGGAAAGTGACAACATAAGTACAGGGCAGAAAAAAATCACAAGAGAAATAGCGTGGAGAAAAGTAGAGAAAAATCCCCAAGCAAACAGAAAAGATCAGCTGACCAAAACACAATATTGCAAAGTTTGTGTCAGTCACCTTGAAAAGGAGACTTTTAGGTGAGCTGGCTCCATAGAAACAAGTCCATGGAACAAATGCAAATCGAAATGAACTCCTGAGACAATCCTAGTTACCATGGAAGGTACAAAATTATATGAGATTATCCAATGATCTTAATGTTACAAGGAATTTATATATATATATATATATATATATATATATACATTTCCATGGGCTTTTCCAATCATTCAGTTTAAGAATTTCAGAGTCTGAAAGGAAGGGTAGCTGATGTTACTTCTTTTTAATTTTTATATGCAATTGAAATAGTATTCAGATATATTCCATTCACTAGATGCACATGGGTATGGACTTTTCAAGAGTTCAAAGTGGAACTTATCTCCCCCGGAGAGAGGGAGAGTGATTTTGATCAAGTGCCTTTTGAATTCAGTAGGAATTAGAGTTCCAAAGAACAGTGCCCTGTCTGCTCTAAGACTCAATTTAAGTTTACATGAAAATAACTTGCTTAATTATAGGGTCACTGTGCAGATAAATTTCTTAAAACTGTGATTAGCTGAAATGTTGTGATAATTGCTGGATATAGATTAGTTGTGAATAGGCTTCTGAATAGAGTCTGCAGCTCTTGATTGGGCCCTCAGCAGTTTGTCTTCACTTAATTTTAAGGTTCATAAACCAAATGCTTTCTCAAAGTGAACACAGAGCAACTACGAATAATATTTCAGTTCCTGTAATCTTATTCTTTTAGCAAATATAGACAACTATAGCCAAGAGGACAGTAGAATGCTTACAATTGCTAAAGCAAAAAAAAAAAAAACCAACCTAAATTTTTATGATATGAAACATCAGTATATTCCAAATCTGAAGCCGAGCTAAGTTTTAAAGAGTCTTCGAAACTTTAGCTCTGAAATTAGAAATCTAACATTAGATGCTGGAATCTATATAAGCCACATCAGATTTTCCTTTAGAGAATCTATAATAAGAAGAATCTGATGAAGATAAACCAAGCAATTCCTGTTTAAAGATAACTTCTCTGACAAACATTAGTTCTAAAATTCACCTGTGAGAATTGTCTCATCTACTTCACACTCAAACTCTTGAACCAAAAATCCCACTATCAAGAATCTCCAGATTGTTGTGGAGTTATTTTCTCAAAGCAGTAAGAAAGTGCATGACCTCGTGGACAAGCAGTTCATATTCCTGGTCTAGGAGCTTTGGGTGCAATTCTAAGCATGTGCATTCACTGTACTGAAACCACAGAAATCTGTCAGCAAAGGATAAATAACACTAGAAAAGGGTAAATCAAAACTATTTGCATAGATAAACTATTTCACTCTTGTCTTCAGATAAATGCTGGCAAGCATTATTTATTGTGACATATTAACTATTTTCCTGTTTTTATTACAGAGCTATTAAAATTAGTAGTCATTTTTTGGTAATATACTTGACAATTACTGAGATGAAATTGCAATGAAAAAACTCAGAACCATTCAAGGCATATACACTATCAGACACAGAAAAGTCGATGCAAATGTTTCCAGTGAGTCAGATGTTAAACATCAAGCTGGAACTACATGGATGTGATTTATGCTTGTGCCATTCAGGAAAAAAATACATCTTTCAATAGGACTTATGTATTCTCTTAGTCTTACAAAACAAGGTGTAAGTTAGGATAAATCAGAAAATGTTCTCCTAAAAATGTTGTTTCTACAGTGCTGGATAGAGTATAAATATTTGCTTACTAGGAGTGAAAAGACTGCCATTTTTCATATTAATTTCAAGTCATAGAATGCTTCAATATCCCAATAATATCTGACATCACACATGTATTTTTAGTTACTCATTTTGCATACCATGTCACAACATGTAAATTTTTTTAATGTAATATACAACCATTGCACTTACACGAATATATATAGGAAGCTATGACCTCCTCTTCTTTGCTTATTATGATGTCCAGTCTAAGCTCTTCTTACACATCCCTGTATTATGCCAAACTTGTCTCTCTTGCACAAACTAATAAATACTCACTAGACAGAATAAGTGAAGTTATCAACTGTCCTCAGCACTATTTTGAGGTTTTGTATATCATCATTATCAAGAGGCACAGGGATGTTAAGGTAAAAAAAAAATCCACAAAAACAACTAAATCTGGTAGCATTGCCTGGTATCACATTCTGATTAGTGTAATGCTTTAATCTCTTCTTGATTATGAACACTCTGGCTCCCTGCCAACTTGAGCATTTTCTTGCTCCATGTGGTCACTTAAATTTTTTGATCTAGGATGTTTCTGGACAGTAACAAACCATAAGAGTGTATTCTGGGAATCTAAGATGCAATAATTGTTCTGCCTCTGCTACGTTGACCTATCTGACCAATTACTTTGGCACATTAATACCTACTGTTGTTATTCTGCTGATAGAGCAGAGAGATCAAGGTACCATCTCACATGCAGACTGCTAGTACAACAAAGCTGAGTAATTCTTTTTCCAGTCTCCTCATCAACAGAACTCTCTAATTGCTAATTCATCAGTGACCTCATCCTAGCACAACTCAATCCCTCTTACAGTCCTTGTCTCAACAAGACTCTTCATAAAGTAGCTGTGATATAGTCAAATACAGATTTTAGCTGCTGTTCACCCCACAGCCATGGAGTTTCCACAATTCAGTCATTACTTACTCTCACTATGGATTTTCTCTCATTTTTAAAAGCAGAATAAAGGTCTTCCTCATTCCTGAATTGAGGCTGCCACATTACCAGTCCTCTAGTCCATGAGATTTCCCCATGAAAATGTCCATGGCAGTCGTGTTCAAATCTGTATCTATCCACCCTTCCTCATGACACTTGTACAGTGCTCAGGGGAGGAGTAATGAAGATCCTGAAAGACACCAGCACTACCAATAAAAAAACCCTAAAACCAAATGTGGTAGTTTAACCCTGTCTGAGTGCAAGGTGCCAACCAAAGCTGTTCTATCACCCTCCCTCCTTCTAAACCGGACTGGGAGAAAGAAATATAATAAAGGGCTCACAAGTCGAGATAAAGACAGGGATATCACTCAGCAATTGCCATTATGAGCAAAATGGGGAGAGTTCATTTGATTTATTTTTATTTTTATTTGAGTTATTTTAACAGTCAATCAAAACAGAGTATGGAAATAAAATTTGAATCTTGAAACACCTCCCCCCATCTTTCCCTTCTTCACAAGTTTCTACCTCTTCCCCTGCAGTGACACAGGGAGATGGGGAACGGGGGTAATGGCACTTAGAATACCTCCTTCTCACTAAAACTATGACAATGAAACTGGGAACAAACAAATGCAGAGGTACACAGAAGATCAATCCTATGATTCCAATGGAGATACAATTCTTGAGAAATGGGTAAAAGCAAGGATTGTGGAAAGAGCACCTACTATCCAGCTGCTTAACTTTCTGAAAACACCATTAAAGAAGACTTTGGTGTTCAAATCAAACTTCAGCTCTTTCCGGAAAGCAGCAGGGAAGGCAAAGATAGACAAACACCATCTCTGTTGAACACCTACAGACAAGTCTGTTAGGAGACTTCTGAACATTTCTGCAGGGGAGGATGACTCAAGAAAATGTAATGCTAAATAATCTTTTGTCTTTCTTAACAGGCTGTTACTGCAGACAGCAATATCAACTAGCAGCTGTGATTCTATTATTTAATACATGTGTCCACAACCAAGCAGATCTTAGCATTTACTATTAATTTATTTTAATGTAGGATTCTAATTCACTGAAAGATAACCTTTTTTTTTTTTTTTTACATCTGATATTGTCCCCATCTGTGAGTGGAATAAAACCAGAGGTTATTGGAATTAACAGTCGTCCTTTTCTTTTTCTCTTTGTTTTTTTTTTTCCCCTTTATTTATTTATTTTTGTCCTACAGTGTAACATTGTTACAAGTATGACTTTTGCAGGAGAAGAACAAAATAGCCAAGAAATGTTCACTCACTGGAAGCACTAGAAATGAACTTTACATGGCTGAAAAGTTGTTAGATATTTTTATTAAAAAAAAAAAAAACATGCTGGTTTTTTTAGATCAAATCCAACTCACTCCAAGTCCTGGAGCATCATCAGTCCTAAGCCTCCCTACTCTTCCTGTACTGTAATAAGACTAGGGGTTTAGGGGTTATTACCTATAAAATACATATTCAGTGGAAGACCACATAAAAAGCAAATGCCATTGACTCTGAGAAACTTTGGTTTCAGACCCCGAATATTGTTAAGTCATCATGTTACACAGGGCCAGCAACATGATGAGAGGACTAGAACATCTTCCTTATNTTGTCCCCATCTGTGAGTGGAATAAAACCAGAGGTTATTGGAATTAACAGTCGTCCTTTTCTTTTTCTCTTTGTTTTTTTTTTTCCCCTTTATTTATTTATTTTTGTCCTACAGTGTAACATTGTTACAAGTATGACTTTTGCAGGAGAAGAACAAAATAGCCAAGAAATGTTCACTCACTGGAAGCACTAGAAATGAACTTTACATGGCTGAAAAGTTGTTAGATATTTTTATTAAAAAAAAAAAAAACATGCTGGTTTTTTTAGATCAAATCCAACTCACTCCAAGTCCTGGAGCATCATCAGTCCTAAGCCTCCCTACTCTTCCTGTACTGTAATAAGACTAGGGGTTTAGGGGTTATTACCTATAAAATACATATTCAGTGGAAGACCACATAAAAAGCAAATGCCATTGACTCTGAGAAACTTTGGTTTCAGACCCCGAATATTGTTAAGTCATCATGTTACACAGGGCCAGCAACATGATGAGAGGACTAGAACATCTTCCTTATGAGGAAAGGCTGCAGGAACTGGGGCTGTTTAGTCTGGAGGAGACTGAGGGGGGATCTCATTACCATTGACAAATATCTAAATGGTCAATGTCAAGAGATTGGGGCATCACTTTTTTCTATTGTACCTAGCAGGTAATAGGTGGAACACAAAAAGGTCCATTTAAACATAAGAAAAAACTATTTCCTTGTAAGGGTGAGGGAGCACCAGCTGCCCAGGGAAGATGTGGAGTCTCCTTCTCTGGAGACATTCAAAATCCAGCTGGACACGTTTCTGTGTGACCTGATCTAGGTGGACCTGCTTGAGCAGGAGAGTTGGACTAGATAATCTCTAGAGGTCCCTTCCAATCCAAAAAAATTAAACAAAAATAAATGTTGAGCCTCAGAGCTGTCTTCACAAAAGTGTGATTGTTTAGTTTATGCTTATGGTGACAGTAACTGCCTCTAAACCAGAAGTTTCCTGTGGATCACCAACCTAAAACTGTTTAAGATCCCTTAGGAGTCTGCCTATCAACTCAACTTACCTGAAAAGGCTTTTCAGTTTTGGTTTTATTATATAAATATGCCTAACTTCCTTAAGGGAGTATTATTTTTATTTCTCTTGACCTTTGCCGTGATCTGGTGTTTTTAAAACAAATCAACAGGCTAAAGAAGCTTTTTAAAACCGGTCTGCCCAAGGTAGTAATGCTAGAGGGCATAGAGATTTTTCAAAAGCCTTCAGTAAACACCTTTGAGAATAAATTTCCAAAATTTACCACTCTGATATATACTTAAAATCACTAATTTTCAAGTCAAAAGTGACTAATATCAGAATCTATTCTGACCTCGTACAAGAAACTTCAACCTGTAATTTCTTCATCAATCCTTTTGATCACGACATAGTCCTGATTTATATGTAGCATGTAATAAAATCCAATTTTATCATTAAATGAATCAGTTCAATGGTGAGTTTCCCACTCTGTTAAAAGATTTTCTGTAATGCTCAGCTTTTAGTGGCTATCATTGGACCTTTACCCTGTATTTGACTATGTATGAAATACAATCTTGAATGGGCAGGCAACATTAAAAAAAATTATGATGATTTAAGAATAAATCTGTGCAATTTATATTTGAATTCTAGAGCCCTCCTTAAATGTTCTATCTAATTCCAAAAATAAAGTTATAAAGGAAAAAAAAAAAATCCTTTTTTTTCTCCAGACATTTTGTCTTTTGATGTCTTGGTCAGTAAAATCTGCCATAAAAACACTGTGCTATACTGACAAATAATAACTATTGCAGCTATGTAGCATAATTAGATTGTGAAACTCAGAGTGATGTAGAGAACAAAAGTAAAACCAAGGCAGAAAAGACACTACATACATCCACAGGGCAGACTACCATTGAACACAGCGAGTAGCAGGCATAGTGCAAGGTAGCTCAGGAATTTCCTTAGCAGCTGTCTGCTAGAAGCAAGGAAATGGATACTCTTGACATGCTCTGCTCTTCTGAACAAGCACCAGCTGTGAGCTGTTCTCAGATTCTTCCTTTCAAATACATTGATACAATTATTACTAATTCTATTATTAATATTGATATAATATAATAAATAATGTATTATCAGCATATCTTCACAGATGAATGAAGGGCAACCTAATAGCACTTGTAATCTTCAGACAGATGCAGCTTGTTAAGCAAAAACATCTGCAACAATCTGCTCCAGTGGGTTCTTCTGTTTATTAAAAATATTTTTTAAAACATTTCCAGATACAATGAAAAACAAAGGCCAAACATCATTAATGATGCTTCTTTCTTTTCCGTTACATTTGTTCATCATAAACATCATGCAGCTCATC
Source organism: Urocolius indicus (assembly GCA_013401255.1). NCBI lineage: Eukaryota > Metazoa > Chordata > Aves > Coliiformes > Coliidae > Urocolius > Urocolius indicus. The sequence continues at coordinate 421,060 of WBNH01009905.1, forward strand.
ATGGGGCTTTATATGCAAACAAAGAAAATAGGTCAGCTAAGGCCAAGATCCCTCCCCATCAGTCTGATCAATTTTAACTCCTTTGTGGTCTTTTCCCTAGCTGTTTTCTCTATTTCTCTTTTGATTTTTATAGAGATTACAGGCTCCTTGGGACATAGCTTTTTTTGTTGCTGTGTTTGAGACATAGCATACACAATATCTTCTGTGAAGTACAGAAGACTGTGAAGCAGTGCTTTTAACAGTTTCAAGAGAAAGAGAAACCAACATAATATTATCTTTTGTCTTGAATTAAGTTACCGCATTCCCCATGTTGATTCATGGTCTATCATCATGATTGATTTCTTTCTGCTTTACAGAAGTAATATCTGGATAGGCTTTTGTCTGAAAATTAACATCGTCCTGGTGATGAGGAGAGATCCAAACATGAATCCACATCTGTGAAGAACTCCTCCCAAGATGCTTACTTAGAAAACTCTGATATCTATATCCCTATCAAAATACTTAAGGCAGGAGATGAAGGCAAGAATCAAGACACAGAGCTTAATTAAAGACAGCACATTTTACTAAAATCTGTGGAACCTGAAAACATTCATTCTTCTCTGTGAAACATTGTGTACTTCTTGAAATTACGGCATAATTTAATACTGACAAAGAGGACACAGATCTTTCACATGTCCTCAGACTGTTTACAGTAGGAGACCAGTTTCATTTTTAAGAAAGCAAAGAGCAGAGTTCGTTCACTACCACCGAATTAATTCAAGACTTATTTGATTTTATTCAAGGGGATCAAAATTATATGATCAAGGAACAAGAACTGTTCTGGTTAGGGAACCATAATCTTCAATTATTACATTTATTTCCCTATTTTTGACATTTGTTTCCAACCCATGGTTATAGTTTTCTGTCTTTTTGTTTCCTCTGTCACTGAAATAGAGATGATACTCATTACCAAGAAGAATTTTCCCAGCAATTGCTTTAGAGTATCTAGATTTGTTATTTTTTAAAAAGTGATTTTGTGGTAATACTGGCTCAACATCTCAATGTTGGCAGATCACTGGAAGCTTACCCACATTAGTGGAGTTGCTACTTTTCCTTTAATATTGTGTTCATGTTTGTCAAAAAAGAGCCAAGGTTGTTTCCAGATGACAGAAAGTCTTGACCAAATCAATGAGGAACTCCTAAATGAAAGAATCTATGCCCATAATACCATTTTCTTCATAATTGCTTAATTTCAGCAAGGCACAGGCAGATTGATTGAAGATCAGTAGATAAGAATTTATGCATCTTCAAACAGGCTTTTTTGAGTTTTTGAGACATTATTCCAATGGAGCATTTGAAACTGGACCTGAGAAGTGTATCGAGTTTACGTATCTGGGCCATTCCACATTGACAGGTTAATGATTGTCTTGTGCTGTAAACTTCTTCAAGCTGCCACATGCACAGTCAGTATTGAACAATTTGATAAAAAGCCTAATTAGCTGATGCAGTTTTCAGCTAAAACATATAATCAGTCATCATAATTAAAAAGAAGATTATCAAAACAAAAAGATTTGCATTTTAGAAGCATGTGGTTTAGTCTCTTAATACTTTTATCTTTTTTCCCTTGGTCTAGATTTGCCCCTGAAAAATAAACTCAAGAATAACAAAATGAAAAGGGTGGAAAACAGTAGGGGGTTGCATTTATTTTTAAGAAGCAGCATTTGATATGAAGTTATTTTGGGGTTTCCCCCCTGGAAGTCAGGATTATTCTTCACTTCTTTCCCATGGGCCTGCATTTGCAAATGTTTTTCTCTATTTCTCTTTCTTTCACTAAGGGCATTTTAACACTGTGCTGAGATCATATTGCTGCCACAAGAATTCCCACAGAAGAAAAATGAGAGTCATAAATCCATTCAAGATGATTTAGCTACTGTTTCTAGGAAAAAAAACCCCAAACCAAACAATTTCCTATAATAATGAAATACTGATAGGCATTTGTGTTATCAGAATTCAGTTTCATACTGGTGTGACAATAAGTCAAACACAGAGAAGAATTTAGTTATAAAAGCCCATTTCTCATATTGTAATTATATCCTTTTTAAGGACGTCTGTTGACAGAATCTCACAACGTGACACCTCTGAACAATATCACATTGCAAACTAAAAGCTGCTATATATGTGTGGCCTTACTACCACCCTTGGTTTATTTAAACATTAAATGAAGAATCAGTAATTGTTTTCCATTGATCCAGTTGTCTGGTCACACGATCTGAACAGAAAATACTCAAATAAGAGTGGCTTAGTGAATAATACTCATGAAATCTATCAAGAGAAATTGGTTTGCCATCGGATCAGTGTGTTTAATGAATATGTCAAAGTTTATCAGCAGCCAGTTCAGATGCAGAGTCAGAAAAATTGTCTGTGGCAAATATCATTCCCCATTCTCCTACCAGGAATCATATTTCGTCATGGTAACCTAAATTAAACTGCTACTGAGATTTTTGTCACAAGGTTTGGCTGCTGTAGTCACCCTAAAATATAAAGGTCAAATCTCCCTCGGAGCTAAACTTTAGAAGCTAATTGGAGGGGTTTTTTTTCCCAACAATAGCCAATTAACATATACCGCTTCTGCTTTTCACTGGCTGTCAGAAATAGCTCTTGGACATTTCCTTCTTGTTAGTGTTACTGATAGCAATATTTTTTAAGGAAGCAGGAAAATAGAAGTAGAAATTGTATAGCTCAAAAGCAGATAGCAACAGGAAGGGGAGAAAGGGGCATAAGAGTTACAGATTAAAGATTTTCTATAAATTCAGTCATGGTGCAGGAGTTATAAGGTCATGCTGTTGCATTAACATGTAAAGATCAAGCTTTGGTAAAAGAAAGCCCAGCTTCTTTCTGACAGTGTTAAAGAGACACCTTAACCCTCAGGATAGCTATTAACCTGGACACATGGGTTATAGCACAAGCCACCTGCTGTTTCAACATTCAACTAGCCAGTAGGTATGAACAATGAAAACAGGACCTGGAACATCTGCACACCTTGAAGTTACAGGTATTTTTAGCTTACAAAGTCAAGAGTTACTTCAAGACTACAAATTAAAACACAAGACAATAAGCCAAACAGTGCTTGAGTAAAATTGTGCATTTCATGGGACTAAATCTAAAACAAAGAGCTATAGCTGGGTGATAGAGCAGTGTCTAGGCAAAATATTCAAAACAGAGAGCACGTTCTCAACTCTTAACAAGTAACAGATACCCCATAACATGCCTGATGAATTTCTGGCATTGAACTCTATACCCAAACTCTGGATCTTCTATGACCATAGAATACCTGTTCAGGTATTCCCCTCTTGCTCTGCTACTCAACACACTCTAGATGAAGGTTACTCACTCTAAAAATCAATTATGTGTGATGTACCCTGGCAAACTAATCCATTACCGGTAATACAATTTCAGTGACATAGACAAATAACCTACATATAGTCATTTACTTTTGAAACAGCGCAGAGAATTTCCACAAGCTCAGTTTATCAAGACAGATCCCAGAAAATTCGTGCAGATGTCAGTGGACATGATGGACACCTTATGAATACACTTCCATGTATTAATGGCCATGTACCATCTCATTATTTCTCTTCAGAAGCAGTCTTGCTCTCTTTGCATTGAAAAATATTTCCTCAGGAGAGTAGCCAAGCTGCAGTGGCTACCTGACAAAATCCTGTTCTAAACAACTGACTATCCATTATTAATTATATCATACTTACCGTATATATTAAATTGGCCTTAAAAAGGGAAACAAAAACATGACTGTTTTCCCAGTAATTAGGCTTTCTTCCTCATTAAAGACTGTTTTGCACACACTCAGGATGGCAGGACAACCACAACCGCAAAGAACAAAATTGAAGTGGCTCTTCTAAGATCCATCAGAATAACCCTTCAGAGATTTGTAGATACATCACACCAACTCTCTATCCAATTTATCCTCTTTGTAACTGATGCCCCTTCCTGGAGAAATCCTAGAATTCTTCAGACTGGTAATTTCTAAAATACCTTCTAGGGTATTGATAACTCCACAAGTTTCAGGCTAATGCAGTGTTTTACTCAGCCAAAACATTAACAACTTTCTTTTATGTCAGTATTTCCTAAAGGACTCTTACTCCTCTTAGACTTTATTTGTCTAGGAAGACTAAAAAAAAGAATTCAAAAGTTACTCAAAGGAGAATATTAAAAAATAAAAATCATCATTTTATTTTGGGTCTTTGGCTAATAACCTTGATCTTTGCCACACTGTGTGAGTTCTTCCCACACATTCCTATTATAAAGTGGTTTTGCATTAGCCTTTACACATTTCCTTGTGGTAGAAGTTCTCTGGTGCTTCAAGATCAAAGAGGTTCCTCCTCAGAACTCCTACATGGAAAGAAGTTACAGTCAGGAAGATGAGACGAAGCTCATTAGTATGATTGGGTGGTTGCTGAACCTGGATCATTATTTAGCGCCACATTGACTTTAAGGACAAGATGCACTTGCATCTCTGCAGGAAGGGAAATTCTACCCCTGTCATTGAAAGCCAAAGCCTATCATAATTGTTCTAAAAGTATTTCTGTGATAGGTTGGAAATAAAGAGCTTTCAGCATGAAGTTGCCTAAATGTTTAGTCACTGATGGTTTCGATGTTGTGCCAAGGGCTACAGAATACCATATAGAAATGCAGAGATGCTATTAAGATGCAGATGCATCTACAGCTCTATTTTAATATTCCCACTGCAGCACTGCAGAGAAGAGCTCTACAAGCTGCAAGAGTACATACGCAGTGCTTCCACTTCAATCTGGTGCAGCAAAATCCATGTGTCGTGGTTTGACATGACAGCCTTTTCTGGTAAGGGGGATGGGGCTGTAAAGATGGTGCCTGTAAGAAGTTGTTTGCAACTCTCCCCAGCTCTGAGCCAGACCCACTTCTGGGGCTGAACCAATTAGACACCTCCACGATCACTTTTTAAGAAGAAGCCAGAAGAGGAGGTTTCTTTTCCTCCATCTTCTTCCTGCTTCTTCCTTCTTCTGTCTCTTCTTCTTCTTC
>WBNH01009905.1:426192-530597 GCA_013401255.1 Urocolius indicus
CTGAGGGGGGAGGAGGTAGAGATATCGGGAGCAGTGAGCTGGGCCCGGGAAGAAAGGAGGGATGGGGGAGGGAGATCTTAAAGTGCTGGTTGTAATTTTCTCATCATCCTACTCCCTTTTGCTTTTATTCCATTCTGTTTCTTGTAGAATAAACTTTCCTACTTCCCTCTCTAAGTTGAATACTGAAGTTTGTTTTGCCCGGCACCGTAATTGGCAGTGAGCCCTCCCTGCCCTTGTCTCAATTCACAACAACCTTGCTTATCTTTTTACTCCCATTTCGCTGGGGCCTCCGCCATCCTAACGAGGGTGGGGGTGAATGGGGGCACTGAGCAAGAGACTGTTGTGGTGCTGCTGTGCTAGCTGGGCCAAACCACGACACCACGTTAATGTTGCCTTGCACAGACAGGTACAGGTGCACAGATCAGCATAGCCTAATACCTATCACACACTTGTCTAATGTAAAGAAAAAACATCCTTGCTGGCATTTGCCCTGATACCAGAACTTCTGACATATCAAAAACTTCAATAAAACCAAACCAATTAAATAAAATACTTTCCCATTTAACTGGTTTAGCATGCATAATTTATCCCTTACTTGTTGACTCAGGGTTGAATCACACCTCTCACCTTTTAGGGCTGGAGATACAGACTGGTCAAATCTCATGCAAATTGCTAGGAACAAAAAGATTTGGTAAGAAAAAACCCCAGTAAATTAACTTTATTTCTTTCCAGAGATGAAAATGAATACATTAGAACAACACAAAATAACTGAGAATAATAATATTAATAAAGATCTAATGGACTTTTTTTTTTTAATTATTCCAAGGCCAAAGTGTATCAGTTTTCATTTTGATTTCTTTCTGCAGAATCAAATTGGGGGTATGGTAAAATTACAGAGCAGCAGTCTTCTGAAATTTGACAAATTTGTCATGTCAACAGATGGGCTGTAAGAACAGAAGCTCTGAACTGGGATTAAGGATTGTTTGGTCTTGAATGAGTCTGTCTAACTGCTAGTTACAGCTAAAACAGCTAGATATATACTTAAATCATTATCCATCTATTATAAATCATTCTATTCATGATGTTGCTTGTTCTGGAAAACTTCATATATCTCTCCCTGTAAACTTTCCCCACTGTTCTGATTCTTTGAAAAAAATTATGCTGGGCATCAGGTAGAGGAATTAATATTTGCTGACCAGAAAAATGAATGTCTTCCCCTCTTGACATTTCAGCCATCACATTGAGTTATGTTGCTTAAATCTAATCATAGCATGCTACCTTGTACCATGCTGTTATACCTGATGCAATAAATCACTAAATCCTGTTAGAATCAATCTATGCTCAGCTACAGTACTGATATTGTACCTCACTGGTTTGTGTTAAGAGATCCAGCATCAAACTCACACTGCAGCAGAGTGTTCCATTTCATGAGTGTTGGAATTGTATTTCATTTAAGTGCATGGATTCAGCTGTTCAAGACTTCACTTTATTTGTTTATATTTTTAGGATAAAGAATTCCTGGGACTAAGGTCCTACATTGCTCCAGGAAAAATAAGTAGATTTAAGTGGAACGGGCAACTTTTGGACCTTCATTGGCTCTCATGTTTAGGTCAAATCTATTATATATGTCATAAAAATAAACTTAGCCAAGGATTACCATGGAATTATAGAATGGTAGGATTGGAAGGGACCTTTAGCGATCCTTTAGTCCAACCCCTCTGCAGAAGCAGGTTCATCTACATCAGGTTGCATAGAAACATGTCCAGGTGGTTCTTGAAGACCTCCAAGGAAGGAGACTCCACAATCCCTCTGGGCAGTCTGTTCCACTGGTATCCAACTACAACCCCTCTGACTTAGAAAATTCTGTTCTGCTGCATGAACCAGTACATGGATGCAAGCAGACACATATATGAAGTAGTGTTCCCATATAGCATGTATCTCTGATGTCTTCATCCAGATCAATATAAGGTTGCTGTACCCATATGAGACACACTTATCTTTATGTAACACTTCATAGACTACCATTTCCCAATTTGATTTTTCAGAGTGTTTCTACTGGGAAAAAAAAAAAGGCATATATACATGTGTACATGGAAATGTTATTGAAAGTCCAGAAACCTCCAGCTACCGGAATGACCCAGAAAAGAAGAGTTGTTACTTTGCTAATAACCACATATATAACTTTGGACTGTAGTATAAAAAACCCCACACAATCCAAACTGTCCAAGTAACACCCCCTACTCTAATATAACCCCCCCAAAGGAAAAACACTCCACAAAACCCCACAACAAAAATCACTACTGCTAGTCTGTGACTACAGCTTCCATAAAAAAAACCCCAAAACCAGGCAAGGTAATAAAACTATCATAGCTGGCATTAGGGATTGCTAATAAGAAAAATGACTCAAATGTAAATCTGTTACAGTACTTCATTAGTTAGATCTTCAACTTGTAGAGCACAATTTGCAGGAAATAGTGTGCAGTTACGTACAGTAATTTACACAAAGACTGTCTGTCATAATCCATTTGTTTGGCTCATAATTCTCTCTCTTCTCTCTCTTATTCACCCATTAATTGTTACAATAATTTCCAAGCATGAAACTGCTGTATGTTTTAAACAGTATTTGCACACCTTGAGGTACACAGGCACTGCAAACTATATGATGAACAGAAATGGACTTTATCATATGTCAGTGAAAGGGAATAAAACCTAATCCCAGTCTTCCTGAAGCCTGCCATTGAGAATCTTTCCTTGAAAAACAAAAAACCCAAAAAACATCAGCTCAGATGTTGAAAGGAGATAGGATAGTTCACATCAAATGTCAATAATCCTTATTAGATTCTCCTTCCTAGAGCTAACTTTACTAGTGCTCAGATCCTGTTTTTTAATACCCATAAAGACAAGGAACATGGTAGATTCATCCAATAAATCAGTATACTTATGCCATTTGTGAACTGACAATCTTTCTCACCATGAGTGTCAGATTATGAATTTGTATGGCGGCTGCTCTAACATTGTCATTTGCATCCTAAGCCTTCCCATTGGATTGTTTCAAACAAGCCCCGAATCTCCCACCCTTAGACCCTGGCAGAGCACCATTTACCATCTCATGCCTGCTTCTAGTGCTCTCTAGAAGAGCTATCCTCCCTCAGGCCACAAGTCAGCAGGCTTAAACAAACAAACAAATGCACAAAAATGTCTTCAGCAGTCATAGGTTGAGCCATAACATGTGCTATTCTGTGTAAACAAACCTCAAAGGAGGATAACGAGTGCAAAACAGCAAAACAGCTTGATTTCATGACACTAGATGGAAATTAAGGGTTTGTTTCTGATGTAGCACAGAGCGGGATGGAGATGAGAGTGGTTATCTAAACCAGGTTATTTGTTCAGCTCTGGATAATCTCTCCTCAAACAGCATGTTCCAAATCTTAATTCTTAAGCAAGTAAATTCACTTTCAGCCTTACTGCACTTATGGGAATTGTTTGACCATAGTTAACACAGTTAGCAACATAAGCATTGGGAACTTTTGTTGATAAATTTTAATAAAAAGAAAACCTGCTTCTATCCTTTGTTGACCAAGTTCAACTAACTTTTTCAATTTTAAATGGAATTATTCAAAATGCAAAACTTTAGTACACCTTTAGGTCTTTGCAAGGAGATACTTTCCTTCCTTGCTTACACATGTCACTTTTTCAGCTCATAGTGTTGTTATCAGTGCAATGTCACTGGCATCTACAGCTCCCATCTTAATCACACAGGACCCCAAAATTGTTTTACATGTTACACTAGAGAGAGGTGAGTGTATTCCCATTAAACCTGGCGATTGACAAAGATGTATGTACTGCTCATTACACAAATACATTACCCACCTAAACCTGTCATGGAATGATTCATGGATGAATCATTTGTAAGCACTGCAAATACTACCCCTGTTCAGATTTCCTTTCTACATTTAGATTCCACAGCAGTTCACTTGAAAAGAAATATTAAATCAATGATGGGATATGGAACATTATTCTTTTAGACAAAATAAGAGGTTGTCTAGGGATACTAATTAGTCCAATAAGCTATGAATGAGCATAACTAACTTTAAATACTAAGAATAATTTTGCATTCCTGTTCCCCTAATAAAGAATTAGCTTTAGCTGTAGCTGAAGAGTCCTGTTAACTGCAACTAAAAAATCTAGGCTAGTTTTGATGACAATTGAGACTAAACACATTAGAACTTTTTTTCTGCCTTGGAAACAGTAAAAGACTTGGCTTCACAGTCTTGCCTCCAGCAATGCTTTACATAACTGCATTTTATAAAATGTCATCAGCTCTTTCAGTGCCTGAGGACCTACCGTGAGGGAATGCCACAGCTCTCTGTGTGTCACACATATTCTGACTACTTACCAAAATAGATTCAAATTTCAAAATGGACCTCAGTTTTGCCTTTGGATGTGTGCTGTAGATTTTGCATAAACTTGCATTTATAATTCAATGTCAAAGAATTGTATTGTTCCTTAAAATAAGTGTATGGATAAATATTTTCTTTCCTTCTTCATATACAGATTCCAATTAAATACTCCCAATCAACAAGGAGTTTATTTAAATTCAGCTCACTTTGTTGGCAATAGAACTCTTAATTTATACTTGCTAAGTGCTTGTACTCTCCAAAGTGGTAAGATTCCTAAGGATGAACCTCATACCACTGGAGTTTATGGGACAGATGATTGGAAATTATGGGCTGATGATGAGAAGTTCCTTAATAACACTATATCTCCAAGAACATCTCTATCATGAGACTGCAGACATTTAGCATAAAATTATATCTATTCCAAGCTTCTAGGTTTCCAGTTGTAGAACAGAAGCTTTGATGGTCTTGGAAGACTTGGCTCAAAATAGAGCTCTCAGTACATTTCCCTTTTTTATTTTTAAGGTTAGTTTGGATGCCCTTGCTGGATATGAGATATAGCATATTCCAAAACATCTGATTTAGTCTCCCTAAAATAGACATTTTTGTGCTGGAATAGGCATTACTTAACACTTTTGGAAGCTAATTTTATTGTAACAACCTTAAATGCTTTGCAAAATTCAAATGTAAGTGCAAATTGGAGGAAAGATCTAAATATAAATTTGTATTTTGAGAAAAAATATGTAATGATTAATTAATAATTGCACTCTGATAACACTGTGAAGAAGGCCATTTAGGTAAACAGAGATATGACTCCATATTGCCAGCAGAGTGCAGAGGAAAAAAAGTGAAAACAGAGAAATTACATGGAAGAAAGGAGCCAGAAAATCATATTTATGTGGCCTTTCATCTCTGGTAGAAAACATAGTGATCTGGGAATTCACCTCAGCAATCTTATCATTAGCTCACAGCCTGCCTAAAATGCATAGCAGACTGTAGGAAAAAAAAAAGATACATAGAGCTTGCAGAGAAAAACATCTTGTTTCACTAAGATCTATGTATTGCCAAAGGACAGTGACATTAAAAAACAGGAAGATGGCCAACAGCAGTCCCTATAGCAAGTGAGAGCTTGAAGGTATGCAAGCAGCAGAGAAATTCAGCAAATAGCATGTGTTTCTTTGATTTTGTGTTAGGCATTTTCTAGTAACAAGCCCAATGAAAATGAAAGTCAATGCAGATCATATCAACTTTGTGGATTTTATCTTGGAAGAAAAAAAATGCACCAGATCAGGTATCTCAACCCATTGAGAATAAAATTGAGAATTATGTCAGAGAATAAAAAGAAGAAATTGCCTGATCCTGAATAATTCTCTCCAAATGCTTCATAAAGCACAGTGAATAAGGCACATCTGCAGTCTTCTATCCAAACTGCCTCTCAAGGCAAGGTGCCTCATGAATCCAAGAGATAAATGTGTGCAAAGAGCTGTTCATTCTCACTCTGATTTTGTTGTTGTTGTAGTAGCTTTTTTCATGTAACAGAAATGAGAACACTGGTATATTAGGGCACCCAGAATGTTTCCTTCTTTAAAAATTTTGTTTATGAAGCTACATACCCACTCAGGAGTCAAAAGCAGTAGTCATAGTCTTTCACCTTGCAAGGGAAAAGTCAAATCCTCTCTTGTTCCATGCTTCAAACTCATCCAAAAATTGTGCCTGCAAAAAAATCTTCCAACTCTTTCATTAACTTTACTAGCACAAAAGAGCACACAAGAACAAATACACTGGAAAAATCATATGCTGGGGACATAGGAGTTATTAGATATATAAGCAATTCTTAAAACCGGAAAGAGGAACACTTGGTGATTGAGTATGCTGCTATTGTGTATTTTGCCAGGGCTGAAAGTGAAACCATGGAGGACATTTTTGTGAGAGGAATTAGTGGTGGAAACTACATGGCATCACAGTGCAAAGGGGATGGCATCACAAAGGCCAAAAGGCCTTCAGCTACTCAGCTCAGTTGGACACTTCTGCTAATACTGCTTGGTTTCAAAAATCTATTAAAAAAATACACTCAAGAAGATTTTTTTAAAGGGAAAATGAGACGAAATAAACACCCTAGACTCAAATTCTCAAAGTCCTATGTATTTAAGCTGTAACAAATATGAAAGTGGTTAGACTATGAGAGCCTAAGTGGACTAAAATTAGTATTGTGAAATAGGAGAATATGTACATTGCTAAAGGCAAAGAAAGAGTTGAATGATGTAACTACAGCAGTGAAAATATAAATCCCTATTCCCCACTCGAAATATTTTTAACAAATCAATTAGCCTCATCATGAGAAGCAGACCTTTCTGAGCTTTCAGTATTGGCTGATCTACCAAGACCAGAGGAGATGATGTAGGCAGGATTGAGCCGGATTCAAGACATCATGTTGCATATGCTCATCAGGAGGCAGAAGTGTTACTGATCTTTCTGCTTTTCATACTATGAAATCCTCAAGGTTCATTGCTGTCTACTGATACCCTTTGCAATGTGTCCTGAGAAAATTTTATCCCAAAATTATGTTTCCATTTCTCCTTTACTTTTTTTCTTCTGCTGGCTTGAGTATCATAGGACAGGAGCAAAAAACTTTTTCACATTAATCTTCTTTCTAGATCCTATAAACTAAGACCAGACACTAAATAATTCCAACCTCTCCTGCAAAAAAACACTCATCAAAAGAAGTTAATCTGGCTTTAAAGATCAGCCTTTTTCACATAAAAGAGGCAAGTATAAGTTTATAGCCCTAGATTTAACTTGTTTATGCCAGTGGGTCTGTAACCAAGGCTGAAGGCTTGATCTTGAATTAACTAAAAGTTGGTAGCAAAACTTCCATTAATTTAAGGAACACAGGCCTCTAGCTGATGTGCTCAACCTATCCATCAATATCCATTTCACTCCCTGCTTTATATGCTTGTAGGAAGAACTTTGCAGATTGTCTACTCTGTGCCTCTCAATATCGTAGTGAAATGTGTACCATAACCTGTCTTATCCAGCAGGGAAATATGCTTAACCTGAAATTTCTTCCTCAAGACAAAAGAAAGCTTATACTCTTAATTGGAACAGATAAAAGAGACCATAGGTGTGTTTCTAACATTTCACATCCCACTGAAAGACAAAACATTACATCCATAAGTGGGATATAGCTTCTGGGCTCTGTTTGTTTAATGTGCTGTTGGAGATAAGTCCCCATTCTCTAACTTTTTATGCAGGACGATAAATTCAGTTTTCATAAAAATTCACTCTGATTGCTAAAGCCATTCAAACTGTCTCTGGTATCAATGCCACTAATCACATTTCCCCTCCATATCCTTCTTTCTCTCTTCCATCTAAAATCCAAAGAGGTGATTCTACATCAACATTAAATTAATTTGTTTGCTGCCCAGAAGCCAAATTAAATGTGTTCTTTTATACTCAGCACTCACAGAATAGGGAGAAATAAGAATAAATGAGAGCCATTAATTAAATCTCACAGAGAACCACATTGCTGCAAATGGAAAAGAAAACCTATTTTTCCCGTAACTACTATTTTATGCTAAATGTATCATAATTGCTTTTCAAGACCAGATGAAGAGTTTGTTTATCCAGCATACACTTTCTTTTTATTTGTGATTAGACTGCAGACTGACTCTGCATTCCAACCTAAACATGAATTTTCTGAACTGTGGTTCAAGTGTGACTGCAGAGACAGAAGCAACAAGGCTAAGCAGTGGGGTGCTTTGTGAACCTCCCAGCACAGGCTCTCATATAAGATACCACTGTTGCTGTCATGCTGTGTTCCTAATAAGAAGCCCTTCTTAATTTTTTCCCCAGTGTTAAGGAGGGGTAGATCTTCAATCGGTCAGTAACCTGCAATTGCATTATAGATACAGCCTGTGCTCTACATTTGGGTATGTGGCTTCATAAACACACTCTAAGCCAACAGGTTTGCAAGCCTTAAAGTCTTTTTCCTCGTCTGGTCAATGAAAGAGTGTTTCCTTGACAAAAACCTTTGAAGTTTACACATGATTTTAATTTACCTTAGTCAGGGTTCCCTTTTCTAAGAAGTTACAAAGGTGAAATACCAAAAATGTCCTTTTTGGTTTGTCTTTCCCTCCTTCTAAGATGATCAGAGAGAACATCTTAAATGTTTTACAAATCATACTTTGGGTGAAACAGCTTTTTTGTTTGTTTTTAACGAAGGGAAATCTATAAAGTTCCAAGCTCATCTTCCTGCATTTTGTTGCATTACACATATATGAAAGCCTTTCTAAGCTTGCAACTCTTGCAACAAATCATAGCAGGTCACATAAAACCAAACACAAGACATTCTGGAAAGCACCAGCAGTCACAAACTCTGAAGCCACAGCCTGTGTTAAGAGATAAACAGACATTCCTTTAGCTTGCTTTGAGGCAGTGGAACCACTCCTGCTCCCTGTAATGTTTAACATTTTATAACCAAATCCCCATAAAAAGCCTGGCATCACTGTGACTCTTCTATTCACCAGACATAAACTACAGCTCTCTGCAACCTGCACATCTTTGCTTTGCATCACACAGGGATTACTAACAGACAGCAGTTGAAGACAATCTTTCCCAAATGGGCACACTCAGCCCTTTTAATACTCCTAATCCCTGAAAGGCTCAAATCAAGTAAGAAAGGATCTTTATTAAAAGGAGGATCCAAGATCTCCATTCTCAAATTTGAGTAGAGGAAACCAGCAGTGAATGTAATCCTTACATGCCTGTAATCACAGAGAAGGCCTGGCAGCGTCTGTGAATGCCCCAACAGCTGCACAGATGTTATCTCTAAATTGTCCTTCCCATCTGAGCTAGTAGTTAAACAGTATGATCCTATCCTCCAAAGCAAATAAGTTTCAAAGCCAAGTTCTAACAGATGACAGTCCAAATGAGATGAAAGAAAATCTTCCACTGAATACATAGCAGAGAGAGACTTCATAGTTTTACAGTGACAATAACTGACAGATATAAAACAGTCTGTATCTTCTGGAAAATAATACCCAGAAATATGTGACTAGCAAAGCAAAGATACTAAATATGTGTGTATGCCCCTGGCTATACCCATCTAAAGACAGAACTCTTCTTCTGTGTGCATACACACAGAAAGTAGAAAATCCTATCACGTAGCTTAACATAGTATGTAAGTGTGCACACACATGTAGGAATGTTAGAACCAATATAGGCTTAAGAGTTTTCCCCATAATACAAATTACTTGTTTCTGTCCTCTTACATGCCCAGAGGATGGACTTCCTTATTTCTATTGTCTTAGGGCTTTCTACCCAGAACTTGCTTCTAAACTTCGTTCAACAGCCCCCACACATTTAACACCCCATGAATTTCTGTGAATCCACTGTGAATCCATATGTATTTATCTTCACAGCCCTTTGCAACAAGTGGCTCCATAATTTACACTTTGTTTTAAGCAAAGAAATACTTTCTTTGTTTTAAACCTTGCTCTGTCTTGTTTTCCAGCTCAAGTCACCATTCTTGGGTTTAGTGGCAGCTAGAATTTATACATACACACAAAGTCTTTTCAAAGCTCAGCTATTCTATCCAGAATACCTTTATTTTACCCATATATGCAAACCACTCCATCTCTCTCATCCCAGATATCCCTCCTGTCTTTTCTGCTTCTGTTTTGTGAGGTTCTGAGAATCAGAAATACGTGCTGTATTCTGCATGTGAATGTACATATGTGTGAAAGAATGATTCATAAAGAGACAGAATGCGACTTTTTGTGTTGTTCAACTTTACATAATGATTTCTAAGGCTGTATTTAGGCTTTTGACTACCAAGAAGCTCAGGACTGCCGCTTTTAGAGGTTTACTAGCAGTTGAAAATCTTTCTCCCTGTGTGTACACTTCATTATGTGGGCATTGATGCATTGTTATTTTCTACCATGCATTAAGTCAGCATTTAGCTCAAGGTTTTATAACCCTGTAACTCAGTATTGTGACATTTACATTATAATTAGAAAACTCATCATTCAATTAATGACAGAGTGCCATTGATTGCCTTAAACAACCCTTCCTTTCTTACTATTACTCTACAATAATGCATACAAGAACTAATAACCTTTTGTAGCCACCTTCTCTATAGGTCCATAGAATAACCTTTGAATCAAGCAAAGCAGTGTTTTACATGACTGCATCAACTCTGTCAATACTTAAATGTACAAAATCATCTCAGTCAATCACAGCTTGGGAAAATACATTACTACATTCCCTGAGCTCTCTTTTAGCTAAATTATACCAATAATACTTAATTAATATTCTCAAGCCTTTAAGTGCTATACAATTGAATAAAAAACTATGACTTTTCAATAAGTTGATCTAATTGTTTTTACTAACACTTTAAAAAGGGGATGATAACTCCAGCAAATAATGACATAGCATAGTAAGCGAGGTAGTTGTTTGGGTTTTGTGAAATGTGCAGAAAGAACATTCTCTGTCAAATAGGAATCAAAGTAATTCCTAATAACTTATTGATGTCAGAGTAATTTCTACTGAATTATGTTGAGTTTATCGCTTGTAATGTGATTCCAAGGGATGGTAACAGGCTTTTTCACACAAATTCTTCTTGGAAGTAATGATGCACAAAAAATTGCATTTATCAGACAGTAATCCACACATTCTCAAACAGCACCAAAAGATAATAGAAAATGATATTGTAATGCATTCAGATCTCCTCAGTGAAATTCTCTTTTAAGCAGTAGTTTCATTTTCTGTTCTCTTACAGAGTAAGATTGATAGTTCATTGCAGTGCAGCTCTTGAGTAAGTAGCCATCTCCTGGATCCTGCATACTGTCGTAGGAGCAAAGATGTGCTTTTCAAGTGTTCAGCCTTGACCTAACTCCAAAGCAGTTTTACTGTCACTTTGAATGGAAGTAGCATTATTTTACTACCAGTTTGAATTGGAGTAGCATTAGGCCAAGGATATGTCAAGTAAAATTAAGAAACACAAGCTACCTGCACCTGAGCATGGGAGTGCTGAAAACACTGTGGATACAGAGCCATAAAGTCCAATTATTCCTAATTACTTAAGGTCTGGTTTAGTTTGCTAGACTTATTCCATTCTTCGTAAAAAACCTCTGATTTATTTCACTGGAATGATTTCATTCTTTTTAAACTCTCTCCATTTCTTTTATTCTTACTGCATTTAATTATAGTTTAAATATTTTTTCCAAGCCAAGAAAACTGCCACTTGCATGTTGAAAATGTTGAACTGAGATGCTCTCAGCAGTTGAAATCTGTTTCTTAAAGCTTTTTCCACAGAAAAAAAAAAATGGATCGACTCAACCCTTTCCCACACAATTCCCATTTTGACAAATTGGCATTTCTAGATGAAGTATGTTCTTCTTAAACATCCTGTTCAGTTCTATTTAAATACATAAAAAATGTGAGCAGTGAAACTGTGTGATGAAGTATATTTTATCTGGGGCTCGAATCATGAAATATTGAACATGGCTACAGGAACTTTATTCAGCAACAGCTCCAATGAAACAAACCGGATCAAATTGGCTTTTGGAGTTGTGAGGAGAGATTGCTCAAGAGAAAGTACCTGTGTTGCAAGCAAAATCATTTTGCTGTCATTACTTCTCTCACAGAGAGGTTCAGAATATCCAACAGCTATTTCAAGTAAAAGGGGCGTAAAATGGTGTGGTTTTAAACTTGACAGTGTAAAGCTCACTTCCACTTACATATAAGCAGCTTAGGATGGTGTTACACACAGATGTGACAGTATAAAAAGTTATATTCACTTTTTACAGTTAATTTAGATCTTATTAAATGTTGCACAAAGTAACATTCACAGTTAGCCTAAGACTTGTTATAGTATCTTAGTTGTTTGCATATTAACACTTTCTCCAACATCCAATCCTGGAAACAGCCATGAGTTAATGATATCCCTGAGGCATCATTAGACTAATCAATGAACACCAAATAAGCTGAAATTTTAATTCTCAATCAATTCTGTTTTTTTCAGAAGTGCATAATGGAGAACATAATTCACTTTTGTAGATCTCCATAATTTGCTACCCTTCATTTAATTTAATAATCATGTTAAGAATTCATTTGTTTCACTAATTTACTTAGTATTGATGCTTAACACTACATGGAATGGTTAAAAAAATATGTAGCAGACCTCTGTACTTTAATGGAAGGATCTAAAAATAAGTAGAACAAGGAGATGGTGAGAGATGTAGAGTTTAAAATGTAAAATTAAAACATTTCTTTAAATTTTTAATAATGTATATAACCTATTACATGAGGAAAACAATGGGAGATACAAATATTGAGGAAAAAACATCAATCAAGTAACTAAGATTCTCAATCATGTTGAGACAATAAGAAAATACACAATAAGCAGCCTTTAACACAGTCATTACAGCAATCATTTTTAAAGAAAATCATGATAAAATCAAGCTGCTGCAACAGCAGCTGACTCAAGAGCAGTCTGCAACAGTTTGAAATTGGCAATAAAAAGTTATCTTAAGATTTTTGAAGACTAAAAGAAAAAGCAATCAACAGGAAAAACCCAAGGCCCATACTGTAGCCACAGTAGTAAGAAAACAGGGTAAGGAATAAGTATTCAACTCCAGAAGACATAAGCTCTTAAATTAATATTAAATAACAAGCTTGAGCATCCCTGGTCAACTTCTCTGTATGCAAATTAGTGAACTTCAGCCCAACTCTTAGATACCAAATCCATGCAGATTGAAAACTAATCTTTGTGTCCAACTGAAAGCAATCCAGGAAATTGTACCTCCTGTCTCTAGAATATTGCCCAGAATTAAGGAGAACTCGGGAGCATCAACAGCGTAAACATAACAGATAAGAACTGTCTACATAGAGTTGTGGGGGAAAAAAATAATATTACTGCAATAAAATTAAATAAATCACTTCTTGATTGCTTCTAGATAGCTTCTCAAAGGCTGCTGAAAGCAGCCCACTGCTTCTTTGCCTTGATCTCTCCCTCAGATTGCTCTTTCCCCGTTTTTGTCAAAGTGTGGACAACAGAAAGACATCCCATATATACAGAGAAGAATCTTTCCAGGTCTGAAAGTGCTATTTATTTGCAATTGCAAGTATTTGATGAAAAATTGTTGCAAAGAGTCACAGCAATAAGGTGAGACAGGATGTGACTATACCCTGTATTGGGCTCAAGTTTCAAGGATGAACTCAAGGGGTCAGATACGAGCAAATAATTAGCCTTAACAGAATTCAAGTAACAGAGTCTGTTATTCTACTCCCAGCTCCCCCTAGCAAATCACAGAATGCTTTTGCTCTAGTCTAGGGACCTGTAATGTCCCTGCTCTGATTGAAAAATTAACATGGATTTCTTTGATTTTTCTAGGACATGCAAAGCAGGAGCTGAAATTATAATGGAGCCAGAATAGACAGTGTCTCTAGTATACAGAGCATCAGGAAGCAGTTTGCATTGCCATCTAACCTGATATAAAACGCATGACACTCATTGCCATATTTGCTGTTGATTAAAATGATTAAATTCTTCATCTTATTTCCTCAGGCAGTGTTTGTCTGTGTGGCTGTTCAGGGAAGTTGCACGGCATCATTTCACTCCATTTTTGCAGGACTCTAGCTTTGGGGTGTTTTTTTTTTTTTTTCCTGCTGCATGTGTGATAGGGAATCACTGTGATGGTAAAATTGTTAGTATTAATGATTAACAAGTCTGGCTAAGAAATTATCTTTCCTAAAGGAAAATTCCCTTCCCCTGAAAGCTAATAGTCTGTGATTGTTGCCAACTCCCCACTTGTAAGCTAAGCTAATAGTAAGTAGTGTACATTTAGGTCCACTCAGCACCATCGCATTGTCATTTCCTGTTTGATTCCATAGCATGGTGGCAGTTAGAAAGGTACTGAAGGAATCAACCCCATAAGGATGGCTTTGCTAACATTTAAATTGTTGTTTGCTCCCACTTCTTTCCTCTTTCTGTGACACACTGTATAGGTAGGGTCTACAATCATTTGACAGAGAAAAGGACATAGGTGGTGGGGGGCTGCTGTTCACTTGCTCTCTCATGATGAGAATAGTTAATAAAGCTTCTAATCTGTCCTAAATTACACTTTGTTTATTACACAGTTGGGGTCCCCAGATTCTCCAACAAGATGTAATCAGTGTTTAGGAATGGTAATGCATGCAATGTTGAAATTCATACATAAATTACTTATATGACAACTGATTGAGAAATTCACCAGATAAACTACTCATGGTTATTATTCTTTTTTTTTTTTTTTTGTGAAGTGTGTAGAGAGAGTATTGAACTGGTATAACCTTTATTTGATGTGTCAAGATCCTGCAAGAAATTTAAACCAATTCTTCTATGATATAGGATTGTATGTCTAAGAACTTGGGTTTAATATTGCCATTAATAAACTATGTTGTAAAGTGCTTATAGGCCAGGATGAATAAATGCATGTTGTGGTCTATGAGAAAGTCAGAAGGGGAAAACAGGCTATATAATGATATTCATGAGTGGAAATATCTGTCTGCATGTGCAATTTACTGATTTTATTAGTTTCCATATATCTGTAAAATAATTTTGACCTTATTCTAGCCCTGATATTATAGTAGCTTGTGTTTGACAGATCATCCTTTTTAAATGAACAATTTAGTTCCGGTAATAGAACATTACTCTGAAAAATATAACTGCAGGGATGTCTCTCTGTACTTATCACAATAAGTAATGTTACAAAAGCAAACTTATTTTTACCAGAATTATCAAAAGATAAAAAATATATCTAAATTCAGATTTTTTTTTTTCCTCCCCATATATTTCTGAAGTAAGGGCTTCAAGGATTTAAAAATAAAAAAAGACTTATACATGTAATTATTCCTGGTGCAGGTAGATGTGAAAAGACAAACTGGGCATATCAGCAATAATCTAGTTTGACAGACAGCTAGAAACCAGTAAAACACAAAAATGACTTGTTTTGGAGCAACCTGATTTCACTAGCTTTTGTCCCGGAATAAAACAATAAAGTGCTTCCCATCAATTTCCTTCAACATTTAATTCTGGAAGGAGGCTAAAAAACATAAAAACTGAGAATCCAGATACTCTGGAGACTTATCATTAGAAGTCAATATGGAAAATAATACAATTTTTTTCTTAAGAGTCTCTAAATAACAAAACATTGCAGTTGGCTTATTCTTCTCCCCACCCTTTCATGAATATTGCCAAAGACCATTATGATGTTTCAATGGCCATGAATTTCTTCTACATTCACCCAATTGGTTTCCTTTTCAAAGTAACCATCTCATCATTGTTTTGGAATTGTTGTGCTGTCATTCAGTAAACTATTTAGGCCTAAATTCAGCTACTCTGCACTAAAATGTTTAAATGTGACTGAGAGATACAGTTCTGCTCGACATGAAATAGCACTGAACAGGAACAGAGATATCTACCTATCACACATCCATTTATAATGCAGCCACAGAAACATCAGTATGGTTTAGTACCTCAAGACCCTCAGCATCCCTCCAGCAGAGCTTAGAGTCATCTCATGGGCTCAGACTGCATCAGCAGATAGCAAGGTGGAGAATTAATATGAATGAATGCTTCAAATTAAGACAAAAAAAGGGAACAAAACAAATAGTATCATAGTAAACACAAAAAAAAACCAACCCTGCAGTACTTCATCTAACCCCTGTATAAGACAACAGATCCTTGAAATTCCTGTGGATACCGCAGGAAAAACATTTCTAAATATATTCACCATTAATAATACTGAGAAAAAAAAAATCACAGATCCAGTAAAGCAAAAAATTCATATGCATTGGTTTGGGTTTTTCTTTTCAGAACAAATATCAAATGCTTTAAATGTGTTTATAACTCTGTATTATCAATTACTTTGCATAATAATAAAATACAGTATTCCTTTTATCTGTGAGTAGAAACACTCACCCTTCACATGACAGAGACTCATGGGGACAGCAAGTGTAATATCCCCAGAGCTGGACAAGACACACAGCTTCTTGACAGTGGCCTGTATCTCCAGCAAGCCCCCACACAGCCCCCAGGGAGCTGGTTGGATCCCTGTGCCCTGTAGCAGAGACTATGCTGCTACCACCCCTGGCTGCAGAGGGAGTTTTGGTTTGTGGCTGAAATCCACAGATTATACTCCTCAGCAGCTACTAGGGCACTGAGCCTCCTCTGCAGCTGCTAACCTGAAGATGAAGGAGCTGCCTTTCATCAGGGCCAAGCTTTCCTTGTTTTGAAACTCTCTACCAAGCACAGCCATGTCCCTTCCTGAGCAATGATGAGGGTTCAGGCACTGTCTCCCCAGGGTTTCCCTGAAGATGCTGTCAGTCTCAATTATCTCAATCAAGCTGCTGCCCAGCTTGATTGCCTGCACCTTCAGCTCCCAGCTCCTCATCAGGGTGCTGCCTGGGCTGGCCCCAGCCCATGCAGCTCCCACTCACCTCAGCCTCTGATGTACCCAGGTGGCTGCCCCAGTTTGTTCTGCACAGTTCTCAGGGAAACCTGATGAAGGCCCTTTCTCGTTATCACAGATTTCAGCAGTACAATACTACACTTTGAGAAACCATTGGTTTAGGCAGGAGTTAGAGTATTGAATACCTTGTCAAATCAGCCTCTTTCACAACAAAACCACTTAGAAGAGCTTGTGACATTCTCCAACTTCAAATTTGCTGAGGTAGTTTCAGCAAGTTGGTGTGCATTGCATGACTGCATTTATGAGCCATCCCCAACAGAGGACTACCCACATGATCCTTATCACCAGCTGTGTGAGCCAACAATATATTGGTCCAGAGATTTTTATTGATACAAATCCTCCTCTGAGGTACTTTGTCTGGATAAAACTTTGCCATGTCAATTTGTAAACTTAATTAACTGTAGTCTCAATAAAAGCCAAGATTAGGAACATAATGATTAATTAGACCCTTTTAGGTAATGCAATGGTTGAATTAGCTGAATAAAAAGTAGTGGAGAAGCTGGCAAGATAATGCTCTGCTGATGGATGTAGGTTTGTCCTACAAAGCAGATGCAAGAAGCATTATGTATTAGCACAATAGAGATAACCACAACATTAATCATTAGAAGTTACACAGACCTCTTTTTTGTACAAAGGCATAGCTATTGTAATGCTATCTTACTCCAGAAATAAAGGGGAACTTCAGTCTTCACATACGATGTCAGAATTCAACAATTAACTTTCATCTCAGATAAGGAATCAGGGATCAGTCCTACTGACCTATATTTCCAAGATATTACAGAAATTAAGATAATACTCTTATTTATGTGAGAGCAGTAGCCCTTCAATTAACCACTATTGAAGACCAATGCCAATTATTACTCAAATGTTTTAAAGCTTTTCTGAGATTGAGTTACTTTTTCTGAAATCTGGATTGGGTTTTATATTTTTATAATATATTAACATATGATCACACACAAAATAACAATTCCAAACATTCAGGTCAGTGGAAACAGCTCTGGGAATAACACAAACACTGACTGTTATAGCAGAAACCCTAACAGGTCCTTCCTTTCAAGAATTTAGAATTGCACCAATGTAGATCTCTGAACAGACATCTGAGACATCAGTTTCTCACAAATTCATTTTAAAGTTAAAGCTTTTTCCACTATCTTTTGCAAATTTTACTTAAAAAAAAAAACCTCCAAATTGATTATATCCTGTGCTTGTAAAGCATTTTAAAAGCATGAGATATTATTAGGTAGTTATTAGAAGAGCTGCTACACAATAGTCAGAATTTCACAGGTGTATTGTGACTCCAATTTATAGAAGTCAGGAGGAAAGTCCTACAGTTTAAATACTTTTGGAGGATTGAATCAAGCCTTTATCTATCTCAGCACTTATAAACCAGACTACATAGGCAAATTGGATGGAGAACATGTCTTAAGGTCTGCAAGTAATTGGTAGTAACCAAACAAAACTTTGCAGGCATCAGTATTCATTTGCTCCACTTTTCCGTTTCACCCTCTGTTTTTTCAACTTAGCACAGTTAACTTGGACAGAAGACTTTTTGATAAGGGTATAACTGAACTAAGTATTTGACTCCTAGCAAGTACTCCATCCTAACTAATAGTGAGTATAATAGCAATCAGAAGATTACTGATTACTGATTACTTTCTAAGCCCAGGTAAGGCGAGTTTAATCTCCTGCATTATTTCCCTGTTTCACACTACCATTGTTTAGACTAAAAAGATTTAGAGGATAAATATTTCTGAGTCTGATCCACAGTGAAGGAAGTTGTCAAGTACTACAACTTCCTTCAACAAAGAAAGTTGTAATACTGGATTTTGTTCTAACTCAAGAACAGCAGCATGTGAGTTACAGCAGGATGAATTTGGTTCCAGGTGCTGGGGCTACTCATTATCACAGGTATTGTGCTTTTTACTAGACAGTGTTGAAATTTACTGGCATTATTATTGTGGCATAACTATGCCAAATAAGTTTATTTGTGCTTAATTGTTTGCCATATGTATTTAAATCTGCAAGAGTTGTGATAACAGCTAATAAATTGTGAGACTGAATTTTGTAAGTCAATTCTAAAATTATTGCAGTCCAAAATGTGTGAAATGGATTGACAACAACAAAAAACAGCAAGAAATCACAGCTCTTTAAATATTGAAAATCGCAGAGCTTTTTAGGAAAAATAAAACAGTAAAACAATGGTCTACCTGATTTATTGCATTCTCCCTACAAAAGCAGAAATGCAACCGAGGAGCTGACTAACTTGATCATTTGCAATGAGTCATGATTAAATACAGGCTGCCAGACTCAATTAATGTATCAGTTCAGTGCAGATATTGTTCTGTCAAACCAAAGAAACAACTGGGGTTTTTTTCCAGGTCTTGGGATTTTATTGCTTCTTGCTTGTGAAAAAAGCACACTCGTCTGAGTGTTTCCAACTCCTGTTCCCACTTTAACAGTACAAAAGACAAAGAACTGCAGCCTATTAGGATTCCACACATTAAAACATATGTTGGCCAAAATTGGTGTAATAAAACACTGATCCATCTGTCCAAAATAAGTAATCTCAATGAGGTCTGTTATGCTTTAAACCTGATCAATGGAGATTTTGAGTGTGTGTTCTGATGTGATGGGTCTTTGGATTTGGTTTATTTTTAACAACAACAAGATTTAATGTTAAACAAGATTTGCTTAAAGTATTAGACTAGTTCTTACAGGTGAACATCTTGATGGATTTTATTATGTCTAATAGGAATTTAATTAAGAGTCAAAGAATTCTGCAGGCAACCATAATTTTTTCCTTCACCACCCAGCCACATTGCAACAAAACTCAGCATCCTTTGCTAACTGCATTTCAAACAGACAAAGCAATTTGAACTTGCATCAAGACACTGGGTAAACAGACCAAAACCCCATGACTTTCCTTCCTATTAGCAACCCAGCTACAACGTAACAATGAGGAAAGAGGTCAAAAAGCAGATGACTGGGCAAGTGTGAGGCAACAAGGGTCAGCAGATGCCACAGCAACTTGTTATGGGTTTTCTTTCGTTCAAAGGCACATTACGGGTCTGTTTTCCAATAACCAATTTCCAGATCAATCTATTCAGGCAGCAGCCTGCTCTTTACAAAACAGATGAGTCTACTCCTCCTGAAATTTGAAACCCACTTGTTGTCTTCAGCTACAAAATACACTCCTTCCTTCTTCATATGTCACTTTGAAATCTACAAGCAGCTTGCACATATTTACTCTCCTGAAAGAGTGAAAAAAATCCCCCACTTTTCTGGCCTTTTTTTTTTTTTTTAGAATCAGAAATGTTTTACAGAAGCTCAAAAATATCACATAAAAAGTAGAGGAACTGAAAACAATCAAGTCCTAACATACTGAGAAGACAAACTTATACTCGAAACTCACCCCATCAAGTATTTGGTTCATATTCAGTCAGTTTTGTGTTAAGGACAAGAAAAAAGTAAAGAAGGGAGGACTGTAACAGGACTCTGAATGAGCAGGGAGCCCAGATGCTGACAATGTTTTCATTTCTTCTGCTGACCTCCCTTTAAGGCAGCAATACACCTATAATAACAGAAGTTGATCATTTAGTCACTTATAAGCACAGTTTGAGTAAACCTGGCTACTCTTGAAGTGCAACAACTAGTGCTAGAAACTTCAGAAGAAAGGTCCCTCACTGAATGACTACAGGGGGCTTTCTCCTTTCTTTTTAAAAATAAATAAATAACTTGGGGTTTGTTTGCTTTTAACTGGAGAAAGAATAAGTGCTGTAGCTGATGAAATTATTCTTTTTACCCCCTTTGGCAAATAAGAAACTAACATTTCAGTACCACTTACACTGTCGCTTTTCATTCCATTCCTCCCAGCCATACAGACTCCTACTGCTTTCTGCTTGCTTTGTAAATAAGTATTGTGTCTCCCAGCTAATGGTCAGGCTCCAAAGCTGACAGCCAATTAACCATCTTCTGGCGGCTCTCGAGCGTGTGCCTTCTGCCAACGTTTGAACCCAATCCACTAGAATCGTCTCTAGCTAAGCACAGATGTTTTCCTGATTGCTTTCTGCAGACACAGGAGGACAATGAACCTAGTTGCTTGCGTGCGAGTACATTTCCCAAACGTGCACTGGCCTTTCCATGTGAACAGGAATTTCATAAGCGAACAGACTTGAATTGTAAAGGTACAATGTGTTTGTTTTTATTATCCAAAGAAAATCTGGGGGAAAAAAAACCCAAACAATTAAACAAAAACACAAATAAAAATATTTCTAAACCACTTTAAAATTATCCTACACTGCTAGTTCATAATTTAGTACAGATTAGAAACTTTCAGTCTGTGAACCTCAAACACATTAGCCCTAGGGAATCCCTTAATGTCTATAATACTCCTCATTTCTCATTGAGTAACAGATAAACAGTTCAGAACATTTTGATATTACCCTGTCACAGCTGGGAAAAGGTTTTTACATTAACTATTTAAATTTTGTGGCATTGTCTGAAGTATTTTCTGCTTTGCTACAACAACAGAATTAAAGGATAAAGGAAAAAGGATTCCTTCCAGCAGAACTGAATTCCAGACTGCATTTTAAGGCTCAAATGTTCTGCGCTCATGAAAAGATAATAAAAATCTTTAATAACTCCATGGAAGCATACCCTGAGGAATGAAACTTAGAAGACATGAATAGGTCAGCTAAGGGAATTTCTTTGTGTTTGAAACTAGAGAAATGTTGACAGCTGCAAAGCAGCAGTGACTATGCACATTATTCAATGATGTAGCCACACAAAATACTTAGACAGCCCTGGGAACCAGGGAGAGAAGCTGAGACTAAGCAGCCTCGAGATGCACCTTTTCATTTTCTAAAACTCTTTAGCAAGTTAACTGTGCAGTCTTCGCTGTATGGTCTCAAATATACCCTCATTTCATCAGTCTTGCACCTAGGGCCAGCAGACTTGTAGAAGTTTAGCTTCCAAGCCCTACATTTGCAAAATAATTAGGTGCTAAGTTGTTCAGTTAATACTGGAACACTGATAAACATTCACTATTATTTCTTTAACGTTATTTTTGTTTTCCTGCCTCTCAAAGGACACACATAGTTTTTCCTTTCTATTTTGAAAAAAATACTTAGAAAACAAGAAGGCAAAACCTCTTTTTTTTCCTCCTAGTAAAATAATGTCTTGATATTAGCTACTGCTAAAAGATTAACCCAAGACCTTGTACACATTACCCTCATCCTTGTATGTATGAGCATTCAAGTGTCACAGAAAAATGCACCATAGCAATGACGGGAAAAGTGAACAGCACCTATTTCTTTTTCTCCAGCTGTGTCTGCTCACATATAGTGTTTCACTGTTATATTTTTACATAGTGACTATAACAAAAATCAATGGGCTTTTCCCTTTTCCTTCGGATCTCCTATAATCATTCATCTAACCACTAGGCAACACCATCAGTAAGCAAACAGGCTGCACGTGCTTCACACACGTTAAAGCCTTCTCAGCATTTACAGAAATCTAGCTAATAGCTCCACCTGAGAAGATCAACCGACTGATGTACACCAAGTTGTTTAAGTGAGCAATACAGCTGAAAAAGTAACAGGTATAAAAGAATGTTGCACTTGTTTCAGATCAAGGGTTCATTTAGCTCAGTTCTCTGTCTTCAGCAGTGATCATAAACAGATCTTAATGCAGTAACAGCTTCAACTGTTTCATTCACAGTGTCTGGTATTTATTTTATCAGAG
The DNA here is from genome assembly GCA_013401255.1 of Urocolius indicus. Lineage (NCBI taxonomy): Eukaryota > Metazoa > Chordata > Aves > Coliiformes > Coliidae > Urocolius > Urocolius indicus. The sequence continues at coordinate 448,844 of WBNH01009905.1, forward strand.
CAGTTTATCAGAATTCAGTCTATTTTCTGGGCCTGATCACAATATGAAGGATGCTTTATAAAACACAAATGTGCAGCAGCTGTCAGGCATCCATCAACTTCAGTCACATTCAGTTCTCTTTGGCCTTGGCAATTGTACAAGAGCCTCAGAGCAAGTACCTTACATGCAGCTCAGGTGTGGTATAGGACACTTCTGCTCTTACTGCAGGGTTCAGCAGTCACAAGTGCTGGTGCCAAGTAAATCCACTCCATTTAATTTAATTTGCCAGAAACAAGTGCTATTTATGAGAAATTTCTCTTCCTAGAATAAAGGAAATTTGTTATAGGCCAAATCCCATAAGACATTGTTACCCAGATCTTCCATCACACTTCAGCATGCTGAGGAGTAATCAGCAGCATTTTCCATTTTGCAGGATTTTATACATGAATTGATAAAAATTTGACTTCTTCTCAGATGGTGAGCAAACAAGATATCAGTCTAGAAACTTTCTCAAAGAGATTTTAAACAATATTACAATAAACAATTTTATTGCTGCTTCTTTTACATTTTCACATAGTGAATTCCAAACTGAGTTTACAGTTTGAAATTTTTTTTCTTGTCAGTTATTGGTAACAGATTGCAACAGTTTGCTACTTAAAATGTAATTTACTCATATTTAAACACTAGCACTACTAATTTGAATGTTCATATTGACAAATACCAGCAAATGGCTGACTCTTACAGAGAATTTAATACTGCAGCACTAAGAAAAGGTGAGCTGGTTCAAAAGGGTTCTCATATTGTAAAAAGTAAAGGCTTCAATTAAAAAGAGAAGGCATATTTCGAAATCCAGAGCACCATTGCATGTGAGGTTCATAAGGGAATGAACAGATACAGGTCATTGAATTAATATAGATCGTCAGTGAATTTGTCAGGGCATTTTCTCACATATCATTAAACAGCATTTACAAACATAACCAACAGAGCAAAATGTTACTTGCACTAATCTTTCAGATTTGTCCTGCCAAGTTTGGCAAACAATAAGATTTAAAGAAAGGCTTGTCCTTATATACCATATTAATTTACATTTGCATTTGTCACAAAAAACAGGTTATGACATTAATTAGATATGCACTCTAGCATTTAGAATTACCACATGTCATTGTCATACATTTTACTTTTAATCCAAAATCAGTTCTATTTTTTTCAGTAACAAACTGTAAATTTTGTGTTTGAATGGAAGCACTTCAAACTGATTTCTTTTAAATTGTGTAAACATGATACATAAGCAGACTTATTATTCTATTTACAACATGTTTAGTGCAAGCCTCACCGATGAGTATGATATGAGTGGTTCTCTCTTTTTAGCCAGAATGTCCTTAGAGGTCAGAAACAAGGAGAAAACTGAAATTAGCTGCAGGGAGAAGAAGCAGACTAGAGATAGAGTGCACTTGGGAAACTGTATGCTTGTACAATTAATATCGCAGGGAAGCCAAATACTGTGAGAGAATGCAGTATGATCTGAAAAGAAAACTGCACAGACCAACACAGACAAGTTCCTTGGAAGTGTCAGGCATATAGAAGTTTGAGACTTTTACAGGGCTAAAGTCCAAAGGAACTGTAGTGTAGAGCTTTTCTTCGTTTCTAGCATTTCTGGAAAAAAGAAATAAAAATCTGAGTGCAACAGCAGGTGCTGTTTACACACAGTAATAATAAAACATATATTTCCCTTGAAGACAACACTCTTCCTCCATCCTGTCAACATCTCAATAGTGAAATATAAACAAAAAAAATCAAGTTTGAAAAATAAAAAAAGACACTGGAAAGGATCAAGTTTGAAAAACAAAAAGACACTGAGAACCCTAGTAAAATGATTTAGCATAGCCTGTCCATCTGTATTACTATGAGCGGGTAAAATGTATTATCAGAACTAATCACTTTTGCCCTAATCTTCATTGATTCCTAAGGCTGTTCTACAGGGACACATCAAAGAGTATTAACACTTTAAGATATTTGTATGATAATTTTAATTCACACCATCTTTTGATCAGGATTACTTTGATTATTATAGACTAGATGGCTTATATTAAATTTTTCACAACATCATACTGTGTAATTGTTTGCTCACCTAATTGCCATGAGAAATCTCATCAGTTGGAAAAAGCACTGATAAAAATACCTTAAATCTAATTTTAAAGAAATCACTTTTCCTATAGAGTAGGACTGAAAGTAGATAGACCAAGATGAATCAAGAACATTCATAAATAATTGCAGTGATGATACTAATGAGACAAAATGCTGGAGGCTTCTTTTGGCATGTGCCAAGCCAGTAGGTTATAGTGTATGGTCTCCAGACACTACAAAACTCTTAAAAGACCATATGTACAAGCTAGAGCTGCACCATATTTTTAGGGTACTAGTCATCATATCTCTAGGATATGCTTCAATGCATATTTTGAGTGCTAGTGAACCACTGCAGCCTAGTAAATGAAGCATAGGACCGGGACTTGAACTGTAGTCTCATTTCTGGTCTTTGATGCATTTGATAGGTGACCTTACAAAAAAAATCTTTACAACCAATTGGCAACATGTACAATAGTGGTATTACTTCTGTTATAAATGACTGCAAGATTGACTGACTGATAAACACTCAAAAATTACCATTGTGAGAGACACGTGGCAGCAGCAAGGGGCAGATTTTGCAGTGCCAGGATGGCATGCTGTCAAGGCACAGCATGTGAGAGTGTGACCTTCTGTCTGGAGGCAGACTGGGAATAGAAAGTCTCCATAGAAAATCTGTACAAGAATACAGTGCTCTTCATGTGTACAAGTGTACCATTCTCCTTCTCTACAAACACACGTTCCCATATTCTGAGAGCACAGAGGAAATGTCCTGAAGATATGGGTTTGGTTTCTGGGTGTTCACTTTCCCACATGCAGACATCTGAGAATCTTGGAATTGGAAGGCTCAGGCTTTGCCCTGCAAACCCTCTCTCAGTCAGTGCTAGCTGTGGATGCCACTGGCCCCAGCCAGGCCTGTAAAAGATTTTCTATCCACAGGTTAACCCTCAGTCAGTATTACAGATAGGCAACATCTCTCCTACAATGCCCCAGACAGCTGGCATCTCAGAAGGCATCTGCTGAAGCCACCATCTTCTATTCAGAGCAAAGCCAGAGTTACTGTGGGGTACTCAATACCAGTGCAAAATTCTAATGACCCAAACCAGTGCAATATAGCTCAAATATAACCACAAATCCACTTTCACATGCCCATATAAAAAGCACTAGTAACATCCAGAAGCTTCAAAGTTACAGTGCATCAAGGAAAGGCAAAGAGCTGGCAGATTGTCCACCTAGAGGCCTTGCACTGAATCAGAAACATCATCAGGACCTGACTTCATTTGCTGTGGCAAGCGCACAGCACCGCTGGAGAACAACCCAAGCAACTGTATAAAAAGTGCCAAAGAATCCCATCAGAACAGATTAAGTAATGCTCATGCACAGCTCTCAAAGCACTGGAGCACGTAGCATCCTAAAGCAAGGGGACAACTATCCCATCATCTCCCAGTCACCTCCCTTATCTGTCCCTGCAGCCTGACATGATCTGTAGAAGCTCTCCAGAGGCAGAATGGATGCATTGTTGTTATTAAACAAATGAGGGATCAGGCATGTTTAAGACTCTCCTCTGTTTTTTCTTCTGAAAATCTATAATAAACTGGCAAAGGATTAAGATTTGGTGATTAGCACCTGAATAACAACAAGTAATTATTTTTGAGCCAAACAAGGATAGAAGATCCTGGGTAATTTATCCTGGGTAATTAAGGTAATGAATACTTGAGAGTCTATCAAACAAATAGTCCCTAAAAGCGTCATTTTAGTTGGGGCATGATTATAGGCAGCACTAAAGAGAATTGAAACAGACAACATATCCATTTCAGACACATATTTTAAAAAGACACAAATCTCATCTCTTAAGTGGTTGTCTAAATTCATCATTAAATAGGGCCTGTTTCTCTAAGCTTGTTCACTTGGGCAAAGCTACCATCAAATTATCTGGTATCACTATACTAGTATCACCACCTGTGTGAACACTCTTACTTTAGATGCTTTTTGTTTGGCCTGTCTTGCACCAATTGGTACCTGATATAACTAGACAAAGAACAGGCTCCTGTAGACAGGTGAGCAGATGGAGGGATCCCAGCATAAGACTTCGTCTAATTTGCTATCCCCATTGAGACACAAAATAATATCAGTACAGGGACAGGAGAAGAGTGCAAGCTTAGACCAATGTTTCCAATACTGCACCTCAGTAAGATAATAAACCAGGTAAAGTTTATTAAAAAAATGTATCCTGACACAAAGTTGTTGTGTACTGAATCTAGCACTGAATCAGCTCATTTGTACTTCCCATGTCTATGTACTTCCCCAGATCTGTAGGAGTTGCTTAAGTAGCACTCTTTAATGCTCTGACGTCCAGTATGGTTGGTGACTCATCCTTCTGAATCTGTTTGGGTGCTTTGGCCAGAGAAATGAAGCTGCAGTATGGTGAGCTCTTGCTGACCAGCTCAACAAGCCTGTACATTGTTATCTTTTATAGCTCTCTTCAACCAAATCATGGCCATTTATCAGCAAATCTTGAAAGGGGAATCATTCTTCCTCCACATCAAATGAAGGGAAAGGTACAGGTACAGAGGATTAAGGAGTCAATGTGCATGGCCAGAACTTGTCCTTTGCTGGGTCAAGGAAAGGCATATCCTCAAGTCACTATGGCCTGGGAACAGCATGGGTTGCATTAACTAGCCCAGTGAAAACAGCAATAATCGGTAACCTGGGCTTTGCAGAGATGCAGTATGTCCCCCTGTTAAGACTATATTTATATATTTGAAGGTGATACCATTCAACAAGTTGCTGTATTTAATCTATTCCTCCTGCTAAATTATATAACAAAGTTGAAAGGATGGGCTACATGGAAATTTCCTTAATGAAAATCTGTTTCACTGAGACAGTCTTATGTTCTGATTAATAAGAAAGCATTGATATTGTTTTCACACGTAAAAAGAGCTTTAATATATAATGAAATGTCTAACAAACATTAGAAGAGAACTCTAAGAAGCAACATAAATCCACTTGCATGTTTGAATGCCAGTATCTACTGATCAGCTAACCAGTTTGGATAGGCTGCTCCATGATAACACCAGCCTTACAAAATGGGGGTGGTTTACATTGCTTAGAAGCAAATCTGTGAATTTACTGCAGTTGCAGGTATTTCACTTTCCTCCTTAAAGGAATGCTATGCTTTACATAAAGTGGCTGTAATTTTGGTAAAACAATAAGATAAACTGAACCACACACAAAAGCTCCACTTTGGTTAAAAGGAGCAAGAAGAAACCAGCAGTTTGCATTTCTGAAAGTGAGCATGAGGAGCTATTTCAACAACTTCATCATGAGTTATCCCACAGTTAAATGTTAGCTGTTTTTGTAGCAAAGTGTGGAAACCACTCCTTACTTAAACAGCAGATTTGTTTCTTCATTTAATAACAAATAATTTGGGATGAAGCTTTTGTTTTTCATCAACTTGACAATTATATCACTATTTTGCTGGAAATAAGAGCAGTTGACATTTTCTTCATGCCAGCATATGTGTGTGTGAGTTTAATTGTCTCTGAACTACATGCAACATCTAGATACTCTTTGTGCCAGAAGGCAATTAATTATCTTTCTGCAGCCAGGTTAATCTTGTGGGTGGAAACCCCTGCACACAGTCACATGGCAACCACAGCTTCTGTACTAAGGTGTCTCTGGGGTGACTGCTTCATTACTTTAAGGTGCAGAGACCTCCTCTCTAAATATGTGGGTAAACATAGAGACAAAAGGGTGCAATCAAGAGACTGTAAACGGATAGTTTGATTTTCCTAGTGTACAAAAGGATTTAAGAGCTAAGGCAACTCATATAAATGACTTTTTGGCAACTTTTTCTGACAATTAGAGATTCCAATGCTGTAATTTGGGATTTACAAGACTGGCACAAAAGTACTTCTTCCTAAAAGAGCAAATCCTATCGGGGTACCAGAGAAAACCATAGCAAACCCTCTCAGTGACAAGGCAGGAAACTCTGAGTCTCACAGAATACATTGCACTCTCAAAGCAGCAACACAGTGAGGACAGTGGAAGCCTTGAAAAAAAACACTTCTCACTAACAGAATATCAAATGCTGATAAACTGTCCAATTAGCTATGAGGATGAAAGCTTTTTGTTGAGAAGCCTACTTAGGAACAAGTCCTCCATAACTGCACCCAAATGTACAACTATCATCTTCTCCTACCTCTTTAGCAATGCCACTCCTGTTACATAAACATGCCATGCACACTGAATTTCACATCACTAGTGCTACTTGAAGCATGCCATAACATTTTCCATCCACATATATACGCCCCTCCAACTAATATACATATACGTGTATCTTCAGCACGCAGTTAATGAGATGCAATTATTCACAGCTGATAAGACTCTTGTTCTAAAACCCTCTACATGAAAGCAAGAAAAATTTGAGTTGCAGGGAGAGTTCTCCCTTTCATCAGCTCTGTCATTTATAATTCCAGCATTATGTAAGGAACTAGAGAAATTGGCTCTGATCTGGCTAAAGGTTAATAAATGCAGTGGTTCAGGGAACTAGAGCAGAAGAATATTAATGGCTCCTGCACCTGGAATGCAGCTTTCCTCTTCATTCTAATTAGTATTTACAAGGCATTTATGCCCAATGTATTTATAAAATAATGCAAGTCTTTGGCTTCAATAAGTCAAGTTCAAGTCAAACAGAAGAAACAGGGTGTTGACAAAAGACTGACCCTGTTAACACTACCTAGATAGCATGAAATAATATTGACAGCTCTTCTGCTCCTCCATCCTCACTGTCAAAAAGCCAGCCAAATATTTGTCTCTGGGTTCATTCACAAACACAATTGTGTATTTTCCTGTGTTAATATTTTTAGATTTCTCTGTAAATAGTCTAACTTCTCATGCACCAATAGGTAACAAAAGATTTGCAGCTATGCTGCATTCCTTGGGAAACTGTATTCTCAACAAAACATGAAAAAAATCTAAACTCATTCAAAATGCAAGAGATTTCCTGGTGTTGAAGCAGTCAAGAGTACACACTATACATTAGATTAAATGATTGAGTGCAAAGGCAAGGGAGAGAGTTGAGGAGTGATGAACCGCTCATCTTTCACAGCGCCCTCAGCAAGTACAACACATTATATGCAAGACATGTCCAGGATGAAACCTGGCTCCTTCTCCCTGTCAAAGCATCCTCCCCTGAGGTGGCCTGGGGTGGCTGTCACGCAGCACCTCTGGGCTGGCAGTCAGCCCCTTCACCCCTCGCAGCTGTGAGATGAATGAGGTCTCACAGACTCTGCTTGCCAAATGACACTTAATCAACCACCTGCTTTTTGTCAAGTTAGCACCTCGTTAGAGAGTGGCAAAGCAAACTCATCAGGGGAGTTCAGACTCTTTGTGATGAGATCTGCCATGCCTGTCTTCATTCTCTTTTTTGGTCTTCAGCTCTATAAATAACAACTCCCCAGAGCAGAAGTACAAATCCAGCTCTCCTGGCTGACCATTGAGTTTTGGGAACACAGCCTCCATTACCAGTTGAATATTTTGTGATTGTAAAATAAGTGCAGGGGGAGAGAAACTACTGGAATAACCAAAAGTGGTTATAAAAGGTGCATTAAATTAGGTATCAAAGTGAAAGTCGGTAGGGAGAGTTGGGCTTTGGCAAACTTCTTGTCATCCAACACTGTCAAAGTGTGTGAGATAGTGCCTTTCAAAACAGACAACCCCAGGAGCCAGGAGACCTACCTCTTTGTTTGCTGGGGCTGCTTCACACCCAGCAATGACCCAGCTATGACTGGGACTGTGGCATCACCCTCCAGCTTGTCAAACCATCACCAAAATACCTGCACTATATGTAGCACTGTTATTTTCTTGATCTGCTTTCTTTTTCCAGGACAGGGAATCCATTCATCCAGCAAAAGGAAGGAGAAGACATAGAGAGTATTGGCTGCTACCAGAAGGAAACCATACAGAGAAAACCCACAGCAGCATCTGGTGCAGCTGTTAGCATCCCCAATCTACCCACCTCAGGGACCAAAGTCTCTCTCTTCAGGACTGAGGAGCTTCCCCCTCTTGCGAAGATTGCTGTTGGCAGCACAGCAAGCCAGTACATAAAGCAGCAATTCAGTGAATCCCAGACATGTTTTGCTATCTCTAATGCCAGGGCAGGGTGTCTGAAAGTGAGGCAGTAAATAGGATCATGGTTAAGGGAAATGCAGATCCCTTCAACCACTTCCCAGACATGGGCATGAATCTACTAAGCAAACAAACATTTACCTCTACAGTGACAGCTTCCGTGTCACAGCTCTATATAAACCAGCAGCTGTGGGTAGAGGTTACTTTGGGGTGAACTTCTGACTGTTGTAAGCATGCAATAGATATTCTGGACCTCCAAATGTTTGTGTGAAATTTCTGTAAGGATTTATTTGGTAATGTGTGAGCCATAAAGCTTTACTTTATGTGCCTGCCATTCTGCAGGCCAGGTATTTTCAGAGTTGAAAGCATGTAACCAGCGCTGCATAGAACCAAGCTACCAGTGACTTAGATCACAGCCTAAATCAATGAGAGATCATTAGCAGAACACAGATGTGTTTCAAAGTTACACTGAAAATATTTTCCTTTACTTCTTGACTGAAAAAAAAAAACACTTCCTACCTACATACCTGATGTCGTCAGCTTGTGACCTACCAGCAGCTGTTTTCTGCTGTCTTTGTACATGAGATCCTCAGTTATTTTTCCCCTGAACCTTCTTCCAAGGTATGTGGTGAGACACAATCACACACAAAAGTTTACTCCTTGCTATGAAATTAGTTATTGCTACCCTTGACACAGATTCTTCCCTGTGTCATAATGTTTAATACCAAGGAAAGATTAATTAAATTTGTGGAAACTATGGCTCAAGTGGCTCATTAGGGACTTGTTTCCTTCTTTTTATTTAACTTTTCATTAGTTCACAGTAAGTTACATTGCAGGTTGTAGCCACTTTCTCCTTCTTGCGCTCAGCGGACCAACTTAGATGCTTCTAGGATTGTAAACAATGCAAAGTAATTAGTTTAAGTAACACTTGCTAGCCCCAGGAGTGATTTTTTTCCATGGCCAAAGGAAACCAGAAACCCTGTGAGCTCTGAGGAGGAGGGCTGGGCTGTGAAATTCTACTTGGAGTCACATGTTCACTCTACAGAGCCAGTACAACATGTATCCCTGAGTGAGAAATTCCACCTCTCCCATTGTGGGAGGTGGTGAAAATTACACGTACCACAGCTTATGTGATTGAAAAGCCACAAACTCTGGAGAGACTTTTTTATGCAGCTGGATGCAGTCACCAGCATTTGGGTTCTGTGTAATACCACAGTGTCTTTCAGACTGAGGAAAAAATGAGGACCTGGTGCTTATGGTTTTGCCTCCACCATGCCCACCTAATGGGGGCACCTATTACCATGACCAAAATTCTCTTTTGCCTAACCCACTGCTCGAGCTGCTCTGGTGCACGCATGTGCTACTGAGCAGTGACCTGAGCAACTATAACTGACTGGGCTGAGAAATAGCTGAGGAAAAAGTTAACATAAAGAAACCCTTTTTAACCTGAGTACTGCCCATCTGGTTCATGCCAGAGTGCTTCTGCACATGAGCAGGTCAAACAGAAAATCTCTTCAATCAAAAAAAACAGGGCAGAAACACAACTGTTCAGTCATGAGTGTGACAGACTCGCTATGTTGCTCTTAAAAACTTGATTGAATGTTTCACAGTCCTTCAGGCTTTGCCCACAACTTGAGGTCTCGATGGCAGGTGCATTTTCCATTTGACGGACCAGATGATGGGCTACAGCCTCAGACATGGCACTTTGCACAAACTGCTCTCCATTGTGCAATTGCAGGTCAAACTAGGGCAGAGAAAAGCCTGGCTAAAAGAAAAACAGTGTTATTTCATTTTTATTTCCATTATGAAGCATATCTAGTTCTCTGATGGCCTGTGCAAGTGTATGTGACAGAAGAGAATGAGCTAAACTCCCTTGCATCACAGGGAGCCTCTTCTCATGCTGCTGCTCCTCATCATTGTTACCTGAATCCATGCTGCAGTTCCCCAGGATCCAATCACACATTGTCTGCTCTAGATTCTTCACTTATGCTGAATGCTACCCTCCCAGTTTCACCTCTATTTTCTGGTTTGGACACAATGACCTCACCAAGTTGGACTTACCAGTTCTTTTCATGGACAAATCCCAAGATGCCTTTTGAGCTCCAATACTGTCTAGAAGGTCTCAGTTGAGCAGGCCTGGCCATAGCACAAGTGTTGGAAACAAGGATCAAAATGAGTGATTTGGTGAAGTAGGAATTTCTGTCATCTTTCATTTTGGTGGATGGTTTTATGTTATCTAAAATAACTGAGCAGATGGTTTTCAATATGAGAAATCCATCAAACCTACCTAGCAATATGCAGGGAGCACAGATGAATGAAGGCAAGGAACGTTGGTTAGAAAAGCAAAAAACACAAGAGTCCATAATGCCAGAGAACAATAGAAGAAGATGTTTCCAGGATAGGATGTTAACAGACAATTGCTATGAAAAATTATTAAAAGCTGGTAGAAAAAAACCAGGCAGAGCAAAACTGATCTTATCCAGTTCAATTTCATTTAAATCCTTCGAGCTACTGGATCAGAGTTATTATAACAAACACTCAGTGGTCTCAATAGTTCTCCCTGCTTGCACGTTTATTATCAGGTTTTTCAGATTAAGGCAAGAATAGTGAGCAGCTCATGTTAAAATACAAGATTATAAGCACATTTTTCATAGGTTATAAACACTGTGTTTACCAAGCTTTAAGTTGCCACATTACAGGGGAAGGAAATTAGAGAGTATAAATCCCTCTGCAGCTGCACTTTATTCCAAATGTAATCATGTGGGGAAATACAAGGATTTTTAAATATCTAATACATTATATACTCAACAGGTAACAAAACCACACTGGGGAAAATAGATTTTCAGAGTTTTTCAGCCTGACACAGAAGTAAATGGAGACAACGGCATCTCAGTACCTGCCTATACAACACATACACTTCAGCTTCTTTATTACACTGCACACACCTTCTGAACATAAAATCTGACAATGCCTTTTATACCTACCACTTGCAACCTACCCTAGCACTGTCTGAACTTAGTGTATCCTGTCCCATTTTACTTTCTAGGCTCTGAATTTAGTGTTAGAAGAAAGAAAGTAGTTCATTGTTCACAGCTTAAATGATGTATTCCTGCACTGGCACCTGCACAGACAGTTTCTCTCAAAGGTATGAAAGGACATAATATCAAAGATGGCTGAATAGAAACTGATCCTTCTGACACTCCAATGCAACTAGGACGAACCTGATGACAAAAAGACAACCAGAGGTGAGAGCATTCATCCCCTCCCACGAGGCTGAAATTGAGAGTCATGTTACCTGTGGATAAACCCCGAGACAGTCCTGCTACACACACCTGCCAGTTTTCACCAGGTCCTCATTTCAATTGTTGTTTTTGGACGTTTAACATACAAGTAGGTTATTTGAAGATGAGTGTCAATGTTTTGAAATCTTTTAAAGGGCCATGACGTACCTGAGGATAGTGTTGCCAGAGTCCACTGAATGCACATGGCTCCTAAAAACTGATGATGCTGTCTCTGCCAGGATATGTCACAGTGCACATTCCCAGGAGGAGGAAAGGGATCACAGGAGAAAGTGTACTGGGGAAAATGAAAAAACAAATTTAAAAAAAGGACTGAAAGAAAATCTGTTATTTATTCTAAAAACTTGGTTCTCCAAAATAAAAGTGTTTCATTTTATTGAGAGCTAAACTTCTTGCTAAGAAATTTGCCACGTGTCCTTTTCTTCCCCTGAGCACATCTGAGGATGGGGGTGTGCCATGTGGTGAAACAACCCAGGCCTCATGCTATTTTACTCAAAATTATCTTTGACAGAGCTGAAAAGGTTAAAGTTAGTTAAAATTAGTTAGGCTGCAGGAAACCAGCTTGATTAACGTCATAAAACTTCAAAGCAGAGAAATTATTCAACCTGTAGCAATTAAAATGGAAATAAATACAAGAATTCAAATAAATCATCCAAATATTTGGGGACATTGTATCACTTTTGGGAGACGTAACACTTACATGGGCACATCAGGGAGTGGAAAACTAGTTCACTCACATACAGGAGATTAATCTGAATCAGATGGCAGCACTATTGAATTAGATGGTGCATAGCAGGATGGCTCTACACCTCCCAGTATTCAGACCCTAAATCAATATTGCTGTTGCATAACATGTTCTACAACATCTCTTATTCCAAACACAATATTTTTATTCAGCAGTTGGAAGCATTTATGTGTAAGGAGGCTTTCTTCATCCTTGCTTCTCCTTCTTCTTCCTTCTCTTCTTCTGCTAGTTCTATGGGCTGAATACTATTTTCTTCATTTAACTGTGAAATTAGAGTGGGGCACTGCCAGGTTACACTAGTAACAGCTGCTGTGCAGCTGCTCCATCCTGTCTCCAACTCTGTCACGCTCTGACCTCTCTTCTTTCTGCACCAGAAAACAAGTTTCAGTAGCAAATACAACTTCTTGCAGTTTCAGTACTCCTGAATCAGATTTTTTTGTTCTTTGAAACAGTTATTTGATATTTTCTGCCAGTGAATGGACAGTTTATGTCAACCTATCAAGTTATGCAACAACACTCACTCCTCCTGCTCCTCCCTCTTACCCGCCAGTGCAATGAAGGGCTCTGTGAAAAGATGCAGTAGGGTTTTTGGCACAGGCTGTACAGGGAAGGCAATTAAATGACATTGCAATAGTAAAATAGGACAGTCACCATCTTACCTTCACAGAGACCTTTAGTTTGATTGGTGGACTGTTCAAATGAAGGCCCTTAATGAAGATATAACTCTGGCATGAAGATTTTTTTTTTCTGAATATGAATCAACTTTTCTGATTAAAACTCCCAAACCATTATTACAGAACTTTTCATAACCTATCTCATTAAAAAAATATTTGGATTGCTCTTAATACAGTTAGTTCAAATTCTCTCATTAAGTCTTCTTTTATGATAATTTTTCTCATGCTGCAGCTCTTGAGGGAAAACAAAGTTGCTTCTTCCAAAGGGCTTTTCCTTTGTGCCCTTGCAAGGAGGACAGAGCAATAACGTTCAGGACAGCTGCTCTGCACTGAACACAACCAACCAGCCAGCAAAACCAGTGAAAAATGAAGCTGAAAAAAGAAACACTTACATATTCATTGGTCCCTGAGGACACTTCAATGAGTTCACAGAGGTCTAATGAACAGCAAATGTCTCAAGTATGGTCCACTGAAAATATCATGTGGAAAGTCCTTAAACAAAAATGATCTAACAATATAACTTACACAAGGTTAAAAGAAAATGAAGTTCTGTGTAAGATGAGGACAAACAGTCCAACCAAGGTCAGAAAGACAGGCGTTCCCCATGCATTGCTGTTAATGTCAGGCCCACAGCTTTAACACCGGTACTTCCTTTGTGTGCTCACGCTGCAAATACGTCTCCTCAGTCAATCAATTCCTGTCAAGCATTTGAACTTTATATTGCAGGCACTTGTGGAACGAGACCAATTTGGAGGCTTATCTTTACGGTTGTATTTCATCCTAAATGTTGATGTCTCAAGAGATGCTGCTCTGCTTTGTTATACCTCTTTGTACACGAAGCCTCTACTGATAAATGGTCTAGTACAGTGAACTTATGCCAATAGCCTTCACAGTAGGAAAAAAATTGTGAGCTGAGCATTTTTAACTATTTTATTGCTGCAAAGCAAATTGGCCTCTGCCAAGACTTTATCACCTGCTGTATGTAAGAAAATGGCAAGAGTCACTAGCTCCAGCAAAGACCTTACAAAGTGAAGAGGGGCTGGAGAGCAACCAAAGAGGTAAAACGACTCACAAGTCTTTTCATTCATGGTAACACCAGGGCCAGCATTAGAAACCATGGCAATATGTTTTGCTCCCAGTTGAAAATTAAGCAAGACTTTCATAAAATCCTACTGCCAGGAAAGCATAAAGTTTTCTGTCTCTATCCAGGACACACCAGCAGCACACCAGCTGGCCAGCTATCCCTGGCACCTGGCGGTAGCAGGATCTCTTCAGCACACACAGGCAATATTCCTCTGGCCTTATTGATCACTGAGCCATCTGTTCCCCTAAAAAATCGTTCATCTGATTGCTGCTAAAATCAGCAGCAATCAGAGTCTCTCAGCAAATGAGAGTCTGTAACAGTACCATTGCATTCACCTTAGAGAGGATTTGAGAAGCTTTTTCTTTAAGACATGCACATACACACACACAAGCATGCACACACACAGAGAGTCACTGCAATGTCATCAGCATTGACTTTGTCTTAATAACAGTCACATTTTTAGACTGCTCAAGCCCTGCCATGCCTGGTAAAGACTAAGGATCCGGAACTGACTTTTCCCTGTGTTACACCAGTATGATGAAGCCAGTGGGAACACTTTGCAATTAAGAGGATCGAAGGATTCCTGGGCTGTAATTGGTCTTTGTGCACATCAGTACAGCCGTTCGTGCACAGGCTGCCAAGCCAGAGTTACTCTATGTGCTCACTGGGGTAATAAACTGCACTTCACTCCCAGTTAAATTGTATTTACTCCATTGTGAGTTGTCCATGTGTAAATAACTACATCTCAACTTCTTATCTATAATCATGGGGGTTTCTTGTTACACCATTGAGGCAAATATAGTACAGCTTTACAATCTGAAGCAGTATCTCACAGACAAGAGGTTACAAGCATTACACTGCAGTTACCTTTCCTCTCAGCCTCAGGAAGAGGAAACGTTTCCACAGAAGTATGTAGAACCAGCTGGGGAACACACTAATGTGAGCAATGAGCCAGCAACTCTGGTTCATATACACCCAACCCAACCACTGCTCCAAAAAATATGTAAAAATATCACCATCAAATAGGGCTACTTTCACCATTGACTCAATTTCTCTCTTTAAGACCAGTTCTGCTACCTGCATACAGCTCCCCTAAGAGGCAAACTTGTGATTTTGTTTTGTAAGGCTGCAGTGTGGAAGAAGTGAAGACATATGCCATTTTCTCAAAACATCAATATTTAATACCTTTCTTGATAACCTAAACTCATTCTCTGACTTCAAAGCATTTAGTGGTATAACCCAGTACATCACATTACATAATCAAGCTTTTTTTTTTGTTTGGTTTTAATTTATGCTACACATTAACTCTGCAAGTCCTCAGCATAAAGACTTCCATACCACAATACACAGGCATTCAGAAATGTGTAAATCTGTCCAGCGTACCTTAAACCACACAATTCCTAGCCCTAGTCTGGAGATGGCCTGTCATTTCTTTGCTATTCCAAGCTAGAATGATTTGAAGGAGATCTAAAATGACCAGACTCAAACATTAAGGAAGAAATGTTAGTGTTTCAAAAGGCCAGGAAATAAATACACACAAGAAGAAACAATTTAAGCTATCCAAATGTTTGAAGTGGAAAAGAATAACAGCTGAAAAGAAAGGTTATGGATGTCTTTATGCTCTGAATACTGAAATCATCTTCTCATTGCAGAAAGAAATGAAATGTTAGTTTTTATACAGCCAGAAATAGAAAAGAACATGGAGATTACAATGCTTATAGCTAACAGACATGAATGTGCTGACCATGCAGGGCTGGTTCAAGGTGCAGCTCACACTTCCATGATGTTCTAGCAGGGACAAAAATGGAGAGAACTGTTAAGAGTAAATAGAGGGAATGAGAAAGAAGAAGGAAGGTGATAATATCAGAGTTGTTTAGTTGAGAGAAGAGATATGTGAAAGCAAACAAAAGTACAAGGATATTTAAGGTCACATTGAGTGCTCTCGTTTGCTAAGATAATAGTGCATCCATGGAAAGGAGAAGAAGTGGATTTAAAGCTGAACAATTCAGGACCTGATTATCATTCCAGAATTTCTATTTAGGGTAAAAATCTAAACTCAGTAACAATTTGGGATTTCATTTTCATTTCTTGATTGGTTAAGACCTACTGCAAGCTGTTCTTGCAGGTGAGAGGCACGTTCAAAGAGATCTATACCTTTCTTTGGGGGATACTTTGAAAGTTTCACACATAGCAAAAACGCTCAGCATCATCCCCACTCCTATTTTTAAACATAAGCTCTTCACATACACTTTTGTATAAATTAAAATGGGTAACAGGAATTAATATGCACTGCAGTTTTTACAGCCCATATTAGGAAACACTCACTGTGGCCAAATGAATGCAACAGCAGTTCTGGTTTTGGTGGAAAACCAAAGTTATTCTAGTCATCCTCAGTTCTACAACTTTTATGTTCTCCAAGGTACACAAATGGTTCTTCTTTTATCTGTGTAGTAAAGGATCTTGGGGGCATTTTAGCTACCAGGAGCATTATACAATTTGCCATATTTCTGATACTGGGAAAGAGGAGAGTAAAACCAGCATTGTGACATTGATACCACTGCAGGAACTTTTTCTTCACTTGACAAACCTTTTTAGTGATAAAAATGTATTGTCTTGGAATTGGGAATAAAATCTGTCCAAGGTATCTGTTTTCTCTTGAGCGCAGAGAAATGCTTGCAATGGTTCCTACTTGATTTGCTTTTCCCTGTGCAGGATGGAAGAAAAGAATTGCTTGTAAGCAAGCCTCTGAAGTGACAAACATCATGAGTCCCCAAAGTAATCAGTAGAACAACACATTTCTGTCATGAGAGAGTCTTAGATTTTCAAATCTGGGTAACACTGTTTTTTTTTTTTTTTCTCCTTAGAGTCTTATGCTCAGATTTTCTGCTTTTTGCATCTTTCATAACTCTTTACATACAATGTGAAACTTGACTGGTCTAACCACCAGTATGCTGTGTACATGGTCTTTGAAAAGGTTCAATGGTGTCCCTAGATTTGTCATGTCTAACAAGCAAGCTAATGTCTGCTTTAAAAAGAGAGAAAGAAACCATCAAACCTTGTGGAAAGGGGGTTTTGAGTATTATGGATGTTAAATTACACCTGCAGCTGCATGGAGACCACTGGAAAATGTCTTTGACTTTGCAGTAACCTGGTATAAAGAATGTTAATCATGATTAGCGTCTATATCACCATCTCTTATTGCCTACTGCAATGACAGAAACTTCAGTGTGTTAAAACTGTTATTGCCATAGCTAAGCAACAATCATTACTTACATTATAAACATAGATTATATTTGATAAATAAGACTCAAGCATACTGATTTGGGCAGAACTCAGCCAACCCCTGTAATGATCATCTGTGT
The DNA here is from genome assembly GCA_013401255.1 of Urocolius indicus. Classification (NCBI taxonomy): domain Eukaryota; kingdom Metazoa; phylum Chordata; class Aves; order Coliiformes; family Coliidae; genus Urocolius; species Urocolius indicus. Next base: position 466,237 of record WBNH01009905.1, read on the forward strand.
AAGCTAACTAGTGGCAATCCAATAGTCAATAAAGTACATACAGAGAAAGCTTTTTCTAGGTAGCAAATATGAAAATCAATGCAGAAGCCTTCAATATGTAAAATGTTCTGTCTTCAGTGGAAAGGAGAACGCAGTTACAAGCTGTGCTGTACATGGGAAGATGACTGCTGAAGTAGACTGCCATGTGAGTGAAGAGTAATAGTAGCAGAGGACCACATGAGAGACCAATCATGTATTTTGTGAAAGCCATGGTTTATTTTTGTACTGCAACAAATCTGCAAGGGGAAGCTAATGTTGTTTGTAAACTGTTGGAAGAAGCAGACACAAGTGGCTAGTGTTATCAATAGGAAAACTTACCATGACAAGTAGTGTGGATGTTGTTATATACAGAAGTATATAGAGATTAGTAGACTTCAGCAGTTGGCCTTAAATCAGGTGGGTTTGCATCCAAATTCCAGGAAGACACTTGTGTTCAGACTGGGCGAATTGCTCAATTTGAGCTCTGCTGGCAGTACTATGCACTGAATGTCAGATTTAAAAAGCTTTCATTTCCCAGTCACCACTTACATGTTATTTATTTTTTTAGTAAGCAAAGTCTTAGAAGATTGATAGTTGCCATAGACACATCAGCAAAGCCTCAAAAGAACGATCTGGGTATGTCTATCTTTGAACCAGATCCCAAAGGAAATCAAAGCTGAAGCTGAGATGACTCACAGACACAGAACAGAGAGAAAACACCTACCCTGGCAGGTAGAGCTGAGGGAGAAAGCACCAGCCCAGCTCTTCAGACACAAGACAGGACACACAATGGTTTTTCCAGACCCAGCTGTGTCCTGCATCACTCATTTCCTATAGACACTCCTGTTTCTTTTATATGACTGAAGGACTTGAATTGGGCCATCAGTAAACTTCACTTCAGGTGAACCAAAACCATTCAGATCACTTTACTTTGTTGTTCTAAACAGATTAGCTGTCCATTCCATAAAAATAAAGATTCAAGATCAGGTAAAGATTCAGTAACCTGAACACACTTCATGAAACCAGGATGTTTAGATAAAAATAGGGCAGAGTCCCTTTAAAATGGCCCAGCAGTCTTTACTCATTAAAAACCTCATTAAGGACAGAAATCCAGTTTTATATCTCTCATATTCTCTGTGAAGTCATGTTTATCTTGGGAACAAATAGATGGGACTGTTCCGCTGTGAGACATCTGTGAGCAACCTTTCACCTCCTGTCTATTATTTTCAAATCCAGCACAAAACCCATTTATTGAAACAATTCTTTGGATTTATAGAATGATTTTCATACTACTGTCTTGGAGAACATTATTCTGTTTGACAAGGGTTTTTTTTTTATGCTCATTTTGTAGAACAAAGGAAGACTTCAATTATCTGACAAGATAACCTGGAAAATGGGGTCCTACAGAACTACTCGGGAGCTCAGCGTGAACCTTCCTTTAGCTCCCCTGGCCAGGCAAATGGTCAAATCTTAGTGAAGATTATAATAGCTCCACTAAAAACTCCATTTTTATTTAGGTCTTGATTAACCAGAACATTAAACAAGCTTGCTCATATCAAAGTCATAGAAGACATACAACATGGCTCCATGTTCTCACCCTCTGATTTGCTCATCTTCATCCTCACTTGACCAACTTCCACCAGCACTGCCACCCCAGAAGCACCAAACACCCCGAGTTGCCCAGCTCACCTCAGGCATGGCACCATTCTTGGCAGGACACCTCCTCCTCCTTGCCCAGATGCTGCCTCCACAATCATCCAAAGAGCTCAAGCATTTCTGCAGCCAAGCTCACCTCTTCATGCAGGCCCATCGTGTTCTGTGTTTTCACCTGTGATGCCACAGGTTAACAGGCCATCCTTAACTTAGCTCCTACTGCTCCCTCCGCTGAGAGAACATCCTCCAAAGCACACTTCTCACACGGAATGAATTTTTCATAAGTTAATTGTCTCCATTCTTTTCATAAATTAAATTAAACTAGGAACATTAAGCACATAGTGTCAACTTTAGCTTCAGGCATCTTCACCTTTAGATAACTTCTTAACAGCAAAGGATGGCTCAAAACATGTGGCTATTAACACCCTTCAAATCAAATCAATTACTAACAAGAAAACAAAGGAAAGCCTTGCACACCGATGACACTTCAGCTTGTACAGTTTAACAAGGAAGACAGACAAGAATGATACCATTGTTCATTTTCATATCAATTGGCAGAAATTATCTTTATTAGAAAAATGAATTTTTCATATATTTACAATTTTTACATCATGTTATACTTGGCACATGTGTTTTCTCCAAATAGCTATATACATTTCAGTACACACAGACATTCGAGTCCCCCATTCCCTTCATGATTGTTTTTCTACATAGTTAACAAAAAAATGAAGAACACGATACAATCTTTAAAGACAACCATAATAATTATATATTTCTCTATCATAAAAAGTTTGAAGCAAACTCTCTCTCTTGTTTGTTTTTTTTTTAAAGATATGTTTCAAAATATTTATACAGTATTAGCACTCAGTCATGCACTGGGTTAAAATATGATCGGGGTGAGACGGTATGCGTGACACGGGAGAGAAGTGTGTGACTCCCAGCTCCTTCAAGCTGTGATGTGTGCTATTGGGGAGACCCAACTACCACCAGGATTTGAAAGGCAGGGACAGATGGGTGTAGGGGTAGCCTATCTCTGTAACACAACAGTCAAAACTGTGCGTGTACAGACTCTTGTGTGTTAAAATTCATTTCAGTTTGCTAAACCTAGCTAAGAAAACAGGCAGTAACTGCAATGTCAAAACTAGTTGGTAATTATTCTCTTTTTCCCAAAACCCTTTCTTTTGAAGATTCCATTAGACTATGAATTTGATAATGAAAATCTGGATTCTCTTGAAAATTAATTATTTTAGACTTGATTTCATTATACCAGTGTTCTTTTATTCCTACTCTAACATCCTGCTTTATTTCCCCAGGTGCTAAGAGGTCTTCAACCCCCCACTATTCTTTGCTAGCAATTGGAAATTTATTACTTACCCTTTGGTTTGAAATATTACACTCTCGAGAGTGTTACAGTAAATCGCACCAGTAAATAACAGAAATGATAGGCTTTTTAATTTACTGTGTGTGGAATCAAATGCTTCCAAGATTTCTGGTAAGGTGTTATTTATGGAAGCCAAGTTTCTACTGCAATGTAGATTAGTGTGCTCTGTGTAATCACTACGAATTAGTACACTTGGAGAGTTTTCCCCCATCAGAAGAAGAACACTTTTCCAACTGTACTAATACTTAATTTTCTTTCTGAGCAAAATCCTAAGTTAATATTGTGAATTCTTCTTTTCTCAAGATACAAAGGAAACTAAACGGGTCTTAGGATGATGACTGGAGATCCAATGTTAATTTTCAGTTACATCTCGCTTTTCAGAGTTCAACTGCAAATAACTTCTAAAATAGCAATGCATTACTTGAAACTCTTAATGAATGATTGCAGAACCTTTGTCAGGATGCTGAATTTTCATCTTGCCCCTCACTCTCCACAACAACTTTATACATATACATATATATAAAGCTTACACATAGCACTTATATATACATGTATGTATACAAAGACTAATCAGGACAACACATTAAATTTACATTATTCAAGTAAACAGGTAAAAATGTTTCTGAAAGCATAATTTGAGTTTTTAAAATATTTCTGGTGGTCTTTGTTTAGCAGCACATTATGAAACATTAATGTTTCATCTAAGCCAGTAAAAATCTTTAAACAGGATGAAAGGAAGCACAAAATGCCCTTCAGATTTAGTGTAAATTTGAATCTGATGAATTAAAATTAACAATATTAACTCACAGGTGAAGTGCTTCTGAGAGAGTCTGAAATGTATACATGCAAATTTTGCATAAAAATAGCATACTTAGTCAAGAATCAGGTAGGAGTTTGCCTAACACATTAATGAATTCTGTTTGTACCTTCTGGTTTCAACAGGGAAGACACAAGATATACTGTGCATGTGCATGTGGGTGTGAGGTGTGAAGACAGAAAGATCAAGCTGTTCTTCATCAGTGCAAAATGGACTCTCTGAAATGAAGAAGACTATTTCAAAATATTATAGCTGATATCAAGTATAAGCTGTAAACAGTTCTTATTTTAAAAATTGCACTAGTTTCCTTCCTAGCTGCACACAATTTTATATGATGCAACTTCCATACCTATGCAACATGAGGTTTGGGGGTTTTGTTAATTCTGAGTGTGAATTGCTCTCCCATCACTCACTCTCACGTCCCTATTCAAGTCAAAATGTGTTTTGCCTAAGTTTGGAATCCAGACATAGGTCAGGTAAAAACAAGCTGACCGAAAATGTTCTTCTTACAGATGAAGGACCTGGAACCAAGTTCTTCTCCAAGACACACTTGTAATGAACTATATACAAAATCTGACCTTACAGAATTTTCTGTTTATGGGTCACGGTAGAAATATTATGAACTATCCAGCTCTCATTTTGAAAAGAAGCTCAGGAATTACTTCAAACAAATGATCCCAAGTTACTTTTTTGTCATAAGTTTTGGTTAGAGCACTGTAAATTAAAAAAAAAAAACAAAAAAAAGCTGAATAATGCAATCATCTCTTAGTCAAAACCTCCTCATCATATACACTAAGAGGCTCAGAAGCCTGTGTGTTCAGAAACGTGATTCTAACTGAAACACCACTGCTGAAAATTGTTGCTGTGTGCAAAATCCATTTTGAAAACTACCCAGTCTGCATGAAGAGTGCATGGGAAGCCACTGGTGCACACCCCAGCTGATCTTCCCTTGGAAATTTTGGTTTTCAGCTATCCTTCCTTGCCTACTTCGAGTTATATCAAATGGAGATTGTGTAGGCCAACAAAGAATTTTGAAGTTAATCACTAGACCAATAGAACCTCTCTGGACATGAATTTTCAAAACAGTATGAGAAGATATCCTTTTCCTATAGCTTTGTTGTTTATAATGAGTATAATTTCCAGCTCTTTCAGACAGGAACTCTCCCCTGGCATGTTGTCACATGTCCTACCACTATGCAATGCTGATCCCAGCAAGTCTTTTAGCCTCTTCTGTGCTAGGTATCAAACACTACAATACATGCTGCTAGAGGCTATGTGGATCTAGGAGGTTTGGTAAAGAAAGAAAAGATTCACTTAAAGTAAAGCACTGCTGAAATGTGTCCCACAGCTTTGGGAGATAACTCACACATGACTAGGTTGGAAAGTGTATGCACGCACACGTGTATACTGTATATATATTTAGGTTAACAAGTTTAAACTATTGATAAATATCTTCTTATGTTATTTGGTAATTAAAATATCAGGCTTGTATCATTCAAAATAGTGCAACCTACATAGCAATATACAGGAAAATTACACGCATTGTTCCTATTACCATTAATATGCTTGTGCATATCAAGAGGACATGATACCTTTTTTTCCCACAGGATTAACCTTTTGCATATTTAATTGTATTCTTTGGCCCATTTTCCTGTAAAACCTCATATGACAACATAAAGACTTTGGCTTTAAAAGAAAATTCCCGTTTCTTCAGTGACTTTCAGAAACTTAAGTAGAATTTAAATCACTTTAGTTAAAAATTATCCTTCCTTGCAGAAACCACACACCCCACAGCCTGTCATAGACCACCCACTACCGTGGATAACTGTGGACCTCCATTTTAATTTTTTTTTCACTTTTGAAGATCATTTACACTTCAAATGTTGCACAATACATCCTCCAACATTTTTCTCCTCTAACCCTGTCCCAACAAGTGAACAAGAAAGAACTCCTTCCCCAGCGGCACGGGAAAGCACAGCAGCCTCATGAGGGCCTTCAACTGCAACACTATGAGTCCAAAACCAGGGTTATCAGTGTGAAACAGAAGCCAAAATCTATTTCCAAAAAGGATTTTGCTATTAAACATCATTATTAAATGGGCTCAATAAAAAATTATCTCTAACTAAAGACTAAAGAATCCTGTAGTAATCTTGTAACACAAACCCTTTCAAAACGTCAATTCTTATGCACTGCAATGCACAAAATAAATTCAAAAAGTATTCTCATAATGCATTTGCTGAGAAAAACATATCATTTCTGCTAATAGTACTAGAAATGCAAAACAAGACATTCTCCATTAAAATTTTATGTCACTGTAAAGATTATCATTTGCCCACTTTAAAGCTTAGTACCATTTATGAGAAGTTGAGGAAACCTTCATCAATTCCCAAGCAAAGTAGCATCTCACTTGGAATTTTACAGTGCACTGAACAAGTATCACAATATTTATTGGTATTTATTTTCACAGTTTTCTAACGTGCACATAGAAATATAAGTTTGGAAATATATTAGTGAAAACAAATACTAATACAAAAGGGAAAGGACAAAACAACTAGGAATATAACTGCTTATCACCACTACTTTTTAAGAGTTGGAGAGTCAAAACCATCTCTCTTTTAAGTATGTAATACTGTATTTAGTGAGGTTATCTACTAATAAAGGTATTGCATGACAATGTTACAGCATGGTTAGATTCTTTACTAATTTAGCATTGTTTTCAATACAGGTAAAGCAAAAGGAGTAAAAAGTGTCCTTATAGTGCAAAACAACAAAACCCTGGTAGTGAGATAACTTAATTTTACTTATTTCTGGTTCTTAAACTATAGATATGACAAAATCATCACAAAATCAGCAGTGGATTCTTATAGCTGTTAGATTGGCATTCATTTAAATTTAAAAAACCAAAAAGCAACCCAAATAGTTTAAATCACAGCAGATATATTCTGCAGTATGCAACAAAAAAGCTCATGAACCTGCGAGAAGAACTTAGTGCATTTTCTCTGCTTTGCAGGGTGATGCACATTTGTGATCCTGAATTCCAAAGTTGCAGGACATCAGAAGAGTACATAGTTTTAGAGAGCATATTCTGTACACAGGTTGAGAGAAGCAGGGCAAAACAAAATTAGAAGCTTGACTGATGTGAAATAAATGAGGAGCTTATTTACAAAGAGTGCAGTAACCCTCCCCAGCAGAGCAGAGAGAAGCAAGGCAGGATTTCTGTTCCCATTCAACACAGCAACAGATACCAGAGAGCACAGACAGACACCTCTCCATCCCACAAACATCGCTGCGACACTGTAATGAAGGTGAACATGGGATTAAGTCCACAATGAAGGCTGAGCGTCAACAAGAACTTTACACTATGTACAATATGTGCACAGCAGACAAAGGTCTGCATGATCAGTGAAAGATGTAATGGTCTTGAGGCTACTCCCATTTAACCACAGCTTCACAAGTGACTCCAGTCAGAGCAGGTTGAGCCTTTCCTCTATCATACCATATACCTGCCTGTACTTGTGTTTACATCCATAAATAAATACACAGCTGTGATTAAACTGTGCTCCCTCCCAGTGATAGTAAATACTAACACGTTGCTAATACATTTAAATAAGACAATACAGGTGAGTTTGAGCTGGGAAGTGGCTCACATGCCAGCCTTTAAAAGGCCTTTATTCTCTTTCAGAAGTTCCTGTTATATGTTCAAGGCTCAGATCTCAAGAGGAAGGAAGTTTAGATTAAAAAAATAATATTGCCAAAACAAACAATTTAAAGTTATCACTGGAAAACTGTTTTTTACATTGCAAATCAGATTGCCCTACACAGGAAAGATACCTACTTTAAAAGGACTTTTGAGCTAAGATAGGACTAGAGCTGGCAATGCAGAAGTTTAGCAAGGGAATGTATGACACTCCATCTTGAAGGAAGCACGTGATGTGATGATTAATACTTAACACAATCTAGCCAAGCCACAGGATACTTACTGCTCTACATGAACTAAAAGGGGATTTTGCCACTAAAAATAAAAAATCTGTTTTTACTAGGTTTTATGTGTCAAACATTTTAATGCAATGTAAAAACAACAAAAATATTCAGCTCTTGAATTCCTTCTAAGTCCAGGTTGACTCTTAGACCCTTAGATTTGTGTCACAATTCCTGTTCTACACTGACGATTGCAGAAAAGGAAGGAATAGTACCAGAATCTCCTTCATCACTAAGATGCATATGCTACACTGCAGAATATATGAACATAGCAAGGTATTCTACAAGGGATAGATTCTGACACTTTTACTTCAGGCTGGACAGTCACATGGTACACTAGGCTGGAAGTACTGCAAAACCCACAACCATCAGGTTACCTAAGGTGTTACCTTAGTCTACTTGCATAAGCACAGGAACCTGTTTGCACCTGCAAGGTTTAACTTGACACTCACTTGCAGATTGAACTAGCAGAATTTTGAGGCTGAGGATAAAGAGATCATTATTTTTCCATCTAACTGGGATGTTTAAGTTAGAAGCCTATACTTTCTAAAAAGTCAACAGAGAGGTAAAATCTTTCAGGACATATCCCACACATAATATCTCCCAAGCCTTCAGTGCTATGATCTACCACCCATTTTACTGTGTAAAAAGATTTATTTTAAACAGAAAAAAAAAACCCCAGATCTCAACACTACTGATTTCCCTTGTGAGCCTTATTTCACTTCCCAAGTCTTCCTGAAAGGTCATATAAAAAGAAACACGTATTTATGAGATGCTGCCAAAACATGGTGAGCTGGTGGTGATTTGGTTTCCATTTGCCTACAGCACTCTTTTTCCTAACCAAGCTCCTTAGTGAGCAGAACAATAAATTCTGAGCAAAAACTGCAAAAACATTAAGTGATTTTTTCCAGAAACACAAAACCTCTTAGTTTTCCTTAATTTTATCTTATATATTAAAATACCTTACTTCCATGCGTTTAAGTTAGTGAGTGGCTACACTGCTCTAAGAAACACAAGCAGAACACAAAATTCTTATGAAAGGGAAAAGGAAAATTTACTGTGGTGAAAAGGGAAAGACAAAAACATGGAGAAATTCTACAATGTCTTTAAAAGAGGAAAAAAGCAAGAGGCAGGTATGTCTATGTAGCTGTTTTTACCTCCATGGACCTACTGCATTCCTCAGCAATTCAATATCCTGCCTCCATAAAAGCTGTCGTCCAGGAGCAGTGTAACACTACGGGACATGCTACCAAGAAAGGCTCATATCATTTACAGCCTGATTCAGTTCCAGCTGGAGTCACAGGAAATCTTGGTGATAGGAATGACCAACAAACTGCTAGAGCTGTAATCAGGAAAATGTAACAAGTCACCAGCACCATCCAGAAAGGTACAGAAAGGATGGCCACTTATGCAGGAAGATTCTTTTCTCCTCTTCAAGAATAGCAGCAGCTAGAGTGAGAGAGAGGGAAATACAGAAAGTCTTGATCTCAGTTTAATTGAAAGTCAGTGCAAATATATCAACAAAGCTCAGGCAACATTCAGAATTCCACGCGCTCTACAGCTGAGCCTCACAAGCTGTGGCTTGTGGTTCTACTGTTGAAGATGTTTCTTCAACTTCTCAGCTTCTTCTTCTTTACATGACTATATCTGCATCCACACCAGATACTTGCCTATAACCCTATGCTTTAGCTTTTCCTTCCACTTTATTCACTCTTATTACATGCCAAGATCAAAACAATAAATGCATGCAGACTCTCATTCCCTCTACTTTCTGTAATTGTGTTGGGTTTTGTTTGGGTTGAATATATTTTTTTTTTCTCCTTTAAGTCAGTATCTTTTATTTCCATGTGAACAACTGCTGTGCAACATTATCAAGTCTTCCCTCTTTGATTTGTTTTGGTTTAGGGGAGGTGGTTGTATTGCATATTTGCAGCTAATAATAATAATAAATCTCTACAGTCACCAAAAATCTGCTTGAATCAGAAAAAGCAAACACTGCAGTATATTTCTACAAGCTAATTTGCTTGTACATTTCACAGAATGATAAATCCACCTGGGTTTAGGATGTGTACACTTGGATCTCAACAGGTTACTTAGAAAATGTTACAAATGAGGATTTTTCCTTCCCACAACCTCACATGCAGTACTTGTCTATATACTGAATTATGTCTGTATAGTCAGGTAGAGATGATGATGCAAAAGACTTGGGAGTGACTGGAAAGTATTTTGAGAGCTTTAAGATGCTGCAAAAGACAAGAGCCATCACTGAGTTTTATGATTCACTTGATAAAATTCTCAGTAGCTTGCATGGCAGTTTTTGGTATGATATCAACAAATATCTGCTGCTGTCTGCTGAAACACACCAGATAGTACAAGATACTTAGGATTTTAATATACTATGATTTGGATTGGAAATTAAAATTTGCCTGAAATATTTTTGTTAGTCTCATTAAAATAATATTTATGCCTTTCTCACATTTGCCCTCCCATAAACCTAAGTCTAGTAGAATACCTTTGCCTTTGTTTTGGTTTGTGAAGAGTTCATCCTGTGAACACTCTAGCCCTGCTTAGCTCATACAACTATTCTCAAGAAATGTGGATCTCTCTAAAGGCAGGTAAAGATTTTCTGTTTATAAAAACAACATCCAGTGAGGAACCAGAAAGCATACCATGTGAATCACGGACAATAATTGTGACCAAATGTTGAATAAAGAATACTCAAAACGTATTTGATCTGGGCACTGCACAAATACCCATAGATATGCTTTCTGAACATACTTATAATAAAGTATACTGAGATTTTTGGAAGCTATACAGGGACTTGGAAGCCCAAATCTCATCAACGTTTCTTCAAAAATATCATCCCTCACCATCATGGTGAAAATACAAATATATTTGTAAATACCAAAATACTTATTCTGGATTGTCTGGAAGTTAAAGTCAGCTTAAAGCTATTCAATTAAAAAAAAAAAAAAGGTAAACAAAATTCAAGAAGCTATACCTTGTCTATCTCTGTACATCTTTTATACCATCTCCCATTTGCAACTGTGCTCTGCAGTATGCTATTCCAAATTAAACAATTTGCATACTGTACCTCTGGCATGCAGACAATACAATTACAATTGACAGGTGTGACTCTCTTGAAAAGAGTTTCAGTTTAGAGAAAAGTAAGGGCAATATTCACATTTTCCAGTTCACAGTGGTAATGGCTTCTCTGCTCACTGTTCTTCAGTGAAATGTAGGGAATAACGCTTGAATAATCTCAACTTCCTTTATATAAAAAACCTGAAGCAATTCTCAGAGTATCAGGAGAATGGGAGAGCACCACCTGTTCAATGCTTCAGCATTTAAATATATTAGCAATTATATTTACTTCTGTAGTTTATATTTACAGCTATACACTCTACTCATGACAGATTTCTCCTCCTCCCTTCCACATTCCCTTATGGTTAAAATCTAGTGCGTATGCAATTATATTTACTTCTTTAGTTTAAATTTACAGCTGTACATTCATGCAGGTTTCTTCTTTTCCCTTACACACTCTCTCATGGTTAAAATCTAGTGTGTATTATTTTCCAGTTGGGGTGAGGAGGAGTGTGTAGCAGACATTAATTTGTGAAATAATCTGATTGATCTCTAGAACTAACAGTCACATAGCAAGGATATTTTGCTATGTGAATATCTTTGTATACTAGGAAGTGATAATAAAGATACCGCTCTTTAGTTATGTGTGCATATATTCAATTAATATAACAGACTTGATCAGAGAGGCTAAAAAAAAAAGGTCTGATGTTCAATAAATATGCACAATATTCTGGAAGGAAGAAGTCCCTCAAAAGGTGTTAATCCTTCACTGTGCATGCAGATAAATGGACTTGCACTCCTCACTAACTACACTGAACGTATGGCTGTCGATGTTTGATACTGTATTGACAGCTTTAACACTATTAACATACAATTAGTTAAATGTCATCAATACAATATGAACAAAGAACTACAGGGGGTTGGGATTTGGTTTGGGAAGTGAAGGAACAAAAGAAATACTATACAGCCCTGAGTAATCACCAGTAAGGGGCAAATGCAAACTTACGTACACATTAGGCCTCAAGGATGCTAATATAGTCCACAACTCCATAGTAAGTGCCATATAGTGATATCTAAAAATATATACTCTGGATTAGGCAGCTGTGAAATTTCTGACAAGATGACTGCAGACCTTTTAATGAACTTAGTTTGTAATGGTAAGAGCATGAGAAATATAAGAAAAGCATTTGTACATTAACATTAATCAATATCCATGGGGCTTCCTTTTGGTACACAGCAGTTCACATGTTTGGGCCTACAGCCTTGCAATTTGTTTTCTGTCAGTCTAGAAGGAATATACTAATTTTGTGCTACCACGCTGCATTATATTTATTAAGGTCTTGGGGTTTGGGGGGGCGGTGTTAATTATTATTTGGCTTTGAAAATGATTATGAAACTAAAATATATATTTTGAAAGTCTAGCTTTCTGTTTTCTTTTAGAGTCTTACTTTTGAAACTGTGCAAATCCATTCCTAATTCTTTTGTCTGTTTCATACTACATGCATACCATATTGCTTATCCAGTACTGAAAAAATCATTAAACATTTCTAAGGACAAAAGTACATCGAATGATACTTAGCAACAGAAATTAGAATAACCGAAATAGTAAAATAATTAGATATAAAACAACATAGTTGCCAACATATATTGGGGCTATTTCAGTAGAGCTTGCCATTTATATATAAAGGATACATAAATGGCTTTCTCTTTAATCCTCTTCAACAAGACATATTTCAGAAAGGATAATTAAGAGCATACTAGTTTACTTATTCATGTACAAAAGTACATTGGGAAAGGGAGAGGTTTACATATAATTTACCATAGCAGGATACTGTTAAAGGATAAATTCTCCCTCTAAGATGGTGGCAACTATTTTTTCCCTATAGATAAAGTGTTCATGGAAAATTTAAACATCTGATTCAATGCTAGGCATTTTCTTATACACACGTCTATTGCTACAGGAATTTAAAACCCTTGGAGTTGTGTACAAGCTATTCCTATTTGCAACATAAGGCAAAACATGCTCTGAAATGTACATGTCATTACGGATCCGACCATCCCTGGAACAGTATGATGCTGTAGAGTTTATGGATGACCTTAAATAATTATCATTTCTTCCTCTTGTTGGTAATGAATGTTTATAAAGATCAGCTGGACTTCGCCTAAGAGACAAGTGCTGCTCATCACGATACGAGTGCAGAAAAGGATTGTCATCTGAGTGAACAGTATACAGGGACTTGCTCCTCTTACTGTCCTCTAGAGCATGAGTTAAAAGTGAGGCCTTGTTGCTCAACAGTTTGCTTGAGGGAACACTAAACATGCTTGCATATGGACTACTTTGTAGGAATTTCTCTCTGTCTTTCAAGCTTATACTACGAGAAGGTCTTCCAATATCCATTTCCCTGGACTTGTCAGCGATATTATCATAAGAATGTTGCCTGCTAATCCTCAACTTATTCTTTTTATGATATTGCAGAGCATTATTTTGTGACCAAGTACGCTCGTAGATTTCTTCAGGAAGTGATAAGTTCGTTGTATCCTGCAGCATCTGATCTTCTTCAATATCATAGAGGTTCCCCATCCGCAAGCATGCGTCGCATTTATAGGGAGATCTGCTTGAATAGTGTCCCGCATAAGTGGGCAAATTGGAAAGACAGCTCCTGCAGTGGGTGGAGTTCTGCCTGTATCTATCATTCATGTCACCTAGGGAAGCATTTTTATCTTTTAAAGTGTAGTGCTTTGCATAAAGTTTGTACTGGTCGTTATTTGGAAGACTGTCTTCATTGTGCAAGGGAGTCCTGTTAGCATGTTCTGCTTTCCTGTAGTTGTCATTGTGATCTTGATAAGTATCAGGAAGCTCTACAGTTTCTGGAAGGACAATGTTTTCAACATACTGAGGTGTGTCCAAGCGGAATCCTGGCTCCTTGTCAGAATCGATTGTGTAGATTTTATCCCGTGGAGAGCTCTGTTTAGTTTTCAGATATGTCAGTTCCACTTCACTACAGTCTTTTGGGTATTTTGATGCTACTGTCCTTTTTTTAAAATTGTCCTTGGTTTTGTGATGCTTGTTGTTGTTTTCAGGTTCCATATGGCAAGTAGCTCTGCTTGATGTCTCTGATACATCTGAATGGACAATCTCTTCAGGAAGGTATCTTTGGCTTTTCACTGAAAGCTGTCTGTTTTCCTCTGACCCGTTTTCTCTCTGAGAACCTTGTCCCTGACGTATAGATTCTTGACGTAAGGATTCAACAGATTTTCTCCAAAGCTGCCTGGGTCTGGAGTTTACTTTTGCTTCTGTTGTTACTGCAACCTCTACTGTATTTGGATTGGACTCATTCAGTGTGAGAGGATGCTGACCTTGAAAAACATAGTTGTTAAGATTGTCCTTGTGTCGGTTGCCAGGAAGCGTCTGGAGTTCACTCACGTTGTCACCAAAAAAGTTGTCCTTTGTCTGAAAGGATCTGTTATCAGAAAATATCAAGTTTCCCTTATCCATGACCATGTCCATAATCAAGGAACCCCTCTGAATAAAATCAGCTGTTCTTTTGGGAGAGTTAATTCTTGAAGGATTAATATTGGTCATATTTTTTGCCGTTCGCAGTAGTTTTAACATGTTAGTTTGTGAATTGGTCAAAGTGAAGTCAGGAGACTTCTTCTTTTCTTCAATGTGTACTCCATGAATGCAGCTGTAAATACCCTGTAATATGAATAAAATAAACAAATTAAATCACTAGGTGTAAATTTTAAATGCTTCCAATTTTGTTTTAATAAGGAATAAAGGAAAAATTAAGAGTTGCTTATCTAATTATCAGAAAGATTGAAAGTACATATATATCCTTTTGAGCATTTCCTTACACTGATAGAGCAGAATAATTTCTACTCTATCTGTGGGAACTGTAAAGGAGAAAAATTCACAGTACTTTACAAACCATTGGTCTATGTTGGTGTCTCCTGCTCATTCCAGAAAACAAGATTAGAACGGAACCCAAGATGTTCCCTTGTCTCATCACAAAATATAACACCTTCAGGAACAGCAACTATTCTTTTAAACCAGTGATAAAGTTACCCCTCTAAACAAGCCTGTAGTCAGGCTTCACTTTCATGGAAATAAAAAGGCTTCTAGTCATAATATTTTAGGTTTTCTGTTACCTGTCCTAGTAGATAAGAAAAAAAGGCCAGCTGTTTCTAAAGGCTGAATGTGAGTTTATTTTGAGCAAAAGGCTGAAGCCTATCTTTTAACTTCAACCTCTGCAGTCACTCCTGTGCGCTCAATTGACACATTCATAACCCTGTGAACTTGTAATACTCAGGAATTTGCCTTTGAAATAGGTATTTTTTTTTTCCCTGTGTTGGTTGGGAGATCAGATATAAAACGTAGAGGTTAAAGTGTATATGCTTTTCTAGGCAATTCCCAACAGAGTAGGGCAGAGTATTTGTAATGCAGTTCCAATACAGGTCCAATTTCATCAACAGGGTAATTTCAGCACATTTTAAAGCAATTTGGGTGTTTTTGACTGTCCTAAAGCATCACACTGATGGTCTATGTCCAAGATGTAATTAAATGGATAATGTTTTAGAGAGGTAGCAATTATTCTGTCTGTTGCCTGAAAGGGGGAAAAGAAAGTAATACTAACCCTGCTGATTGAGAACAACAATCCTGGCCTATCTGAGCAGACTCCAGTGAAGCAGAATCTAAGTTTCCAGTAAAATAAGTGCTCCCAGACAAAAGTTATTAAACTGAGTGCCATGGCTGCTGCAAGCATGTAAAACACTCCTGCCATGTTGTCAATGTCCAGCTTGCTGCTCATGACTTCATTCTTCTCATTGTGGCAAATCCCAGTCAGCCACAGGGTTTCTAACTCTTCCATTTCCCCTAGAGAGAGCAAGGAGTCAAACCAGTTAGAATGTAAAAATTACTGCTCACAGTATTCAGAAACCTTTGCAAGTTTAAAAATACAGCACCATTTAATGCTTCATTTGTGAAGCACTTTAGTCTTATCTATGAAGGATTTGCAAATATAGCAGACTTCAACTCACAGCACCCTAGTTTTAGATGTCCTCAGATTTCATAAATTACGTGGGAAGCTGGCTGCTCTAGAAAGCAGGATCTGTGATTTGGGTAAAACTTTCTTCTGCTTGCTATAACTAGTACCACTTGTTAAAGAGTGAAACTGGAGGGTTTCCTCCTCCACCCCATCCATGATAGATATAAGTGGTGCACTCAGATTCAAGAGGCTCCTCCTGCCCCAGTCCAGTGGGTGCTATCAGTGCAGCTCCCATCAGTAGCAATCCCACATGTACTCTAGAGATGCCAATGCACACACAGATCCTCACGGACAGCAGTGTCCATAGCAGCACCCACATACGCAAGTGGAGATGGTCTGATCATCCTTCTGCTGCCCAGTAGATGAGGACTGAAGTTTGCTGGCAAAACACACAGATACCATTGCCCACAGGTATCACAGACACATCACTGTTTACAGACCTGGCATGGGTTAACTGTGCAGTATCTGTGACCAGACTCTAAACACTCCTTTGTCTTGGACCTCGGGTCTTTCCAGAAGTCCCCTAATAAATCATATCTGTCCCTACACTCATAAACACTGAAGGGAAGGCAGGATCACATCAATACCAGCTAGGAACCAAGTTTAGTTGAAAGACAGAAGAGGTTGTAGCAATCAGACACAGAGTTCATTCAGACAAGCATCCTGACACACAACCAGACTCTTTTAGGTCCCCTCCTCTCCATTTTCCTATACTTGTTCCTCTGTGATCCATGCTGACCCCTCTTTTTGGCCTTCCTTTAAACATTACAAAATGAGCTTCTTATGCTCTCATAATACTTTTAAAACCTGCCAGAAGAAGTTTGCTCTTTCCTGTGGCCCATGATAACCTTATTTGCCCTTTTTGTACAAGTTGCAATGTTCTGGCTGAACCTCTCCTGACATGTCTGATCTCTGCTCTTGTCTCTGTTATCTCTTGCTCCCTGTGGTTTGAGTGTCTGGGGACTTGATTTATTAATGTTCTTGTGTCTTGTTTTATTTTGTTTATGTTGAACTGTCACTGACCAGATAAGGTTACAATCCAAGTATTCAAATATCTTTGCCATCCACATATTCCTTCCATGTTTTTTTACTCCAGCCTCCCAGGCAAGAAGATGTTTTGGAATATGCAAATATGGATAATTCAGACAAGAAAGATGAAATGGCAAGTTTAAAAATCTAGCATGAACAATAGCAATCCAGCAGTTGGCTGCCCCTAGATGCTGCACTGGCCCATCACTGCAGCAGTCATTAGTCACATTTTCCCTTGTAGTTGGCTGCACTTCATTAATCAGGCAAACTGATTCAGAGATGCAGTTTCTGATCTACAAGCACTTTAGAGAGAAAAGACATTATTGATCAAAACTTTCTGCTTTTCTTCCCCACAATGCTTTTATTTATGGCAAAGTAATGACAATCATCAATGCTGGATGTAAAATCTCCCACAGCATTATGCCTGAAGATTACAGTAATATTATATTGGAAATGGCAAGCTTGACTAGCTTTACCTGTAAAGCACATGCAGCAAGGGAGGAAAAATGATATGATAACAGTATTAACAAAGGCTATTGTATTTCATGCTTGCTTTTCTATAGAAAATAGTTGTGAGTGCCTAGATCCTTGCAGGAATACAGTATGCCCCTTATCTCGGTGAAGTTTCTGGGGTTTCATTTTTATTGTAACTGGCATTATCTTTCAAACACTACTCTTATTCTGGCTGGCTGTTGCTTTCCTTTTTCTGTTTCCTCCCAGACACCTGAATGGTGTAGTAACTACAAGCCCTTCCCACATCAGGTACCATCAGCCTTCTCTCTTATGATGCCCTGGATACCTCCCTCTGCTCTCTCCTGGTCCCCTGAATCACTCAGCCTTTCTTGCAGCCTCCTCTGGCCTCTGCTGCTGCCACTGCCTGTCTCCTGGGCAGCAGCAGAAAAATGAATGGTATCATGGTGCCTGAAACAGAGTATTCCTGGTTTCTGATTCTGGCTGTGCCATATCTTTACTGCCATTAAAACATTTCATTTACTTAAAGCTAGGGAAGCAGATATACTCCCTCTCTCTATTGCGTATACTTAGAATCCCTATTCCACTGATGAGGTTTGGCCTCAGATGAAGGAAGGACACTATCACTTAGCAGTGGTTGCTACTGCCAACACAGACAGAGGTATGCAAACAACTGTCATTGTTCCTGCCACAATTAGCTTTTGCATTGCATTAGATATTAATTTTGAAACATTTTGTGTTGCTCTTCCTTAAGCATTGCACATGCATACATGCCTTTTGACTCTCTTGGGAATATAGTCAGCTGAATAATTCTATTATTATTATTAATGACACTTCACTGTTTCTAAAAAATTCAGTACAGCAATATAGAAGGCCAGAAACTACAGTATTAGTTGACTTGGTTTATTTCCCAGTTTAGTATATGGCTTTTGTTTGGAGGAAGAATTCGCAGGCTACAGATCCCTAATCCTCACTCAGTCATAAGGGAATATATTTTCACTCTTATAATCCATACATCATTGGAGCAAAGGTCAGGAAAAAATGTGGCTAGAAGCTATATTGACATTTCAGCTACCTTCAAGCTAGACTAGAAGATCAATGACCTGGTCTGCAAGAACAGGATAAAGTGCCAGAGCATCAGGAAAGCTGCAAGCCACAGATAATTTGGATGTGTGAGTTGGAGGTGGAACACAAGACTGCGATGGAGAAATTCCTGTTCAGTGAAGGAAAAATCGAAGCAAAAAGGACAAGAACTGAGGCACTTTAGTAGAGGCATTAATTTTGTGTTTTAGGCATGAATTGAACCTCTACATCTGATAAAGACAGTGTATCTTCTCCCAAATCAGAGTGCTCAACCTTCAAAATACCTAAAGAGCATCCTCAAATAAGTAAGTCCTACAGAATCTTTAAAAGTCTTCTAATCCAGGACACAGGGACAATAAATTATTAATTGCAAACAGTATAGATATTACACATTGTGACTGAAGTTCATTATTGCATTTCCATATCTTAGAACATTGGGATTTCTTCTGTTCTGCTAAATCTCAGTGGAATGTTCCCCTCTTCTCTCTTTCAAGACCTCCCCAAGGTCTATGAATAAAACTCATAGAGGCTATACAAAAGAACCCAAGCCCGAAGAGAGAGCTATGTTTCTGGTTTGTGCACTAGTAGCCAGAGCTCTGACAATCAGCCCTCATTACTTCCCACAGGAAAATTCACATCTCCCAAGACTGTCAAACATCAATTTGATTTGACTGCTCTGCCCTTTTACAATTCATAACAAAACTCACAAAGGAATTGAAACCTCTTTTTTTATTAGTTTCTTCTATGTTTCTTTCCCTTTGGCATGTACATCTAAAGTAACTATTGATAATCCACTAACCTTTCCAAAAATGTCACTACAGAAACCAACCAAGCTTGTTTTGATTCCATATAAATGACAGTGCCCTGGCAAACTACAAAGAACAAAGCATCCCAGAGCCTCACAGATCCTGCTGTTGCAATATCCCTTCCATTATATCTGACAAGAAGACAAACTACTGCTAATTAATACCCAAAAGCAATCCCAAATTTTATAGATCACAAAGCACTGTGAATCATTGAATGAAATGATAGTATCTGGGAATGGACAAATTAGGCTGATAATTCTAGTCTCTGTGAGTATATATTCACACACACACATATATGTACACACACAGAAATATTGACAAAATAGTTACTAATTTAACAGTAATAACACTTCAGCATAGCTGACCCTATGAAACTGGCAAAAATGCCTAATCAGAGAATTATAGAATGGTAGGGCTGGAAGGGATCTTTAGAGATTATCTAGTCCAACTCCCTGCAGAAGCAGGTTCATCTAGATCAGGTGGCATAGGAACATGTCCAGGCGGGTCTTGAAGACCTGCAAGGAAGGAGCCTCCACAACATCTCTGGGCAACCTGTTCCACTGCTCCATCACCCTCATACTAAAATAGTTTTTTCTTATATTTAAGTGGAACTTACATTTTTTATTATTATTTATTGCTTTTCCTGACTATTACATTTTAGCCAAGAAGACAGAGTTATTTACAGATGGCATAATATCTTTATCACAAAATCCTCAGGTATGAGGAATTTTTTTAACTGGGCATTGATTGATTCCTTTTAAAAATCAGCCACTTCCAATCTTGGCCTGGAGTTGGCATTCCAAATAGTGAATTTTGATGCAAGTTAAACTTTGCTTCAGATGAAACTATTTAAAATAATTAAATCTTTTGGGAGGAATGTTGATACTCTTTGAAAGTCTTTTGGGTGGTCTAAGTTGTGAGGTGAATGTGTAGGGTGATGACACCTATAGCAATATACTAATCGTCTTGGCAAATGGAAGGGCCAGTAATTTGTGTGTACCAGGCACAGAAAAGTTCAGTCATCTCTATGTGTGCATACTTCTAATTAGCAAGTAAGAGCTCCAAATATGCCATAAAATAGAATTTGGAAATCTAAGTCAGCAACTTCAATATATAGAAATGCCAGTCATCAATGAACCAAGTGTTAACGCAGTACAAGTTTGTAGGGAGGGCTCAAGTTACATATAAATAACTACCGGATTTATTTTAAGGCTTTTTGTTTTCACTTCAGGCTTTTAACTTACTAAAAGAAATGTAATGCTTACTTTTCACTTTCCACTTATTACATTTTTTTAGTGCCACAATCCTTTCCTACCTCCATTCATGTGTGCACTAGATTCATGTTTAAATGAATAATTGCAGATTTCAGCAACACAGTATATCATGACACTAGCACAAGATTAGAAAATTAAGAGTTTCAATATGTTTGATCCTCCAAATATTTATTTTCTGTTTAATATGTTCATGGTATGTTTCTTTTATCTATTTAATAAATCTTTACAAATAACTGTATGATGCCTACATTAAGATATTTTAAACATTTCTACAGTGCTATGTTCTAAAAAATATCTGCCTCATTTAAAGTGCAAGAATTAATATAAGCAGGTATTTTTAAGATCCATATTTCAAGCAGCATTGAGCCTCTGTGCTATTCACTTACAACGCCGTATGGTATTCTCTAATAAACAGCAAAATTCTATCTCTCTCAGTGGTAATTCATGACTATTTACAGTGGGTTTAGGTTAAAGTGCAAAGACTGGTCAGGTCCTTTTGTATTTCTCTTGGGTTTTTTCCTGTGGCTCTGGTGCTCCCTGCTCTGACTGTTATTTGCACAGGAACATAGCAGTTGGCCACTGCAACTGGATATCCCAGAAGTGTTGTTCGTTCTACATTCTAGCACAACACCTCTAGCGTATTTCACACTTTATCATGCTGGGAAGGAGTGATAAACTGTCCCATGTGTCCCCTGAACATTTTCTTCACAATAAAAACATCATTATCCAGACACAGAAAAGATAAAGACCAAAGGGTAGAATTATACACTTTTCCTTATCCAGTCCTCAGCAGTTTTTGCAGGCTGTGGAAAACATCAGCTCTCCCTGCCACCAGCCCTTTGGAGTTGAAGAACACTCTGGCCTTTTCCAGCCTCTACCATTGTTTCTCAGGGGTTCTTTTTGGAGGTTACCAGTTTCTCCAGAATCCCTTCATTTCCAAGGCCCAGTATTTGTAAGGGTCTGGCATCCTCTGATTCCCAGCTTTGTTCATTAAACCATCTTTCCAAAAGACAGGTTGTCTTCCCAAGTGGTGGGCCAGACGTGAGATGCTGATGGTTAAAGTTATCTAACTTAGGGATCATTGCACCAGTGTGGTTTTGTTTTTCTGAGCCTTTTTTACCTCTGCATCTACACATGCATCCAGGAAGATGTACATATAATGAAAATGTTATTTAGGAAATGAATGTTATTTATAGAACATAAATAAATGCTGTTTATAGAAAAGATTAACCCCCAAACCTACATAGCCCATCACACTCCACATGTACTTACAGAAAAGCAGTTTGAGGTAAAATTTTTGATTCTTTTTCAGAGGGAATAACAGTTTTTCAAGACTTGCCTGATGTCTTCTTCATGATTAGTAAAAATTTTAAATATTTCATTATTACCCAAGTGTGTCCCTAGTTACAAACTTGTCAGAAATAAACAAGCACAAAGTTTTATAATTGTATGCAAAATGAGAACAAACAGACCAGGATAACCTTCTCTGCTGCTTATTGAAAAAACAAATAATGACATGAGCTTGCTGCTCCATTCCAGGAAGGAAAGCAGGACCCCTGAAGCTGGAGTGGCACCTGAGCATCTTGTCCACATTTCCCTAAGCTTATAAACATGGGGAAAAGTGACAGAGATGGAGAATCTAACCCTGTATCCTCCTGATGGCAAAACCAAGAGTGTACATCAACAGTCAAGTAACAAGCATCAGAAGTGCTGTGTGGCTGGTACTGCCTTTACCCCCTGCCTCCAAGTCCACAGGCACAGGACTTTTATCCTTCTCCTGTCTACAGCTACTGACAAGCACCAAAGGGCACAGCCCTAGCCAGTACGGCTATGGGTCAAGCTTAATCCTGGTAGAAAAAAAAAAACAAAACAAAGACCCAAAATCAAGCAAAGCCTGTGATTAACCTCCTTTGATCTTCCCTGTTGGGAAGCAAGCCAAGGCTGGGCTGGATTTCAGAGTGACTTGGGAATACAGCCAGATTAAGCACACACTCATGACAGTCCAAGATAGAAGTCTGAGACTTCGTTTTTAAAAGGTGTGTTGCATTCAGGAGCCCCCGGGGGAAACACCAGCAGTAGAAGTTTAGACATAGTGTTTGACGGAGGGAAACTGAAGAAACACTAACAGAGATATGACTTTGCAATTAGCTCTGCACATGAGAAAAGCTTGTGAAGAAACCATTAAATAAAAGTTAGGCAAGGGATGAATAAAGGGCAAAACATAAACAGTGATTACAGTCAAAGCATTGACTAAGTGAAAAGGAAACAGAAATAGTCCTTGTGAAGAATTTACTCTTGTTACTCTTGTGTACTCTTATGTACATTCTCTGCAACAACAGCTATCCAAGCAGATCGGTAATTACACTAATTTTACAGGATTTGTAATTGGAAAATCCAACTCTTTAATGTTTATTCTATTATCCTCCAAATGACAAAATTGAATTGTTAAATAATTTGTTTTAATATTTTTATAAGCACTACATTCAAGGATCTTATTTTTCTCACTTAAAAATCAGGTGGTTTTCTGTTCTACTTTAACCATGGGTTCCTAGAGATAGCTACAGAAAATCAGGTGGTTTTCTGTTCTACTTTAACCATGGGTTCCTAGAGATAGCTACAGATAGCTAGAGATTCACATGCTCCCCAGACTAATTCCTTAGGTAGCCTGGTGGGGTATTTTCAGCAGGTATCTTACCTTAATCTTAATCTTTTTAATTATTCTCACACACAAATGGAAAATAAATCTATTTTAGATGCCCCTTCTGGATCCAAAAAAAAAAAAAAGATTTTTAAAACCTTATATGTAGTTCACAAATGGCAATTTCAGGATGGTTCAGAGCCTCTGACTTCACCTTATTGCAACAAAAGCCCAGCACTGAGGTGCCAGCAGAACATAAGAGCAAACCTCAAACAAACTGAGGATAAAAATAATCTAAAGGAGGTTTCTCTGATGGTGGCATTTCTTAAATGGGCTGCTCCTCTCTTAAGTGTGACTGAGCAATTGGTTTCCACTGTGAGATCCATCTCACAAAGACATTTCCAAGCCTCTACTCTGGGGCTCTGCAGCAGGCCCATCAGGTAAGTGCATGGAAAGTCACCCTCTATGACTTCAAAAAACATTGCCTTGCATGAATAAGAGTTGTCAGGAAAAAATAATACTCCCCTATACTGTGTTGCTTCACACACAGCAGCCATTCCTATCTATGTGTAGTATGCATTTGCTGCAGGAACATGCATAGGGCAAGCAAGGAAAGGATGGTCTGTATGAGTGCAGAAAGTTGAGCTTCAGCCCAACACCTTTGTTGGTTGAGTGGCTAAGGACAACACACGTCTCACGTCACAACACCCTCCAGACTTGTACAGAGTGCAGGGCAGGAGGAGGCCACCCCAGCATATCACAATACATCTGACAGAGCAGGAGGTGCAAAAAGAAACAGACCGGTACTGACGGTGTAAGGGGTGGTGGCTCCTGTGCAAAGCGCTAACCTGAGGCTCAGCCTTAGGAAAAAGCATGCCAGTAAAGAAACCTATATATACCAATTATAGATCTTGAATATAAGGGTTAAATATATACTTTCACACTGGTCAGAGGTAAAGCAAAAGGACTTCAAAAGACTGTGGCTGCAGTAGCAGAATCATCTGCTTATTCAGAGTGGACAAATGGTAGCTTTGAAATTTAGAGACAGATTGTTTCACACTTACTCTGCTGAGAGCTCCCACTAAGTGATGGAGGAGAAAGGTGGCACCACTTGGAGACCTTGACATAGGAGAGTCTTTACCCTGAACAGATGAGTCAGAAGCCAAATAGGTCAACGTGCATTTGGTTCAATAAGCTCATCAATTTCAGTTTGACCTAGTTATATGATCCATACTCCATGTTCCACAGAAGTGATTATATAAAAGCACAGCAACTTCTAAAATTCAGTCTGGATCCCCAAAACAGTCTTACTTTTATTTTCTGAGTTATTTCCCTCTAAAAATAGCAAGAACACAGATGACTGACAGCAATAAACTTATTGTGAGCTAATGACTGCACTCGGCATGCCCCCATTAGTTAAGGATGAATTAACAGAACTGCTAAGCACGACTTTCAATATTACAATCCCTCTAACTCTTGTTCAGCTACACAAACACCCTCCGCTTATACACTCACACTCTCAGTCACATTTGTTCCACCCACTGCTTAAGGAGGACACTAAATATATAAACAGAAAATCACTGGGATTGTGGGTGTATTCTGCCTGAGCAGCACGCACTGAAAATATGTCCTTATAATCACATACGTATTTCCTTCTTGGTCTTTAAAAGCCAGTGTGAGTCACACTGCTACACTTCCTTATAATCTAGACAGCGATTTGGAAAGCTTATGCTAAAATGTGGAAAAAAAAAAAAAAAAAAGCCAGCAAAAAGCTTTCCTCTTCCAGATATAAGGGGGCAAATCTTATTTCCACAGTTACCTATTACCCCTAAGAAGTGGGAAGCAATTATCCAACCAGGAAAATAATTCTTAGTGTACTAAGCCATCTTAAAAGCATATAAAGATTAACCAGAACTGAAAGTTATTAGGAAGGGGATAACATACTCTCTGCAGACACTCAAACCAAACCCAGTTCTCTTTCTTACATGTCTGTGTCTCTAATTGCTTTAAAGTTTGCAGCTTTAAGGGTTAAGGGCTTAATACAGCTACGCCATCTGCCTCTCTGTTCCCAAAGTTCTCTTCCCAGACCTTCGTTTGAACTGAGCTCATAAGCTGCAGGTAGTACAATACCGTATAAATACCTCACACATGTAGATGCTTAACCTGGCCAGCTGGCTGATATTCTCCCACTCCTCCACAATCTTGCTCTCTTTGCCCAGCATTTTTCTGTTCCTCATTTCTACCCATTTCTGCTGTCATGTTCCTTTTACCTCTCTATGTCTGCAGCATCCCCCATAGCTAAAGGCTCTCTTCTGTCTTTTTTTTTTCCAGCCCATGCACACTCTGAAGACCTTTTACTCTCTTAATCCCAAAGCAACATTGTCATTTGCAGTTCAATAATCTCATTTGCTCACAGATGAAGAAAATAAAAAGAGACACAGAAGAGAAAAAGACAGAGAGGAAGAAAAGAAGTAAGAAAGGTTTTCCACACCTACTAGGCACCAACAATTCTGCTTCAAATCCCAAAGACACGATGCTATAGGTTTCAGAAGCAATGTTTTTCAAACTACTTTGCAGGACATTTCTAGGAAAGTATCATGCTGCTTTAAATGTCAGCATGCAGCCCAAGTCAGAGGAGTAGTAACAATACCTGGGCCTTCACACAGCTGGACAAAAGATCCTACTACTGACGGTTGGAGGAATATGTGTACCTTCACAAATGCAGTCCAGCAGTCATAGACTTTTAAATTACAAAGACTTTGTGCCTCAGCTTTTACTGCATTTACCAATAGCAAGCTAGTACAGAAAAAGCAGATGAGAGATGGATGATGGATTCTGGGTATGTCTGCCTGCCCAGCTGCTCCTTACAGAGGTTTATAAAAGAAATCAAAGCACATATCTTGCAATTCTTCAGTGCACAACATTTCTGTTCTGACACATTCCTGCGCTTGTAGGTGGAACATTCAAACAAAATGATGGTGCTGCTTCTCAGCAGCTGTGTCATTTGAGTTGCTTTTGAACTCCTGGATGCTTCTATTTCTCAACAGAAGACTGAGGAACAGATCTCTGTGTCTCAGTTGAAATATTTTTATTTATCTATTAAAAAACAATGAAAGTTTTGTCTTGTGACCATAGAAAGCAAAAAAAAAAGCACAACTACCTCTGTGCTTAGAGAATTACCTTTGTGATCAACAATTTTAAACCAAACTCCTGATGCTAACAATTGAAGTTTTAGCAGATAATGAGACATGTTGTACAGATAGTCAGATATATAAAGCCAGAAAGCTTTTTTTTTATAATTGCCAGAGCAATTAATCTTATACCAACAAAAGCATGTTCATCTCAACTTCCTATGAACTGAGCTATGTACATGCCCCTGCACAAACCAAGTGATGAAATATGATGAAACATACTGAGTTGGATGTTTTACATCAGCAAGGAAGAGGGAAAAGGTTCTTTTCCACTGTGAAAAAGTTCCCTTTCAATGCATAAGTGAACTGGGTTAAGTAGGAGAATGACATAGATGAAGCAAGGAAAAATCAGATGAGAAAATCACAGGAGAAAGACACATGCAAAGGAAACTTAAAGCTTGAAAATACATTTCAAAAGACTATCTCAATGCTGTGTAAACGTGCTAGAGAGATGAGATTAGTTAGTCTTTTAAATAAAGTACTTGGTCTTATCCAAACATCTAGTATCATCCAAAAGGTTATCTCCATTTATTAACATAACGGTCATACTAAGAAATTATGTTTGTTCAGCTCATTAGGCTTTTTTTCTTACAGTTATGAAACTCATTAGATTTATAATTATTCACTGAAATTATTCCATACTATGATGAATGTTCTATTACATATAGTGAATGGTAATTCAATACTGCTTGGTGCTTTGTTGTTTCATAGGCTCAGTCTTAGAGAATCATAAATTCAGCAGAGGCTATAGATCTGAAAGAAGTATTTTTGCCTTCATTTGTGTTTGCCTATTTATGTAAACAACTTCATTCAGACTCCATTGAGGCTTTCCCAAGAGCATCATCCTAAAATGAAACTTTCTCTCCAATCATACTTGATTTTAGTCAAGATAACTTCAAAGAGGTTTCTAGTGATACAGGAAAGTGATGTTGGTCTGAACTCTGAGTTCATCCCTTCTAATTCACCAAAACAGAGTTATGTAAGTTCATAGCTAAAAAGATTACTCATCAAACTACTGAAGTTAGACATAGATTACAAAATCAGGTCATGCTAGTTCCAGGCAATCACTCTTTACGTTTAATTTCTTGGTGTTTTGTTACAGTTCACCTGCAATGTACTTCATAAATCAGAAGAAATTTCAGCCTCAATCCATGTGCTGGAAGACTAGCACACTCACTGTCTCCAGTATCAAAATTAGTGTCTTTTTTTTTTTTTTATGGAAGAGGAGGCTACTATGCTAAGGTCCTGCACTTTGTCATTTGAACTGTCCCATTACACAGAAATTTACCATTCTTAATCTCAATGGTATGCTATTGCTGACCTGAAGTGCATATTTATTTTTCAACAAAGTCCTTGTGTTTCACTGACAGAGAAACACCAAGTTAACACATGTATCTATGTAAAAGACACACACAAAGCATTCAAATCAAAATGATTATGTAGCATACACCACATTCCAATCTGATGGAGGATTTTAGCCAGTCAAAATAGAAGTTTCTTTTTAATTTGCATGCACACGTGAAAGATTGGAAGTTTCACTGTGGCAAAGAAGCATTTCTACAATCAAAATGTAGTTCAAGCCCTTTGTGGAGATTGAGTCATTATTACTGTCATTGCTTTAACATATTGCAAATATATGAAAAATGTGCAGTAAGTTTTCTTGTTCTGCAAGGCAGAAGTACCAAGAGGACCTACAATTCTTCTATTTTTATGTTAGAATGAAAAACGGCTGTTTGAAATCCAATACAACCAATCTCCCTACAATTCCACACTTCAATTCCACAAACTTTCTTTAAACTTAAATTAATCCCTCCCATTAATTAATCCCCATTAGGGATCACTCACACCAGTTCAGAACTGAGCTAAACAGTTTTAAGTGGCAAAACAATTATGATGAACCATAACTCCTCGGGAACTGCTCAAAGGCAGAATTAAATAAAGACAATAAACACTTTTAGAAATGTTCTCTGACACTGAGGTAATGTATATGAAAACACTTTCTGAAAATATATGCAAATATCCTTGGCAGCGAGGTGAATTAGAACAGAGTGGAAGAGAATTCCTATCTGAGCATGGAGAAATAATTTTACTCATTGGTTTTGCATTTGTTTGGGGTTTTTTAGAGATCATAAGAGAACAGCAGTGAAAGGCACAGAGCCACTAAAGCTGAGTTAACTTTGCATATATAGAGAAAGAAAAGAAAGGAAAAAAGATTGGTCCGTACCATCTCCAACAAACTGTAGGAGGGCCAGATCAATTTGTCTCTTCCAAGGTGATCCTTTCTGAAGTGCTATTCCATAGCCTGTAGTGGCAAAGATGTATCCACTCCCTATTGTGACAAGCTTGCAGCCTTCATCTCTTCCAGCCTTGTAATTCAGCACTGCTGCATCATAGATGAAAGCATCCAACTTCCTGAAATAAAAGAAAACATTTTACAAATCAAATCATTAGGGACAGCTGTTGTCAGACTTCTTTTGTCCTTGATGTTAGGACCCTGTTGAATACCATATGGATTCTTTGATATCATTAATACATATCCTGCTCTGCTGTATCTAAAATTAACAAAAGGCATCTATTTTAGTGAGGGGAAGTAGGACACACAGTTTTGCATTTCTATTTTAAGGGATGCTGTTAAAAAATACTGAGCAGGAGAAACCAAGCTATAAAATCTCTTGTCCTGTTATCTTTGTATCTTTGCTCTCAAAATGAATATTAATCATCTAGAGATGCAAAACGATCTCCAAACCAATGCAAATGACAATAGAGAGCTTAGAAATGAAACAATAACCTATTAGCTCGTTTAAGATACGGAATGAGGCTGAAAATGTGGCTTCACCAGTTTTACACACAAGCTCTTATTTTACCATTTCCAAAAATAAACAATGAAGGTGGAGGTTAAACCCTTGCAAAGAGAAAGAAAAGTACTGGAGCATATCTGATACATCTATCTAAATTTCTGCTTAAAAAACATAAAAAAATATTACTTTAAGGATCCCAGTTCCAAACATATAATTTATGTTCTTGAAGCACAGCAGGAATGAAGGAACTTGTGGAAAAGTTCAAGCCTTTCAGTCCAGCTACCTAAAAAAATAAAATAATACCATTCTCTAAAGTATACAGGGAACACAACAAAATGAAATCACTAAGGGAAGGATAAAAGGCAGTGCCCTTCAGTGATAATTTTTAAGCAGCACTGTAAAGCAAGAGTTAAAAGAGACAGGTGCACGGATATTTTACAAATGAATCCAATAGAAGTGCCAACACAAGAAGAGGAAGCCATTTGGAAGGACAATCACTTGTCAGCAGTATACCCCAGTCAAAGAATAGATGTTCATATACCTACAGAGATAAAGTTTAAGTTTATTTTGTATTGTTGCCCTCATGTGCAGCCAAAACCTTGAAGATTTCTACCACTTGCACAAGTCTAGCAGCATACAGAGACAGCAGGAAAAAACTATCATCTCAGCTCCAATCTCACCAAAATGATGCACTAAACCAAAGTTATTATGTCCCCCGGTAACATACTGTCCTTTTTCAACATCTTTGCCCATCCCATGGGAGTCAGAGGAACGGGGAGGACGTAGTTACAGAATAATCTTCACCCTCACAGGCACTGCACCTCCCAGGCACCGCTTGGCACTGCCTGCTGTGCCACTGAAGAGCCACAATACATTACTGTGGACCAGTGCTAACACTTTGTGATGGGATGCAAATAACAGAGGCCAGTGCTCAGAAATAGTTGTGTTCATGAAAAGGGAATAATGAAAATAAATTAATTGTGGCACAAACAGGTACAAGACCATGAATTTCAACTATATTACCTCAGTAAGTACCAGTTGTGAATTCTGTTGTTGGTAAACTTTTGGAATCACACTTGACACTAGCTTAAACCAGTTGATGTTGATAAAGTTTTCTTTTTATATCCACAGAACAAAGAAAGACCTTGGCATATCAAATTTTAGCTACTGACAGGAAAAAAAATACTTTCATGTATGATATAATTCAATGTTTGTTCTTAAATAATCAATCAGCAGATTCATCCAGAACTTTTACAGAACTCTAGATCACATAAAAATCTAAGAAATCCTATTCATCTCACATTTAACCAAAGGAAATACCAGGAGAGGGTGAGGTTGTTGGATTTTATCTTCTGTCATGAAAAAGTAAAGTTCGTGTCACCACTTACTGTACTTTATTGCTTCCCTTCAAGGATACTTAACCCAACGGCCAACATTCAAGTCATCAAATAGGATTTAGTGAGGTGGTTAATTTAGAGAAAGTACAGGTGGTTCATGCAATCATTAAAAGAAATACATGGGCCATCATTTCCTTTGTTTTTTCACTCTTTCCTAAACTCTGTTGGTGTAACTCTCAGCTTAAAAGTCAGCTTAACTCCATCAATGCTAAAAGTGACTCCATCCTCTAAATGGGTAATTTAAAGCAGAGAAAATAATTGCTATACAGCTGGCAAGTGAAGTGTCAGAAGTTCAATCTGGAAATCAGATATGGACTGCTACGTAGCCCAGAGGGTGAACTAAAGTGGAAATAGCTAGAAGTGTGTTGGGGTAATGCAGTCTTCAACACAAAAACTATACAGTTTTCTAAATGATGTACATTGATTCAGCACTTTGGAGGCAATATTTGGTTTGTGTAGAGAAAAAGGATGAAAATCCACATCATTTGGGCAGGTGCACAAGGGAAAAATAAAAAAAAAAAAGAAAACTACTTCTCTACCCTCAAGGTACTTACAACATTTCTGATCTACAGCAAACAATTACCTTAATCAATAGAATACAATCTTGTGCTTCTAGACCTCTGCAGTTATCTGTGGGGAAGGAAGAATACTTCCCCTCTCAATAAATGTCTTTGTCTCAGGCAAGGGATTGAAAGGTAATGCTCCCCTCTGGATACAGACACTGCTGTAACCAGACAAGCTAAGTTAAAATAGACTCTAGAGCTTGTCATCTGTTTACTCTGGGATTTATAGCTTTGCAATGTAAGCATATAAAACACATGCTGGTAAACACAGAAAAAAAATATAAAGAGTCAGCTTTGTTCTGTCAAAACAGTCAATTCAAAATATGGAGGAAAAACCTTTGCTAAAGACACTAGGTCAAAAGTCTTGTGTTACTTCAGAAATCATGCTCTTCATATGTGCCTTAACTCCTTAGTTATTGAGCAGGGTAGTAAAATCTTGGGGTATAAAGATAAGTTTCACTCACTCACTGTAGACACGCTTCCCTAGCGTACCAGAGAGACAGGCATCAGCTGCAGTGGGTATACACAAGGAAAACAGGTTTGGAAAATGCAGAAGGCTTTACTTCTGAGAGTTTTCTCCATATTGCTTCTATAAGGTCACAATAAATCTTATTACACAAACCAATTTAAAAATTCAAAGTGCTTTCTTGACAGATGCTGAGTACTGGAAGGTTCCTCTCTTAGTTCCTGTATAATGCCTGAACTGTAAATCAAAATGTTGATTGCTCTGAAAGAGTCTTGCTGTCTACAAATACAAACTCATATTCAGAAAACATCATCCCTCTTTCCAACATAAATCTTGTAACCTCTCAAGGCCTAATTATAGCTTCATCATGTACTGATTACAGAAGTATTATTCCTAGTAAAGCAGAGCTTCAGAACGTGATGTACCCCTGCAGCATGGGCAAGGAGTTACAAGCCATGACAAGCTCTCAGATGCTCAGGCTCCCAACTCTTTCATCACTAGGAGGTGAATTTCCTGGCACTCTGACCTGTTCAGAACTTTCAGATGACTTTAAACATCACTCAATAAGAGTTTCCAAGAACTGAGATGGCAAAATCTGGGCAAGTCTGAAATTTTGACCCTTTTTTAGTAATTTCCAAAGATGGCAGCAAGCATTGTTTTCTTCCAGAGATTAAGAAGGCATTTGCACAGGCCCAGGAGGCTGCTGAGGCTGTAGAGGAATTTCCTTCCTGCTATGTCTGTGTGGGGAAAGACACATCTGCTGTTTTGCTTGGCACTTATGGAAGAGCCAAGCTGCATGCACAGCAGTGATTGCTGGACGCAGTAGCACATCCTTGTCTTGTCATTCTCAAGGAAGAACTGGCAAGCCTGAATGTGTACTCCAGCTCAGTCTTCTCTTCTTGCCCTTCTTTTTCAACAGATTGACTGGCAGCCCCTAGGATCTTTGTTTTTGTGGCAGTAAAATTCAGTGTGCTACACAGTTGAAAAGCTTGGTATTGCTCTGAGCACTGGCCACTCTGCTATTTAAGTTACATATTTGCTGTAAAAGAGCTTACACACACCGAGTACAGCAACTCACATCAAGAAAGTCTCAAAGCCGCTTGCAAACCTCAGTCATGTATAAATGAATCAATTAACTTGTCACTTCAGTGCAGCCACTTCAGGGGGGCGAAAAAGCTTTGTCACATTGTGTAGGTTTAAATAAACTGCTAAGAAT
Organism: Urocolius indicus; assembly: GCA_013401255.1. Taxonomy (NCBI): domain Eukaryota; kingdom Metazoa; phylum Chordata; class Aves; order Coliiformes; family Coliidae; genus Urocolius; species Urocolius indicus. Next base: position 499,145 of record WBNH01009905.1, read on the forward strand.
TGTTAGAAAGATGAAAGAGAACTATAGAAACTGGAATGCAGCAAGAAACAAGATTTATAACTGTCACGAACTAGCCAAACGTGCCAGGCATCTTCAATGAATGCAGAGGAACAGGACTACAGTGCTATGACTCATCTGAGGAACTGGCAGGTTTGTAAACTTTCTCAGAACTACTGCAATAATCCTGAGTAGGAGAGAAAATAAACAGTTGGGAATATTTATATGAGAGACTACAAGGGCAAATGACCTTCATTGCCTACCAAGCACAAAAAGGAAAGGAAGTGGGAAGAATTTTAGCTCCCACAGCACAGGAGAACATCAGGTGATAAAAAATTACAAATTGGAATAGTTGTAAAGAAAACCAAAAGAGCATTACTGAATGTAATACTCTGAAGCAGAAGATCCATTGAAAACAAACGTGAACAGTCTTTTACCAAGAAGTCTAAGGGCTGAAAAATCAAAATAGCTATTGCAAAAGCAATATTGGAAAATATCTCTTTAAAGAAAATCAAAGTTAGAGGGAAAAGTACAGAAAAGTAATTTCAGGAAAGCTGAAAAGACTTCCCTATAATTCTCCCCATCTTTATTATTGGAACCTATGTTTCATCAAATTCCCACAATAAAAGCCAAAAAGGAGGATTAGGAAAATGCTCCTTTATTAGCCATAGCTTCTTCCTCAACAATAGAATCTCACTTGGAAAATTGTAACCAACTACATAATCTTTCAGCAATTTTGTTTTTTTGATGGAACAAGAGGAAAATCTAAAATGGCAATCTGGTCAGTAGTTCTGGAGACAAAATCAGTAATCCAGCATGCCAGAAAAAAATCTCCTTCAGTTACTTTGTGTCCTGCTATGATCTGTGTCATAGTATTCAGAAAATAAGATGGGTGCTTTAACACAGTCCTGCTTATTCACATTCTTCTAATTTATTGTCAATTTTCATTGACTGTGTTTTCATTGAGGGTCAGGGAAATTGAAACATGACTGAAGTAACTTTCTAGTTTTCAACTACTGCAGTAAATCCAAACTTATCTACAGCAGAATTAATTTCTTGTTGAAGTGGGTACCATTCAGTGCAGCGCTCATCTGTCAAATCCAGGACATTAACCTCAGAATAAATTTCTCTAAGGTTCATTTCTTTACGTATCCTAACAACTCAAATATGTTCTGTTCATGGCCAGACAAAAGTTGTGTATTATTACTAACAAACATTTGGGTTACATGCACCCTGAACACATGTAATATATGAAGTGCGCCATCACAGCAATTCAACTGTGCTGCATTTTGCTGTAACCATTTGTGTCACAATGACTTTTCTACCTTATTTTTCATGAATAGTACCTTTTAACTCAAATATGCACCTTCCAAAGCTTGTTCTGAGAAACTAAAGGTCAACTACATATTTAAGAAGGAGAATCCATTTTAAATTACATAAATTTTATTCTGAGGGAAGATAGTTAATGAAATCAGCTCTGGGTTTGAAATTTGTCTAGGTAGCTGAAAAAAATAAGAGATGTTATTCCTCAAATTTGGTTGTAAGCAAATGCAAAAGAGACAACACAGGTTATTAAATAGGAAGTGTCATAGATTTTTATGAAGGCTCCAGTCATGTCTTTTAAAAGCATGATATTTGAAATTACTGTCTAATTACAAATATCAGTCTGCAAGTCAGTGAATCCTCAAACAAGACTTTTAACACCAGCCTTGCCCTCCTCTATTCCTATCTTTGAGAACATTTTTTACCTATTAAAGTTTTGTCTCCTAAACATAATTTTGGAGAGACGTAACTTATTTTCAAAACATTATGAAAAAAAATCCACTACTTTTCACCTTTTTATATTTTAAAAAAACTGAATTGCATAGTCTGCAAAATAGATGACTTAAGTGACCTTTGGTATTAGGCAGAAAACTGATACTCACTTAGGGCTGTGGATTAAACATAAGCATATATTGGACATGTTCCTATGTGACCTGATCTAGGTGAACCTGCTTCTGCGGGAGGGTTGGACTAAATGATCTTTAGAGGTCCCTTCCAACCCTACCATTCTATGATTCGATGATTTTAGAGATCATCAATACCACTGTTGGGAAGGCTGCATCTGCAAACACACTGACTTAAAAATATAGTGGATTTACATTACAGATGTATTACAAATTAAACAATTTACATTTTATCCCTTCTTCCTCCACAGAAGAGATAAAAGAAAGTGTGTCAAGAGTGCACAATGGGAGACACACGTCATTTGTGCATCTCTAAAACTACATCCAGGGGAGCTGATGCAAAAGGTCAGTGTGGAATGACACAGCAATCAAAGGCAAAGAAGGATGCTCTGAAGATGAGGCTTCAATGGAAATGCTCTAAAGTAACACTTTGATATTGCTGTAGCAAGAGAAGCAGGTATTTAACCTTTAGCATGAAGAACTGATGATTTCTTTCACCCAGGTTTGACTAAAATGCTTTCAGGTTATCTGACGGCACTTCAGCAGCAGCAGTGGCTTTATCTTTTAGCACATATTCAAATAACTTCACACAGATCTGAAGTTCACATACACTGAATAGATTTCTTGACATCTTAACGTTGCCAATTCATTAGGGGAAAATTTAACAACCAACCCCCTGTAACAAAGCAGGTTAGCAAAGCTTAACCCACTTAAATGATGAACTCATTAGCAAGGAATGAGCTTTCATCTTTTCTCCCAGCTCAAACTGTCCTCACTTCAATCTTCACACAGCAAACGTAGATATAAAATTTGAACAATCAAGTTCTGACAGACATTAACACCATTGTGAGAGATTGTGGAGGCTTCACCTCACCTGTCAGGGCAATCTCAGGTTGCCAGAAAAGCCACTGTGAACTTTCCTGTAACACGTGGCTGTTGTTACCTGAACAGGCATTTTTACCCTCCGTCACTCACAGGAGCTCCCATTTACAACCCTTTGTCCACCCACCTTCCCAGTCCCTGTGACATTTCCCTTAGCAAGAAAAGAAATGGAAAATTTATTGTGCCTTTATGGTTAATTTATACAATGGAATAGTGTCCCACTTCAAGTCTCAGAAGTCAAGCAATGAAGTACTTGCAAAGCATCAGTTTATCAAAACAGAAAATCTGAAAAGTCAAGTAGGGGGAATGTATTTTTAGATTAAAGGTTTTGTCCCAGTTACAATAGCATAATGAAGGATAAATTCAGCACAGTTCACCAAGCACCTGATCTCATACCCAAATCAAATGAATACCTTAGAATAGTTTCCTCTTAAAAGAAGAGAGGTTAGACGGGATATAGTTGTATTCACCTGTCCCTTTTATTTCCAGGTACTGTGTAATATTTAAAGACATTAGATAGATAGCTGCATTACTTACAAAATGGTAAAACAGACACAGGAGATAACCTTTTTTTTCCAAAACCAAATTCAGGTAATGAGTAAAGAAATTAGAAATAAATTGCTATAACCCTTATTTTTTCTAGAGACAAATTATTTGCTATGGACCAACTGAACATGGGAGAGAATTTTGGCTTTTGGTTGGTTTGTTTGTTTTTAAAGAAAGAGAGTAAAAGAAAGGCAGCATATTTATCTTATGGCCATGAAGAAATTCCTGAAAATATGACCCCACTTCAACAGACATGATGATGTCTGCTTCTGTTTATAGATAACTGGAAACTTCTGAGGTATGACTTTTCAATGAGTGACTTCTTAGATTCCAATAAACCTCTAAATGCCAATATTAGTCTTTACCTATTCTCCAAAGCCTCAAAGAACCAATCTCCCCCAGAAAGACTGCTACAACAGCACATTAAGTTCTACCCAGTGCATTATTTATTAAGAGCTATTGACAGCTGGAAGAAATACAAGAATGTGAGAATAACTGCATTTCTTGAAAGAGTGGGAAGTGATGGGAAAACAGATCAGCCACCAGAAAAAAAAAATGATGTCAGAGAACACTGTCACAAATGGAAATGCCATTGGAAATATTTATCTCTGTGCTGCCAGCTTGGTGGCACTTTGTAGCCGAAACCCTGCACTCTGCTCACTTTAGCAGTAACACCTGCAGTAAAAGCAGGAAAGCTCTGCTGATTCAGGCATACATTTCTTTTCAGTAATTAGATTTCAGAACTGATACTTTAGCAAACAGATCCTGTGAAAAATGCACAAGGTGGAACAGCAAATTCAAATGTTTTCATGTCCCCACAGTCCTTCGGCACAAACAGCAGTTGCCCATTTGCAAACCAGCTTTCCAATTCCTAGGTGACTACAGTTGCAGCATCAATTGAAAACCATTCCCCTCAGAGTGCAATACCAAAATGAATATTGGAACCAACACTGAAACGAATATTAGATTGAAATCCAAAAGAAAGCATCATAATGCAAATTGAAATCAAGTTACCCCTGCCATCTGATGCCAAATTAAATGAAGCTATTGATTGCAGAAGCTGCCTGAACTCAGTCAACCAAGAGAGAAAATACTGAATGGGTCAAACTGTTTAGCAAAGATTCCTTTTTTACAGAATGTCAGGAAGAAAATCATTATTCACATTATTGGCTCCTTCAGATGATTTTAAGGAACATGTATTTGTATTTTTACAATAATTTAGCACTTACTGTCAAAATTGATGGGGATAAATAGACATTTTGGAGCACAGCAAATATCTTGCTCTCCCAGGTAGTTTAGGATCTTTGTTCAGTGCTGTTTGACTTACCAGTCTCCCCAGAGGTACAGTGAGGAATACCCATATATAGGCAGTAGAGCATATAGGCATAGAGTATAGGGGCATAATCTGTCACACTAGCAAACAACACATACTTCAGCAGGAAAAACAGAAACAAAGCATGTGTTGATGCTATTGTTCCTGAACACATTTTCTTGGCTTCAGATGAATGGATATCTCATGAGCTACAGGCAGTATTAAGCCCCATCATGTTTAGCAGCTGCCAAACTACTTCTCTTCCACCAATTCCTTCAGTTTCTTTCTGAGCCTGTTTTACTTCTAGTTTTCACAACACCTGAGCTCCAGAATGTAACTATGCCAACTTAACTCCACAAATGCAATATTCTACCAATTGCTATTGAACTTTACAAAGTTCAGGTGTTAAACACAGAAAGGACAGAGAGACTGAGAGAGGAAAGATCAACCTATGTTCCCTTTTAATTGTAAAAAAAGTTGTGGGCTACAGCTGTGATGATTTCAACATGTCAACACTAAAGAGTGCTACAGAACAACAACTTTTGAAAGCATTTTACATCTCTATTTCCACTCTAGCTACAAGGCAGAAAGTGTGCAGCCATAAAATATGATGCTCCGTACACGATTTATAGCAAAAGTTGCCTGAGCTCATCAGCGTGTCAGATGTGGTCTAGCTCGGTTTCAGACTTCATTTGACTGAGAAAATTAGATTTCAGTTCAGCTTTTTTTTCTAAGAAGTTCCCAAAGTCTTGTCTCCCAGCTCTATTGAATTTTTCATCTTTGTCTTTTAGACCAGTTGCAGAAATGGATGTTTCTAAGCATCAGCTTCTAAAAACGACCAAAAGTTATACCCAGAAAAATGGGTCTAGTGGGTGTCTTTGGACAGAAACAGAGCAATCCAGGACTGAGTCAAATCAGTTCTCTAAGATACTTTACATTCCTGGCCATTAATTATAAGTAGCACTGACAGTGAATTGTCTGAAATATTAATTTCTCGTGTCATATATTCAAGTTTTGATCATGTTCATGACCATTCTCCTCAAAGGAATCATCACTTGGCACAAGAATTTGCTCTTTCTATGTCTGAAAAAAAATCTTTTAAATCAATATCCTGTAGATCTGATGACAATACAGATGCTAATTTTCTTAAACATTTCTCTAAATCATCTCTAAAAATTTAGAGATACAAATTGCATTCATCACTGTCTTTTCCTTTGAAAAAAAAAAAAAGAGAGAAGGCTAATTCCTATCTTCCATTATAAATTTTTATGTTGTAACAGCAGATGATGACTCAGGAAAATATTTTTCCAATCATATGTGAAAAAAACAAGTTTCATTTTCAATAGTTTAAATTGGTAAATTTTTAGTATCCCAAAAGATGTCTAAGGTTTTCGTGTTTTGAAAGACACTGAGAGAGAACATAATTCTCTCTTCATTATGATCAGTACCTACTTCAATCACAGGCTGCTGTGTCAGTGACATCTTAAAAATGTGACTGGGACAAAGTTTATCCACCTAAAAACTCCGTTGCTCATCTAAAAATGTCCAGTCCTGGGCTCCTCAGCTCAAGAAGGACAGAGAACTTCTGGAGAAAGTCCAGTGCAGGGCCACCAAGATGATCAGGGGACTGGAACATTTTTCATACGAGGAAAGGCTGTGGGAACTGGGGCTGTTCAGTCTGGAGGAGACTGAGGGGAGATGTTATTAACATTTACAAATATCTAAAGGGTGGGTGTCAGGAGGTTGGGACATCCCTTTTTTCTATGGTAGCTAGTAACAGGACAAAGGGTAATGGAATGAAGCTGGAACACGGAAAGTTCCACTTAAATATAAGAAAAAACTATTTCACTGTGCGGGTGAGGGAGTCCTGGCACAGGCTGCCCAGAGGGGTTGTGGAGTCTCCTTCCTTGGAGGTCTTCAAGACCTGTCTGGACATGTTCCTATGCGACCTGATCTAGGTGAACCTGCTTCTGCAGGAGGGTTGGACTAGATGATCTCTAAAAGTCCCTTCCAACCCTACCATTCTGTGGTTCTATGACTTGAATTTATAATCTTGTTTTTGAGGCTTGTGGAGAACACAAAACCCAAGTAGGCTCAGAACAGAGATCTTTGAAAAACACCATGATCTTAGAATCATAGCTGGATATTAAGAATCTGATACATAAGTTTTCAATTCAGTTGCACAAAGCAGGATTTGTTTCTCTCTTTGTGTATTGTAAGAGGCATCCAAGATGGGTGCAAGCAACAAATTATTACAGATAACAGATACCTCATTGACCTTTCATTTTCTCACTCAAACACACTTCAGAGTCAACCATCTCTGAAAATATTTTTGAAGTTGATAAAAGAGTTGCTGTATGTACTGTAACATTAAAAGTCTAAGAAAAGAGTGAATATTTTCAATTACAAATACTGCAAGATACTGTCAATCAGAAACAAATAAAAAAATCCCACAATTCACCAGACTAAAAGTGTAAAAAATGATGTCTAGTGAATACTTCTGTGAGTTCTGATTACAAGCTGTTATTATCTACCCCAAAGAATGATGAACAAATTGTGTTTGTGATGAAAAATTTAAATATTTTTTTTCTCTCAATTAGGTAATTTCTCTCATAGCTTTCCCTCCTCTTTTGAGAGGAAAAGCTATGAACCACAGAAATAATAAAAGCTAGAAAGTTTTTGATGAATGTTTTGATGACAGGTTTTCTGTAAAAATAAAATTGAAAGTACCGCAAAAAAAAATATTCAAAGTAGTTTTGCATCTAAGTGGAGAATTCAACCGGCTGCCTAAAAGACAAGGTTGTGGGCTTTTGGTTTTTTTGGTTTTTTTTTTACTTTAGGCACACCACCACTTTAATTGACAGACCTAATTAACAGAAAGACCTGCTGGGTACAATCTGAATTGTGTTCCAGCTGACAGAAATGGAGATGTTTGCCTCCTGGCTGTGCCAGGGTGCAGAAGCTGCCAGCACAGCCTCTGAACTGTTTGTTCATCAAATAACAGAGCATGCAAAGCTGTGAATCGGATATGACTTATAAGCACTGTAAACACAACAAAAATCCAATCCAGGCCTATAAACCTAGAGACTGAGAATTAAAAGGTCATCAGAGCCACCCAGGGTCTTCTCTTGCATCTTCTCTGCTTAGTATACCTTTGGATTCTAAAAAAAATGTTAATAGTCATATTGTTTTCACATGGGAGAGTGTGTTTGTGGGGGGCAAATGACTTCTGATGTCATTCACATTGTTCAGTTAGATACTTTCAGGTACTTCTAGCATCACCATCACTATTATTAGAATCACATGCTCCTATCAAAGTGAGTATCAACTCAGGCCACATCTACTTGGGGGATAGCTCAAATCTGATAACCCACTGCATTTGAGGCCATACCAGATGAGCGTATGGCAGTGCAGGAATATATCACCACGACAATTCTTTTCAAGCATCTTTGTGTTTCCACCAGTATGTCACAAATGACTAGGGAATAAGATATCAAACTTGTGTGTAAACTACCAAGCATAACAATCTCTAACAAGAAGGCAGATGGAGTCCCAAGTAAACTTTAGCATCAAATCCCTGAACATATAGTCACAGCTGTGGCTGTAGATAAAGACTGAAAACTGCTCATGACAGTGAGATGGTCTGCAGCTGTGCAATGAGGGGCTGCTTGCCTGTGCAACACAAGGAATGCATTACTGCAGTTTCCTTGGAATGAGCTATATTCTTAGCTTTTTTGCAATGAAACTGAAATAAAGCCCTAACATCGATATGCTGCCGTAACACAGCATCAGTTAGACCACCTCTTTTCTTGAAACAAGATACACACTGTGTGATTCTCAGCTGCAGTCTTCACATCCAGGAAACTTAAGGAAGTGAGGAAAAAATTCGATGGATTCACCAGTGACATGCAATTGGAAAGTCAAAGTTTCCCAATTTATAGGTAGAAGAGACTCTACCAATTAGATTTTCGAATTTCAGCCATTAGCAGACAATATTCCAGTGCTGGGAATGTGACAATAGACGTGCTGGGGCAAAAGTGAGAACATGAAATGTGTTTCCACTTTACTGCCATTGCATTTTCTCCTCTTGATAGTTTCACAGCAGCAGAGCACTGATACACAGAGAAACACTACACAAACACAAAAGCTATAAGCTGACACAACCCACACCAAGGAATTACAATAGATAATGATGCTTTGCTTGCAAAAAGATAACATTCTCTAACTATAATCTCTTCTACAAAAATATAACAAGGTAAAAAGAAGCAAACAAACCCAAAGAGCTACTGTAAATATAATAATTAACTACTTCCTATTTAAAGACTTGTTCTCTCTCCATGAAGCAAAATCAATATGATCTGTCTCTGTTACAGAGGGTTCTAGAAATGTAGATTAATTAAACACAACATAGACAGAAATGCTTGTGATGCATTTTTAGAATTTTCTGAGACAGAAAAGAGCCACCACAGCTCTAACAGAACTGGACTTCACTCACTAAAAATATATCAGCTAATGTCTTACAGACTTTACCCTTCATAATAATCCTCAGGAAAACAGCTGTCATTTCTGCTTTCATTAAGGAAAAGGAACAAAAAACCTTGGAGAATTCCTCAACTGTTCAGTCCTGCCTAAAGAGCAATCTGAAGCTCTGCAGGTAACATCATTCAGCTGATCCTTTACATGCATGAAATTTAAGGAAAGACATCGAGACATCTTTTCACCAGCTTGTAAGATTGTGATTCCTTTCAGTACTAAATTACATAGAAAAAGAGACAATATTTAACCTTTTTGAAAAATATTATGTAGTACTTCAATTACAAGATGCATAAATTTTATTCCCTTTTATCAGGCCTTGTTATAAACTGATACATTTAATTAATAAATACAGAAAGTTCTGCTGTTTTCGAAATGGTGTTTCAGCAGCTTTCTGGGAGCTATATCTGTGACTCAGAAACAAGACACTAATGACAAGAGATAGATATTACTGAGACTTTACAGAGGTTTTAGAAAAACATTTTGAGAATCAAAGGTTGATTTCTTATCAAAGGGGAAAAGTCAATATAGATGATAAATTTGCCTTTACTATTGATAACAACAAGCCTTCATGAGTAAGCTGCAATGAGCCCCTCCATGGGGATTCACCTGAAGGAGTAGGTATAATGTCACTGTCAGTCTAAAGCAAAAATCTCATTTCCATTTTGATTTTCAGCATTTCCCAGTTGATTCCTTTCTAGAATGATCTTAAACAATTTTGATGCTAATTGAACAAGAAAGGCCTAAATCTATTGGCTATGAAGTGATGTTTGTTCTAATTTAGAAAACCACCAAATGCAGATGCTTTCCTTGCAAGTTAACTTTTTAAACACTATTAGCTTCACTTCTCAAAGATGAAAACAGAAAAAATGATGAGTTTTTGTTCAAGGCCTCTCAGACATGGATGTGTACACACTCATCTTTGTACTTAGAGCAATACTGCAATACAGACCTATGTAACCCCTACATCAGACCAGGAAATAAAGACAGAAATATAACTTGATTTATACACATTTCTCTCTGTATTTCTGCCTTTAAGGTTTTCCTGGCCACTTTAGTGACTGGACTGAAGCAGCTGATTTTTCATTTCTTAGGAGAAAGCAAGATAAAAGCAGTTTGTTTTTAAAATTTGTCCTCAGAATGAGGAAAGGGACGTGAGAATGTCTCCGACAAAAAAGAAATCTTAGAGAAATCTGTGCATCTAAAACTTCATGTTTGTCTCCTTCCAGTTCAACTCAATAACACGATAAATGAAAGATGATGGTCTCAAAGATCAAGGTGTTCCCAATACATCTTAGGAGGTTAATGCTAATTAAAGCTGATTGCTAAGACTTAAGAGTTTGAGATACAGCAAAACCAGACTAAAATGTGACAAGAGACTACTTAATAGTTTGATTCTATTTAGATGCTGCGTGTGTAACATTAGTCAGTGATTAAGTATTGCCCAAATGCTGGTATTTTTTGCTCCACCTGAAGATTACAATAAAAAAGTATATATATGGGGCATTAAAAGGGATTAAATCTTACAGCTTCAATTAGACAAAAGCAGTTTTATGAGATTGGAAATACATGCAGGTTATGAAAACATTCTTCAGGAATAACACAAGTACTATTTATTTTGCCTCTCAGTTGCACTTATCAACCAGACAATCTTTGGAAGTCCTTCACAGGTCTGTAGTCTATGACTGCAATTACCAGGTAGTTCATCTTCAAAAAGCTGTGAAGAAGCATCAGGCTTTAGCATATGTAAGAAAAATTGCTTTTTGTCTGATACCAATGAGGAGGATGAAAAAAGAACAAAGATAAAAGTACAAGAATAGATTTGACGAGAGAAAGATGAAAACGGAGAAAATAGCTGTAATAAAGTAAGCAGAAGATATACATACTGAAGAGGAAAATAGAAATTATATATTAGCTCAAAAGCAGTTTGAGGAAGGAGAGACAGGTCATCCTCAAAAGAGCAGTAGTAACATAAGCTCTGGGGGGGCAAGATGTATTAAAAATCATGGGAAAAGTGAAGTAGGGAAGGTGAAAGCTTGATCAAGTCTAAATAAGGATGAAAGGGCAAACTTTACATGGAAGAGGGAAACAATAATAATTGTCAATTCATGAGGAAGCAAGGAAGAAGATACAGTGATGGTAAGAAATGAAGGCTCTACTGAACAATAGAACAGAAAATTTGGTAGAAAAAGTTAAATACTACAATTTTGAAGAATATGAGGCTAGAGAAAAAGCAGGGAACTCTAATACACTACCAGGTACCTATTCCTACTTCTCTATTCTCCTCCCTACAGAGAAGTTATTATACTCCCATATTATATAATCTTCCGTCTTTCATTCAAGACACCTTCAGCTCCAGAGACTCCTGAGGTATCATCCATGGGAACTGCATCACATCCTCACTAAACATCTTGGCAAAAAGGAAAATCTGGGTGGGCTCAAGGTGCAAGTGACAGGTGAGAATGACAGAGCTTGATTGTTTTGGTCATCTGAATGAAATCATCCTTTCAGAAAGAAACCACTCTGAGGCAAAATGAAGGTACTATTATGCTACTTGATCTGTAACTGAGTTTACTGGCCACAATTACCACATTGATTGAGTCTTTGCACAGCTCTTGCTCTGCAGAAACTGAAGGCAGCAAATATATAAGCCCACTTGATGTTACTCTCCTGCTGGAATGTCCAAACTTGTGATATCAGCAAACACAAAGTGACACTTCTATTGTGGGAAACTTCAGCAGCTGATGGCATGCTGTTCAATCCTTCTGTAGGTGCCATCAGACAAAATACTAAGGAGCGCAGCTGTAGGTAGCAGTTACTTATATTGATCTGGAAAACAATGCACATGGCAGCTTATTTGCACCATCTGCTACAGAAATGTCAGTCAAGGAGGGCAAGGCAGACACCTAGAGGTGTCCACACTGAGAAATCACTTAGAAGAGGAAAGAAACTCTGTCAGAGATTAAAAAAAATATAAATCTATAAAAAATGAATGGTTGGTGCTGTCAAAAGGAATAAAGCTTTTGAGGAAAAGCAGCAGCTGGCATAAGAGCAGCCAGCCTTGAGCTTAGGGAATGTCTTGCACTCCCCTGCAATCAGGTAGCCCTTCTCTTTTTATGCTTCAGTGTCTGAGAAGTGGCCTGATTTTAAAGTTAACAGCAGTTTTTCAAGGTATTTAGTAGTACAAATGGTTGGTGAAAAGTACGAGGACTATACATCCCCTAAATAAACTATATCTCCACTTGAACATGCTCTAGCAATGGCTGAAATTAAGGATTCTAATCTAATTAAGATTTCTTCTTTAAAAATTCCCAGCAGGAATAGTAGCATTCACCTGACTATCTAGAATGCATAATTTAGTTGTCACCCAGGAAATATAACTTTCACAGGCTCTGTTGGTGTAGGAGCTCTGCCTCCAGTCCAGAAGCCCTTGGGTGATGTTCATCTCACATTATGTTACTTGTCTATCTGGGGATTCGATAAACTGTGCTTGAGAAGTGCTAGTTCAGAGCACCTTTAGAAATGACAGCAGAAGGTGTCCAGACAGCAAGGTGGAGAAAGCAGAGAAAGAGACAACAGGAAGGACAACTTTTGAAAGAAGGGAATCTGCACTCTGAGGAAAGATCTCAGGGGACTTCAGGGTTGTGGGTTTTTTCATAAGGAATATATTGCAATCTCCTATATGTCCATGAGAAGGAAAAATTAAAAGGACATTCATTGGCCAACAAAGGACCAACAACAACAGCTTAATTTTAAAGAAAGTGTCACGTGTTCACCACACATAATAGAAGGCGAGACGTGTCTTGAAACAGTGACTATAGTAGATGTATAGAAATCCACTCTGGGTAATTTAATCTTCTCACTTCAAAGCAAAACAAACCCAAACAAGTGATATTGATAAATTATGATTATCATAATCCAGTATTATTAACAAAAATACACATGCTATTATTAAGCCTATATGTTTATGAAAAGATTACTAGAGCTAACACACTCCTGTCACCCAGATGAATACTGAGACAAGTAGTGAGTCACTCTCATATCTTCTGAGGATTAAAAATGAAAATTCAGTCTATCTGCCCAACCAAGCAGAATGGGCTACTTCAGAGAAAGAAAAGGATGAATGGTACTCAGCCTAAATTTCAGATCTTAGACAAGAAGGACAACAATATTTGCCAGAATAAAAAGCTTACCCAGTTTTCAAGCTGACCAAAGCATCTTCAACTCCCTTCTGATTGTATTTCGTCATGTAGAGGTGCATATCAGGGTAGTTGTTTCTGATATTCCTCTCTGTGCTTCCATTCGGGACCGTTCCAAATCGAAAAGGAGGTGAATAATCATATGGTCTTTGAAACTAGAAAGAAAATGGGAAATCAAAGTGTTTCAGGCATTTGAAATCTGAAGAAAGGCAATTTCAAGTTGAAAAAAACCCAGTTGTATAAACTGCCTTGAATTTATTCTAGGTAAATGCTGGGTTTATTCAGCTCTACTATACCGAGAACTGTGTCTTCATACTGACTGAATTTACAGAAACATCTACATCTAAAGTGAAAACAGCTTGAATGTGACTTTCTCCATGCATTGTAACATGGCAGGGCAGCAGAAACTAAGGCTGAGAGGTAAGGGAAGATGTTCCTCACCTGCCAACATCTCCCTAGAGAACTTAAAGTACAAGCAGACACAATGGTAAACAGCAATCAAAAGAAAAGAGCATTTTGTTGATAGTCATTTTGCACTTCCATCTCAGTTGATACACTGTGGCTCCCTGCGCAAAGAAGGCAAAAGGATCATTTGCACAACTTGACAGGGAGCTTGAACATGCTGCTCCCAGAGGGGTGCAGCTGATGGCAGGAAGCTTGTGTGCAGGGAGGGACAGAGTAAGGGCTAGCTTTTGGCTTTCCTTGCCAACAACGTGATTCAGGGGGAAAAAAAGTCCTTGCATCTTCCCCCTGGGCTCAGCAGCTACATCACTTGACATGAAAAGGGCTTCTGGAACTCTCACATCTATAATCCTAGTCCCTATATATTCTTTCAATTTAAAACTACAAACCATCTTCTTGAGGGCACAGAGGTTTATTCTACAATTTTACCCTCTATATCACTATTGCATCAACACAAACAAGCCAAGGAATATCTCCAAACAATAGTAGCAGCTCAAGGCATGCTCAGGCTTCAGATTTGGAAATCTTCCAGATAATCTAACATAAACTTTTACAAACACATCTGAAAATTTTATTTGTACCTTTTTGATATCTCCCTTTAAATATCCAGTGATGCTTTAGGATTAATTTACAATATCTCTTTAAGAAATAAATGAAAGAGGCCACTCAAATTAGAGGGACTACTGGTTAATGAGGAAATTCAATTCAGCATCGATAAAAGCAGTCACCCATGAATTCCATGGTGAAATGCATTCTGGTTTTACTGCTGAAGTTAGAAGAGCAATCTATATACTCTGTGCTGTAAGAGACAGCTAATATTTATTCAGCTGCTGCTTCCTTTGGGCTACATATCTAATACTTCTCTTTTTTAAAGTTCGGTCTCAGGGTACCAAGAACTCCCAGGATGCAGTGCCAATTTGCAAAGAGAACACAAAGAGGCTTACGCAAAAGCTGGGAGTATTTTCAGTTCCATCAAACCTTGACTGTGAAACTACTGCTGCGACAATATTTTTCATGTTACAGCACTACAATTAAATGCTTCATTTTAATTAAGTATATTTTGACAAAGCATAAAGGAATGAACTCTATTTTTCTCTATTTGTTTAGCTAACAGATGTCTTACTTTTCTCATTTTCCCTTTTCACAGCTTTACTCTTTAAATTATTACTTTGCTAACTACTTCACACATACTAATTGACCCATGCACTAAAATTACACTATATACTAGTCATGGTTCTTAGTCTGTATTTGCTTTCTCTTTTTCTGAGTTTGTTATGCAGACTGAAGCAAACCCAGCTCTTAAATATATGTCCAGAGATTCTACAGATACAGATATAGCTTGCTATTAGCTTTATTTATATCTACAGATATGAAATAGTGAGATGACTTCCAATATCTCATAATATATGCATTAAATTTGCCAGTCAATACAACTAGAAACAATAATTAAAGAAATAACATTGACTTAAGGTCGTACAGCTGACAGGTTTCAGAAATTCAGACATGGTAATAATTCTGCAAGCTCAATTCCTAGTTCTGGATTATGGCAGGGGAACTGAGGGAACAGGGGGATTATAGTGGAGTATCCTGGTAATTTAGGAATGGAGTTTGGTTTTGAATAATCTCACTTTTCAAGAATATTTACACGAGTTTAAGATGTTGGGAGGAGCTTCCTCCCATAGGAATAGTTGAAGGAATTGAGGAATCTGTCCCACATTAAACATTCACTGAACAGAGCTTAATAAAAGCACTAGTTCATTCAAGGATCACAGTGATAACAAGTAGATGAATAGATTCAAACATCATCCACAGACTGGAATTTCTTGGCACAAGACACACAACTGGAATTTTAACAATCACAAAGAGATTTTTTTTTTCTTAAACAATCATTGTTACTGCCTGCTCACAACCTACTTGTGAAGACGAAAGGGGTAACAATCATTGTTACTGCCTGCTCACAACCTACTTGTGAAGACGAAAGGGGTTTAAAAGTTTTTTTTTCCAAAAGTGCACTCATACCTAAGGTTTATGAAGTTCTCACCATTGAATTTAAACTTATATTCTATGAACTGATGTGTCCTGGAGTAGCATATAGACTCTTTGATTGCAGCAAAGATCTACATGTCAGGCATGAGACAAGAAAGAAAAAAGGATCAAGTCTCTACATGTACTCGTTTTCCCTGAAGTACCACATTAAGAATTAAAATATATCATCTCTGTTAGAAAGTAATTTTCTTCCTAGATATTTTCTAAAATGCTAACTTTTAAAAATCAGTAATAAAATCCCTTCATTGAATGCAGAGGCCTCCCTGCTCGAATCATAATTGTGGAGAGATCTACTATTATTCGGAAGACTAAACAGATTTTTCTTGTTTCTCCCATGCTAGAAAAGGTGCTAGAATTGTGACACACAGCAACAAAACTCCAGTCTTTTGTTTTCATTTTGTTTTGCCTGAAGAAAACTGTCCGTTTTGTTAAGTCAATAAAGTGATATTTCTCCAACAGTCCATACTGACTTAAACTGAAGGTTTGCATACTTCCCTGAAAAGGGTGCCATTAGAGCAGCGAATGGTCATTGCTTTGGAGTATATTAAGGAACTGTGGAAAAACTTAGTGAAATACTAGAAAATAGTAAATAATCACCCTCTGCTAACACAGATTTTTTCAGGAGTTGGAGTGACAGGAAAATACCCCCGTTTGAACTCTCTCCTTTCTTCTTTTACCAGATGGAAAACACTGACAATCTGATTTCTGATCTTTCAAAAATATAGCTATTAGTAATTCCAAGACTATTAGTATAATAATCAGTTACTGAAATACACTTGATATCTATGCCTGATAACCCTCAGAAAGCACTCTAAAGGTCTAATATTTGAGAGCTGGATTTGGATAAGAGGGTAGACCTAACCACCTCATCATGCATGATGCCTTTTAACCTCAGCCTCCTTGGTTTTCACACACACTTATCCCTAAATAACTACAGAACTTTTGACATCTTATTGCACAAAAATATAAAGCCAAGGTTACAAGAATACTGTAAATCTTTGGCCACATGCACAAGGGAAATTTCTTAAAATATGATAGTGTGGAGAAATTACAACAGATAGATGCTTTGCAAGACAATCCTGTCCACTACTATCTACTTTCCCTTAGAAATATTGTCTCTCTTTGATCACATGAATAAAGCATAAATGGTCTCAAATGTAACAAGTGCCACAAATGCCAGCTTTGCTTGTTGCTTTTGGACTCATTTTCTGTGCCTTTTTATGAACACAAAGCTTTAAAAAATGTTTTACATACACAAGGATGTCAAAATATAATTTTCTTCTCATTTTCTGAATCACTTGAGTTTATGAATGCCCACCCCTAGTACCTCCAGTACATACTGTGCCATGTATTGCTTGGTGACACATAGATGATATGGCTTTCAGAAATCCATTAGCAACATTATGAAGGTCGAGGAAACTATCAAGAGGTCTTGAAGTGAAGAAGGCTGAATAGCATGTGGTCATGTTTTCAGCAAGCCTAGTGAACCAGGCATTAGAGCATGAAGGTAGTGCATGCAGAAGGTCAGAGATGACTGCTCAGAGAGAGGAGGGTTTTTTTCCTGACTTCTCTGTAGCCTATTGCATACAGAGCTGGATGGAGAAACCCCAGTATCTCTAATTAGAAATATTTTATTGCACTGGCAACACAGCCTTAACAAAAGAGCTAGACTCTCCAGTTGTGGAATTAGGAAAAAGAGTATTAGGGAAGAAGGACATTTCTTTAACCTCTAGACATTACTTATTTAAAATCAATTTTACCCATACTTCTCTCCCTTCTTACTGACCTGTGCCTATTACTGCTTTTCTTGCAGCAAAGGTCAGAGCTCTGTACTGAACAACAGCAAAATTGTTGCAAATTCCTGAACTGTTCTCCTACTAACAACATTGCAGCAACAAATGGGGAGAAAATTATTTTACAGAAATCCAATTATATTCCCACAAATTATCCTTCATTATTTGAATTTTTAAAATCCAAGAAAGCTCAGGATTATAGAGGAGGCAAGACAAGAATGGTTGGAAACAGATCATTGTTTTTCTGGACTTCTGCCTTGTTTAATTTAATCAGAAAAGGCACGGCTCCCCTGATTTATCTCTATATGCTTCAGGCAAAATTTGAAGAACTGTAAAATCAAAACAAAGGTGGCAGATCAAATAAATGATCAGCAGACCACACAAAAGCAGATGGGATGTTCAGATTCAAGTATCTTTCTATTTTTATTTTGCTTTTTGTGGAAATAAAATCCTACTTAGCAGGGAGAATAGAAAAAAAATGACAAAAAGAAGGAAGTGATTATCCACAAGCTACAGAACAAATACTGACATTTTCCCAGCCCATAGGTGAGAGTGGCAAACAGCCAGCAAAGAGAGGAAGATAAGGGTGCACTGGCAGACCTGATTGCTAGTGCTATGCCAGGTGCAAGCTGAATGCTGCCAAAACTTCCCAGGAAAACGCTCTGTACTTTCTCACAAACAAGAGGGAGACATTTCTCAAATGCTTTTTTTTTTTCAATTTTCAAAAGGAGAATACTTTTTATCTGTCTCTTACTAAGAATGTTATCCTAAAATGGAGGTATATTTAAGAGTCTTCATACATTTTCAAAGGAGTTGCAACAGCATAACTTACTGAAAACAAAACTACTATCATTTTGTTTGTTTGTTTTGATCCATCTTTCCTCTAGCCATGCTTGCAATTCATGCTTTGATTCTTCAGACAATTAAAGGCTGGTCATAAAAGGAGTTAAAACAAAAACAAGACACAAGAGTATCTGAGCTGTTGCCTTCTTTTGAGCAACAATTTCTTTCATTTCCTGTCCTTCGAGAAAAATCCCTTGCGAAGTTCTCCTCTGTGCTCTGCCCTGTTACTCATTACTTCTTCATGTCAATATTTAGCTTCATTTTAAAAAGACTGGGCACAAACTCGATAACCACACGCCCTTCATTGATTTTGTGCATATCCATCACAACAATAATTTTGCAAATGGACTTCAATCCCTTCATGCCATACCACTACTACAAAGCAGTCACACAAATGAAATAAAAGAGAAGTAATTGCTAGGTTTCTGATTTATAAGGCTATTGATTAAAATTCACGTGTGCAAAAATTTGGGAAGTACAATAGCAGAATAATGTTCAGTCAGGCTAGAATATGAAAAATAAGCATATCCATTATTTGCCAGTTTGTGTGAAATTCAAGTAAGTTTAAGTGAACTATCAGAGTCTACTGCTCACAATGAAATTCCCAGAGAAGTGTTTGAATTAGGAAACTATCTTCCACAAACACATCAAAATTCTGCACCTTATCCTCTGTGATTTACATCTTGCTGCAGTGTGGTAAAATAAGCCCTCAGATTTTCTTAACTGTTTCTTTTCCTGTTTCTTTCTGCCATTTTATACAAGCAAAACATTCAAATATTTCCACACGATATGTGTCACTTTTTATGGCTTCTCTTTGCTTATTTCTGCACACTACTAGCAAAGCAGAAAGACAATTTTTTCAGGAGCATTCTGGTTTCTGATAATTGCTGGGTTTATGAATGCTTTTTCAATTAACATTATTATTAATATGCCAGAGACATTCAAATAATTTTATACATACTTTCCCTGCATTCAAACTGACTGTTTCATTTTTTAAACTTTTGTATATTGGTGAGGCATTTCTTCGAGTCAAGCGAGAATTTACTTCCATCACAGACTAAAAGTACTTGTAAACTAATGCAATTACTTTTGCAAAAGCAATTCAAAGACTTTGAAAACAGTCTGAGATTTTTGTGCTTCGGGTCTTATCTTTGACAGTAAAGGGTTACTCTCAGAATGAAATAATCCAGTTTTAGCTTATTATCCTGCTCAAGGATTTTTAGCACAAAGTACAAATTTGTAGAAAGATTATGAAGAATATACACTGACCTCTTTTGAGCAGAAGACCTACCTTTTTATCGCTCAGTCCAGTCACTTGGTCAACAAATTCCTCTTGAATCATAAATGCAGCTAAGTTGGCAGTATAACTAGCCAGGAAAATGACAGCAAAGAAAGCCCAAACCGACACCATGATTTTACTTGTTGTCCCTTTGGGGTTTTGCACTGGCACAGAGTTGTTGAATACCAAGCCCCAGAGTAACCACACTGCCTTTCCAATGGTAAAAGATGGTCCATGGGGATCTGTAATTTCAAACAGCAGTTATTTTATTTGCAGTTCAACTAAACCTTGGCAAGATACCCTACATAAGAACAACAAATTACTCACAGAGATGTGGCTAAAAAATATTTCAGTACATTTTCCTTGTACTCCCAATGGGATCACAGGGTTTAAAATGGGTGCTTTCTATTATAACATTAATTTCCATAGATGTAAGAAACAATTCAACATTTTTCCACGTGGCATTTAGTTCAAAAGGTTTAAAATGAAAACAGAACCTTAGGTTTGGAGGAGAAACAAACTGATATGTCTCTTTCAGTAAGGTATGTGCCACAGTATTGCCCCTTTCAATCCTCTGTGCCAACAGGTGTGCAGAATGGAAAAGTATGGTTTTAAATCATAATGGTTAAATTCTAGTACTTTTCTCAGTGAATTTATTTTCTATCATTCCCAGTCTTCCAACAGTATGTTTTTTTAACTTTATGTAAGCATACTTAAGATTAAAATGTGTGAATACATAACCTACTTTTAAGCAACTTTGCACTCAGTAAGTCAACACAAAGGAGTCGAATGTATTGATACATAACTTAGAATAAAACAGACTCTGGTTACCTCACATGTTCAGAGTCAGTTCTTTGGCTCTAAATGTGTTGGCATTACAGATAAAAACCTGTCCTAGCTAATCCATTCTTTATTTTTTGTTATTCCTGTTTTCAGTCAGCTTTTAATTCATCCTAAAGCAAGAGGAAGTGGTCAGCACGACACCCTCATACCCACATACTAATCCAGAAGTGGATTAGTAATGCTATTATCCACTTAAAAGGTCTTATTTGTAGAGCACTATGAGAATAAAGGGAAGTTTGTTCTTGCTCAGCTCTAGGTAAGTACAGTACAGTCATCACATATTGCTTGTCATCTAGACTCCCTTTATCCTCAAAGGAGAGAAACAGACCTCCCCTGACTGTGACTCATTCAACCTTATTTCTAAGCATGTTTTTCAACTGAATGGCAATTCAGACAATAAGCTCTGATGCAGACACCTGTAATATTACCTCCTTCCTTGCTGTGTCCCTTTGTCCAAGGGGATGCACACTAAAACTCAGATTTGTTATTAATTTATTTATAATTTATTTAAGTATTCATTTAATTACCATTAAAAGAATAAAAGTCAAAGTAGGTATACTCAATGCATCTTCTCAGTTCAGTAGAAACGTTAACACAGTGCAGATTTTCACGGTGTAGTCAAGCACAACATCTTAGCTTACCCTCTTTCTATTTGGCAACCTGTGCTAAGACACAGTACAGTAAAATGAACACAATGGAGCTGACTTTTGGTTCATGAAACAACCTTCCAGAGTCATTTAAGACTGAGCTGACAGAAGGATAATATGTGCTTTTCTGAGCAACAATGATAAGAAAAGTATGTGTCAAGAAATCAATCTAAAGTTCTGTTTATGCTGCTGGAGATTATATTGCTATTCAGCTTCAACCTGCCAAAAATGGATAGGAAAAGGAGTAACCTACATAAATATTCCCATTTATTTTAAGTTTCCCATGTTCCAAATGAATGGCAGCTGGATTCTTGGCAAGTCACTAGAGCCAAGGTAGGATGGTCTTTTGCCATAATATGCCTTTGTAACCTAACTACATGAAATAATCAATTCTGGCACACATGGTGGCACAGAAAAGAACCACCAGGCCCCTGGATCCCCAATGTCTATAGTCACCTTTGAATTCCCCTTCCTAAATACAATGTTTGTTTTAGACAGTGGTTACATATTTACCATCCTATTGAAATCATAACAGCATCTGAATATTGCAATAAACCTCTTTTTCAGGGAACAAGCCAATCAGAATCTAGAAGAAACCATTAGCTTGTGATGGTCTCCAGAACTGTATTCAAAAAGTTGGATGATATAAAATAAGGCAAGTATAATTTAGAAATTAAAAACAGGCTGCACTCTCAACTGTAAGTAAAGAAAGGGAAGGAGGAGGGCACCACAATACATGAAATACTCATTCTCAGGTCAAAGTGCTAATGCTATACAACTGCAGCTTTTGATGAGAAAGGCAAGCTCTGTATTAAATTTGGTGTGCTGGTATATTTTGAAAACGAAGTTTCTACAACCATAGAAAAAAAAGTTATGCCCTTCTGCCACTGGCCTCATGTCAAAGCTGACTTCATCAGGCTTTTTATAGGACCTATATACAATTATATATAATGTAACTCATATTTTTCTAGATTTTCCACCTAACTTCAATAATTTAGATTGTTTGTGCTGAATTACCCTTGAGTTCATAAGAATCAAGTCTATAGAACTTATTCCAGTGCTTTTTAAAGCTGTCACTACAACTGATACAGTGTGCTAACCAAACATTGCTTGAATACAACTTATTCTGATATCACATACCCTTCTGTGTCTTTATTCTGATGAATTAGAATACAAACATGAGCATGAAAGCCCTCCAGAATTCACATTTTAAATGAAGAAAAAACAGTTTCATAGCTGCTTTGACTGGTTTATTCATATATTCTGTTTAAGAGATGATGGGCAAGGGATGGGAAATACATTCTTTTTAATAGGTTTAGCGTTGTGTAACATGCAAAGCTTACCTCTCCCTTGTGCCAAGTTCCTGTTATATCCTACAGGACTAAAGTACTCAAATATAAAGACAGCCATGGCAGACACAATGAGAAGCATCACAAACATCATCACCCACACAGAAGCACTAAAAGGCTCTGCAGCAAAACAGACAAGAGAAAACAGAACCACAGTTCATTAAACCAGTTGCAGCAGAGGAATTCTAATGTCTTTGGCTAGGCAAGCCCGGCAGCTTTCTTTAAATTAGCTTTTACCAACCAAAATACTAGCTGATAACTAAGTAGCAAATATAAAAATGTTAGTATATAGACACAAAATTGATAAAGTCAAAACCTTAAATGCAAGTTGCAATTCAAAAACAAAGGCTGCATGTTTTTCTTTGACAAAGCCTTCACTGACACCGAGTGGCAAATAATGTTTGACTCACTGCTTATTCAGTCTCTAAACCATTGCTATTTATCCTATGCAATACACATTTATCAACACAATGAGCCAATCATTATGACTGTGTTTCTGCAGAGGAAAACCAATTAAGCACATGCTTAATAGGTTTGTCATTCAGTGAAGTAGACTTCTCTCTCATTTTCTAGCCATGAAAAAGGGTTGGAACTTACATTCCAACACAACTTTTTTGTTTCAGTTTTTTTTTTTTCCTCTCTGTGTTTACTTTCATCTACCTGCAATAAAGCTGTTGTTTTTACCAATTGCAAACACATCCTTTTGAAAGTCTCATTTTCATCTGGGAGCCAATTTCTGAAATTAAAAGGTTTTCGTGGAAAATTGAATGTCAGTTTAAAAGAGACAAAAAGTCTGGTTAATTAAAAAAAAAGTTGGTTGGAATGGAAAACTAAAAGCAGCTTGAAATACCAGGATAAGCAACAGTTCTTTGAAAGGACTGGATATAGTAAGAATATGTGACAATACAAAGTTCATCTTGCCTAACCACAAATTCTTTGTCATGTCAGGAGTCCCTGTGGTAGCTGTCATGGCACAAAGATATATGTAAGGAAGGTTTAGTATGGCAAACTAAGGTCTCTTTCTCAGGTCAGCTTATTTGGAGGCACCTTGTATCTCAATTGCAGTCGATAATGCAAGCTTGAGTGTACTCTCAAGTGTGAGAAAAAAATCTTAATATACTATTTCAACTTAAGACATCATCAAGAAGCACTTGAAATTATAAGAAATTAGAGTGTTCCAATGCTTTCCAATGCTTGGTTTTGAAAGCACAAGTCATTCCTCCATAATTTAAGTGAAGACTGGAACCACTGACAATTCTCCCATCGTTGCAAGAAGTGACTGTGAGTGAGAGTTGAGGTGTGTTAAGCCCAACAGCCCAATTTGAACCTTTCCCAAGTTATCATGAATGATTCACCCAAAACTAGTATGAAGTGTAATACTTTGGGCCTAAGTATAGAAATCTCATGAGATCATTCACTTCTGCTACAATTTCGTCATAAATTTAGAACCAAGCAAAAAGTAAAATTCAAATAGTCCCACTGGTGTTTTTGGATGCAAACCAAAAAAGCAAAGTAGGGAAATATTGAGCCAAACTGTTCTCTTTCTGGTTTTAAGATAAGGTTATGAAACACTTTTTAAAATTAAGTTAGCAAAAGAACAGAATTCAGATGCAGACAGGTAAAATATATCTTGTAGCCAAATACTGTTCATAACAAAGCTGCTATGAATTCACATATGAACTGGATTATCATACAATTGTTAGAGCATTCTCTCATACAAGAGAGCAAGGCTGATAAAACTCTTATCAAAAGGAACAGTGTAGAAACAGCAATGGTAATTTGTCAAAACCTAAATAAGGCAAAGGGCACAACAAACCAATGTGGAAAAGTGAGCTACAAACAACAGTTTAAACAGAATGCTCTTTAATAATTTAAGCAGTCTGGTAATGAGGTGGAGGATTAAAAGAAGCTACAGGAAAATAAAAAGCTATTTAGAATAACAAGCATAAGATTGAGCAAGTAGAAAATCAATTGAATAACAAAGTCGATCTTCCTGTCATATTAGACATCAAATTACACATTCAGCAGTGTTCTTTGATTCTCAAAGGAGAGAAGGAACACTTCCCTCAGGCAAGCAGTGGGTTTTATAAGAATTTTCAGTAAAGTTATGATATGGCAGGAAAATACTAATATATGACTTGCCAGTGTACATTGCAAATGAATGGCAACAGAGAATACTGAGCATTGAAAAAGATGTCTTATTCCACTAACTTAGAGATTTACCTCCTGCCACCAAAACCAATACTTAAACAACACAGAAAATAAGTAGGGGCACAGCTGTCCTATTTCACAAATGTCTCCAAGAAAGAAAACTGACCACACCTATGAACTCTCTCCCTCTTTAAAGTATAGAAATTTGCATTTGGGGTTTCCTTTATTTTGCTTGTTTGTTTAAATTTATTTGAGTCCGACTTCCCCAGAATCTTTTAAAAACTGATTTGTGGACATAGAATGCATGAATTTTAGTACTTTTTTTTTTTTTAAGGTGGATAAAATTGTCATCATGAACAGAACACAGCAGATCATGAGGAACAGACTGTCAGCCCATCAGTTACATAAATCCATTGGACACAAGCACTGAATAGAAAGCCTAGTTCAGACAAAATCCTGAACTTGTCTACATTCATAGTAACAAATCACAAAAAACAGATATTTCATGAACTGCAGTCGAGTGCTGTTTTAAAACTACAATATGGTACTTGCCAAATTTAAAACCAAAACCTTTAAAAATAATTATGTAAGATTACTCTGTTCTTAGAAACTCACTTAATTGAAACACAACCTGTCTGTGACTAAATTCAGTCATCTGCCTGACAGTATTTTTCATGGCAAAGCATTTTACTACTGTGTACACCTCGTCAAAATACACGGTCAATTCCAGTAAAGTGGCAGCTTCGTCTGCTTCTAAAAGCAGAATATACTTCTGAGAGCACAGACTTGATTTATTGGTGCAGTAAATCAGATTTCTTCAAAAGTAATGCTATTCTACAGAGCTTTATAAGAGGTTATTTTTACTCTTTGAATTATATGTAAGTCCAGCTAAACCAATAACACTAAATGCATTTTAGAAATCTAATAGCTATGCTGTTGTGAAAAATGTAAAAGCATCCTGTACTGATGGTGGCTGTAAGCAGGTTTTTAAGAGGCAAGCAGAGTCCACAGTGAAAATCAGCTGCATTTGATGCACATTTAGAAAACACCCCTATACTCAGCATTTCAAATAATAATATCAGCATACTGCAACTGCAATTTAAAAAATGAATTAACTTTACAAATCTATGACTTACAGAAATGAAAAGACACTATCTGATTAGTTCCATTAAAAATCAGTCTCTTATAATTTCATTTAAAAGCCTTTAATTTATTTTTAAAAAACCTATTAACCATCAACAAACTCTGTTTAGGTACCACCATATTTGGGGATTTATTTGATTACTTGCTGCATTATCTTTATTTGCATCATCTCTGCTATGTGCCTTAAGTAGTAGGCATGAGAAATAAGTTTTGTGGTTAAATGATGATTCTTGTGCAAGAAAACTCAGTTACCAACAATCTGCTGCTTGTAGACTATGAGCAATTTCAGTAGAAGTTGAGAACTTGCCCTTATCAATATAAAAAGAAACTATACAATCAATGATGCAGAAATGGAGTCTCAAACACCTACAGAACTTGAACATACTGAGCTGTTCAGTAAGATATCTAGGAAATACTGATTTGAGTTTGGGGTACTTTTTTCCCCAATATAACTTCAGTTATTTTAGTATCACTAGCCCTGTTCTGTGCAAAAAAATCCTTTAAAATACTGGGCCCAAATACACAATGAGCATTCTGAGCATTTTTTATCCGGCTCGTGACTCATTTGCTTTTCAGCTTCAGGTAAAATCAGGCTAACCACTAAATACAGAAGTAAACAATAAGCACTAAAACAGAAGGAGAAAGAAATAATGAAAGGAAAAATGAACAATGGAAACAAGAAGCAAACAAGGAAACAAGACCAAAGTTCTTAATTTCTTTGCTGTATCTCCACTGTTCATCTGCACCATCCCAATTCTACTGTTCAATTGCATCAATGAAGAAAACATTCAGAAGGTCTCCAGTAGTATGGTGTTCAGAAAGCATAGGTAGCTGCTATCAAATTAGCTGTCAGATCTACTGTTTTTCTTAGCTCCTCTATAAGGTTTTTTTAATTCTTTTGTGAAAATTAAAGAGATATGAGATTGTTTCTAATGAGCTAAACAAGCAAAAATTAGTTTGTAAAGAAGCAGTTTTTTGAGGATGTAATTTTCCCAACTGAAGATTTTGGGGTATTCTTTTTCATATTGAAATCACTATAATTGATTCAAACACTTCACGGAAGTATTTAAAAGCCATGTAGATGTGGTGCTTAGAGACATACTTTGGTGGTGGACACTGCAGTGCTGGTTTGATGTTTGAACTCAATGATCTTAAAGGCCTTTTCCAACCTAAAGAATCCTGCAATTGTCTGATTTTCACTTACTGCATTTGAAATTAATGGCACTAATACTCATGTTAATCACTACATCAACACAGTACAAACTTCTTAATGTAAGATGCAAAACCTGACAGAAACACATCAATGCACTATATACCTTAATGAACAATGAAACCTACCCAACTGTATAGAAATGTAATTAAATTATCTGGATGGGTTGGAGAATCATACCTAGAAAAGCAGATGGTGAAACTGTGCCATTGCTCCGTGACACCATGACACTAATCCCAGTCTCAACAAATGGCACTGAAAAGTCAACCACTTCAGAGCGCTCTTCATTAATAGTGAGAGACCCCACAGCCATAACTGCACGATGATATACCACCTGATCCACAAAGAGAAGACACCACCAATATTACTTGATAGAGATTTCATTTCTCCGAACAAGTTAAAACCAAATATTGCTAAGTTCTTACTTAAGAGCTCTTTTACCTAACAAAACTTACTTCACCAATCATTCCATTCCACACATTATTGACTTTTTTGCCATGCTTCCCATTAGTCACCAAGTACAGGTCATAGGTGAACTTGACAGTTTTCGACAGCTTCTTCAAGATATCAATGCAGAATCCTTTGCAGCACTTCTTTACGTTAGTTCCCTCATTAGTTGAGTTGCTGTCAACAAAGAGACACATAAACATTCCCACTAGGAAATACAGAATCGCTGCAACAGTAAGATTCAGCGGACTGTGAAACAACACTTAGTCATACTTGTGAGTGATCATGTTTTTCTAAATCAATGGAGAAATAATCCACAGGATGCTTTAGATGGTGTTTGTAGCTCTTACTAATCATAACACAGTTGCTTGGTGAGAGATAAATAGAAGGTAATGGTAGGACTTCTGTGATATGCTTTCAGCTTCAATATCAAGCATACTACACTTCATCAAACTATACAATCTCCTCTTACTAATCTCTTCCTTATGTTTAAACATTTGTTACTTTTATTCTCAAGACATAAGATTAGGTATAATTTAGTAATTAGAGAATTCCTCAACATGTAAGCTATATAAAGGCACAGCAGTTCACCATATTGAAAATGGAGACTGCGTGTTTTTCTGCACTTTGAGAAGGTGAATTTCAGGTAGTTTTTTGAATAAAAAGATGAGGAGTTTCCCTTTATTTTTTTCCAGAAATTGATTTTTCAATATAAACATAACCAAAGCAGTATTTTACATGCTTTGAAAGAATGTAAAATTAAAACTAATTTAAAACTTAACTAAGTACAATTATGTCAAAGAAAAGTTTCTCTGGACTTCAGGAAGCACATGCACAAACATTCAACAGTCTCTGTAAAACACACATTATATTACCTAACATTGTCTCAGTGAAAGAATGTTGGCATTCTATTCAGTTGCTAAATATGCAGACTGAGGCACAGAATGGGTGAATCAACACTGACAAATGCACAGTGTGAAATTTTCCACTGATTTCTAACGACTGCTCCAAAGTTAGAGTAATTAAGGCAGGGAATCTTTTCTCTAACTGGTACATCACAGTGGTATTTTATGCTGGAGTAATGTGTCATATACCAAATTTCAGCATAAACAGACATTTTCAATAGCAGGCATTCTCAACTTGTTAAAGACTAATTAAAACAGACATATTTCAACATAACTGGATACAATTCAAAGAGGATTCATTTAAAAAAATCCTATTTTTGAATTAATTCCTCTTCCATTTGACTTAAAGGGCTAATTCTAGTTGACTTTGAATGTATCATACATTTATTATCTTGTCATTAATGTAAAATGATTTACACATATATAACCAGAACCCTTCAACATACTAAAAAGGAAGATGTGCAAACAAGAGCACACTGTGTGGAAAAGGGAAAAAGAAATAGGGGATGAAATACAGAAGGAAAAGCAAATATAGGAAGCAAGAGGAGTAGAATAGCAAAGCATCAGAAAAGATTTCTACACTAGAAGCAAAGGAAAGAATTAATGAGAAAATAGGTTAATAAATCCTGCACTCAGGAAAAAAAAATAACGCTGTGTATTTACTTACTTAATTTTGACAAATTTACGACATGGCACAGTGTTTTTTTGGCAACTTTCCATCAAAGGATCCACATCCTCAACGACGACAAAGGGAGCCTCCTCCAGGGTGACAATACTCAAATGGTTATCATCTGGGTCGCTGTCTGCAAAAGAGCTGTACCTTGGCCAGACAGAGTACTTCAGGCTCAGCGAGTTGTTCTCCCATTTCCCCACCTGAAATGGCAAGATACACAGGCTGCTGCTATCTGTTTGTTTGTTTTTGACAAATGAGGTCTAATATTAAATGTGCTGTGATGCAGGCACAGGAAATTACATTACAAAGACAATTGTCTTGCGTTTTTGTTATCAAAGTTTCTTTGGAACTTTTTAGCAATTGCTTGAAGTGAGAAAATGCACTGTGGTAAAGACAAATAAGGTAATGTTAATTTAAGAGAAAACAGCTTTAAAAAGATTGGATGACATCATTTAACACTATCACCTGGCTACATTTCCAGTTGAGCCAGAACAGCAACCATAAACTCTATTTCTAATCAGGAAGAATTGATAATAATAAGAAAATAGTTCTCAAAAAAAGAAACAAACAAACAAAAAACTGTTAACCCCCACATATACACATCAGAATGATAAACAACATATCATAATATAATTTCTCTGTCTTCTCAAAAGAGAAGACTCTTCTTATGTTTGTTAAAGCCATTGTAAAAGCCTTTAACTAGGGTTCCATTGGACCTGAGTCAAGCCATGCTTTAGTAAACATAAGCTCAGTTGTGCATTACTTATTTCTTATTAGAAATAAGATGTTTTATTGTGCTTTAGTTAATGCTAAGTTTTGGGGGAGTTCCAGAAAGTGTCCTCCACTTTACATTAAAACCGTCTGTTTATTTAGTACTATAAATTATCCCTTCTGAATTAACCTAGACCTTTTTTTACACTTCTAGACAACCAGAAAGAGGAATAGGATTTAAATATTTTGAAAACCTATCATTTTCTTCTTCATATTACGTTCAACTACTTTGTATCCATAAATCTAATTGCATGTTTTATCCGTGTAGCAATGACAGATCAGTGAGCTGGTAATCCACAACGTTTATAATCTGATGCATTTTAATAATTCTTCAGGTTTTTTTTAAGATAAGCAAATTATAACATAAGCATGAGTGCTAAAATATTGGCTTTGCAAGAAAATATTGGTTTTGGTTTAACAGTACAATGAGACTCAAGTCCTAAAAAAACCTGTAAAAAATTGTCACCTACTTTCTGTCTTCTAAAGATGATACAATGGATCATAAATATTCCCAAAGAACATGATTTATATCCATTCCTATTTAGGGAAGCAAATAAGCACCTGCCCTTTGCAGTTTCCCTTCCATCCTGTTTACAAGTCGAGACGTTTTGCTGAATTTCAATGTAGGAGGCAAAAATGCCAACTCTTTATACTCTTAAATTAGGACATTCAAATTATCTCAAGGGAATTAGAAATTCATATCCAAATCAATGGGAACTGGGAACAGGGTTTATATGTACAGTTTTAGTATGAAATTCAACCAAGACATAATGGATTAAGCCTTTGTGAGACAAGCTATTTCATACACAGGCAAAGAAATCTATATAAATCTGTATGAGGCAGTTATGGTATATAATTGCATTCATAGCAGTCTGTGCTGGTTTATGTTAGCTTAGACAGTGTTGTTCATATCTATGCCCTAAGTATATGTAGTGGTTTTGGCCTGGGCCAGGTTTTTCAGTAGCAGGCGGGCTAAAGGATTGGCTTCTTTAAACAAAAAGAGTTGCCAGAAGCTTCCCCTGTAGCTGACAGGGTTAGGGCCAGTAGGTTTTAAGTTGGACCGTGCACCTGACCCAGGCCTGGCCAATTAGAAGTGGAGGTAACGCCTCTGTGAATAACATATTTGAGCAGAAGTTGTTGCGCAGGGGCAGAACTGTAGCAGCAACAGGGAGAGAGAATGTGAAAACATCTCTGCAAACACCAAGGTCAATGGAGAAGGAGGGGGAGGAGGGTGCCTAGGCACCAAGAAGAAGGCTCCCTTGCGACATGTGATGAGGACCATGGTGAAGCAGGTTGTCCCCCTGCAGTCCATGGAGGACCATCGGGAAGCAGAGACCCACTGGCAGCCTGTGGGAGAGGTGCTCACGCTGGAGCGGGTGGATGCCTGAGGGATGCCGTGACTCCATAAGAAGTTCATCCTGGAGCAAGTTCCTGGCAAGACCTGGGAGTCCGTGGGGGAGGTGCCCACGCCGGAGC